>CM042561.1:18736945-19154445 GCA_023630585.1 Cranoglanis bouderius
TCAGCCTAGACTTAAACACTGAGGGTGTGTCTGAGTCCAGAACACTACTTGAAAGGCTGTTCCATAACTGCAGGGCTTGGTAAGAAACAGCTCTACCCCCTGCTATAGCCTTACTATTCAAGGTACCAACAAATAGCACCTTTGATTGAAGTAGGCGTGGCGAATCATGACCAAAAGTTTGCTCAGGTACTGTGGTGCGAGACCATTCAGTGCTTTATAATTCAATAGTAGTATATTATAATCAGTGTGAAATTTGACTTGGAGCCAATGCAGTGTAGATAAGATGGGGGTGATGTGGTCATATCTTCTGGTTCTAGTAAGGACTCTTGCAGCTGCATTCTGGACTAACTGGAGTATGTTTATGAATGTTCACTGAAACATCCAGATAGTAAGGCATTGCAATAATCCAACCTAGAGGTAACAAAAGCATGAACTTTTGAATTTTTTTGTATCATGTAGTGACATTATATTTCTTATCTTAATAATATTTCTGAGATGAAAGAAGGCTATTCTAGTAATATTATCTACATGCTTCAAATGAAAGACTGGAGTCAATAATCACACCAAGGTCTTTTACTGCTGCACATGATGAAACAGAAAGGCCATCCAGAGTTACTATGTAATCAGGAAACTCACTTCTAGCTGTGGTCCTGACACAAGTACTTCTGTCTTGTCAGAATTAAGTAAAAGGTAGTGAATAAGCATCTAGTGTCTAATTACACACTCCTCAACTTTATTAAGCTGGTGTCTGTCATCTGGCTTTGCTGAAATAGACAACTGTGTGTCATCAGCATAACAGTTGAAGCTAATACCATGTTTACAAATAATTTTACCCAGAGGTAGCATATACAGTGGGTATAGAAAATAATCACCCCCTTTAAAATAATCACATTTTGTTGCTTTTCAGCCTGAAATGAAGAAGGACACAGTTTTTGTTTTATCCAGCTGTATTTACTCAGTGCAACTTATAACATCCAAGTGAAAGATATAACACCAACATGTCAGAAAAAAATTTAAAAAACAGAATCACTGAGTTGGAAAAAGGATCACCCCCTCCTAAAAATGACTAGTAAACTCAATAAGGTATAGCTAATCACCTTCTCAATGGCACACAAAGCCATTTGACTTTCAACTGTGATCAGCCGTGGTCATTTTGATTAGCTCAGCATGAAAGTGCTTTCCTGGAGTATTTTGTAGTGCAACTGAAGCAAACAATTAACTATGAGTGGCAAGGCACTGTCAAAAGATCTCCGGGATGTGGACAGGCACAAGTCAGGAGATGGATACAAAAAAAAATTTCAAAGGTTTTATCAATGCCTAGAAGCACAGTGAAGTCTATTATTAAGAAGAGGAAGGTATTTGGTACAACACAGACCCTCACTGGATCAGGACGTCACTCCAAATTGGATGAAAGAGCCAGGAGGGAACTAGTCAGAGAGGCTACCAAGAGGCCTACAGCAACTCTGAAGTAGTTGCAGGAATTTATGACAAAGAGTGGTCAGTATGTGCATGTGACAACAATATCACAAATCCTCCACAAATGTGGCTTATATGTGAGAGTTGCAAGAAAAAAGCCACTCCTCAAGAAAGGCCACATGAACGCATCTTGAAGATTCTGAAGCGACATGGAAAAAGGTGTTATGGTCAGATGATACTAAAGTTGAATTATTTGGCCTCAACACCAAATGATACAGGTGCATCTCAATAAATTAGAATGTCGTGGAAAAGTTCATTTATTTCAGTAATTCAACTCAAATTGTGAAACTCGTGTATTAAATAAATTCAATGCCACAGACTGAAGTAGTTTAAGTCTTTGGTTCTTTTAATTGTGATGATTTTGGCTCACATTTAACAAAAACCCACCAATTCACTATCTCAACAAATTAGAATATGGTGACATGCCAATCAGCTAATCAACTCAAAACACCTGCAAAGGTTTCCTGAGCCTTCAAAATGGTCTCTCAGTTTGGTTCTCTAGGTAAGCCACAAACATTCATTGCCAAAGAAGCTGGCTGTTCACAGAGTGCTGTATCCAAGCATGTTAACAGAAAGTTGAGTGGAAGGAAAAATTGTGGAAGAAAAAGATGCACAACCAACCGAGAGAACCGCAGCCTTATGAGGATTGTCAAGCAAAATTGATTCAAGAATTTGAGTGAACTTCACAAGGAATGGACTGAGGCTGGGGTCAAGGCATGAAGAGCCACCACACACAGACGTGTCAAGGAATTTGGCTACAGTTGTCGTATTCCTCTTGTTAAGCCATTCCTGAACCACAGACAACGTCAGAGGCGTCTTACCTGGGCTAACGAGAAGAAGAACTGGACTGTTGACCAGTGGTCCAATGTCCTCTTTTCAGATGGGAGCAAGTTTTGTATTTCATTTGGAAACCAAGGTCCTAGAGTCTGGAGGAAGGGTGGAGAAGCTCATAGCCCAAGTTGCTTGAAGTCCAGTGTTCAGTTTCCACAGTCTGTGATGATTTGGGGTGCAATGTCATCTGCTGGTGTTGGTCCATTGTGTTTTTTGAAAACCAAAGTCACTGCACCCATTTACCAAGAAATTTTGGAGCATTTCATGCTTCCTTCAGCTGACCAGCATTTTGAAGATACTGATTTCATTTTCCAGCAGGATTTGGCACCTGCCCACTCTGCCAAATGCACCAAAAGTTGGTTAAATGACCATGGTGTTGGTGTGCTTGACTGGCCAGCAAACTCACCAGACCTGAACCCCATAGAGAATCTATAGGGCATTGTCAAGAGGAAAATGAGAAACAAGAGACCAAAAAATGCAGATGAGCTGAAGGCCACTGTCAAAGAAACCTGGGCTTCCATACCACCTCAGCAGTGCCACAAACTGATCACCTCCATGCCACGCCGAATTGAGGCAGCAATTAAAGCAAAAGGAGCCCCTACCAAGTATTGAGTACATGTACAGTAAATGAACATACTTTCCAGAAGGCCAACAATTCACTAAAAATGTTTTTTTTATTAGTCTTATGAAGTATTCTAATTTGTTGAGATAGTGAATTGGTGGGTTTTTGTTAAATGTGAGCCAAAATCATCACAATTAAAAGAACCAAAGACTTAAACTACTTCAGTCTGTGTGCATTGAATTTATTTAATACACAAGTTTCACAATTTGAGTTGAATTACTGAAATAAATGAACTTTTCCACGACATTCTAATTTATTGAGATGCACCTGTATGTTTGGCGGAAATCCAATACAGCTCAACATCCAAGTAACACCATTCCTACAGTAAAGCATGGAGCAAGCAACTTCTAGATGTGCAAATTTAATAGAGACATATCCAACAGACTAAAGGATGCAATTTAAAAAATTAAGGCAAATTAAAGCAAGGGGGTGATCCTTTTTCCAACACAGTGATTCTGTTTTTTAATATTTTTTTTTTTTCTGACATGTTGGTGTTACATCTTTCACTTGGATGTTATATGTTGCACTGATTAAATACAGCTGGATAAAACAAAAACTGTCTGTCTTCATTTCAGGCTGAAAAGCAACAAAATGTGATTATTTTAAAGGTGGGTGATTATTTTCTATACCTACTGTATTATGATTAAGACACATTTCAATTAAGACGAGATAATGATCTGAAATGTTACTATTAGTTCAAGAGTGTGAACCCTATTATGAGTGGGTCCCATGACATTCTGATTAACCCCTACTAAATCTAGAATGGACACAACCGATGTTCCCTATCAAAAGCTACTCTCGAAATGTGCATCAAACGCCAATGAGAACATTCTTTGTTTGACCGGTTGCAAAGCATTTGTGTCAAACACGCCAAGACTTGGCTTAAATAACCTCAGTGAGTTACATCATTGATAACGTGCACCTGCAGGTTATAAATAGACGTGAAACGGGCATACCTTCAGGTTTCTTTGTCTTCGAGACCGCTTTGTGTGTGTGTGTTGTCCCTGTCTTAAAGGGAGTGCTCCTAATCTCAGTTTGTTAACTGTAAAAAGACACCTGTCCACAGAAGCAAACAATCAATCAGATTCCAAACTCTCCACCATGGCCAAGACCAAAGAGCTATCCAAGGATGTCAGGGACAAGATTGTAGACCCACACAAGGCTGGAATGGGCTACAAGACCATCGCCAAGCAGCTTGGTGAGAAGGTGACAACAGTTGGTGCGATTATTCGCAAATGGATGAAACTGTCAGTCTCCCTCGGTCTGTGGCTCCATGCAAGATCTCACCTCGTGGAGTTTCAATGATCATGAGAATGGTGAGGAATCAGCCCAGAACTACACGGGAGGATCTTGTTAATGATCTCAAGGCAGCTGGCACCATAGTCACCAAGAAAACAACTGGTAACACACTACACCGTGAAGGACTGAAATCCTGCAGTGCCCGCAAGGTGCCCCTGCTCAAGAAAGCACATGTACAGGCCCATCTGAAGTTTGCCTGAATGATTCAGAGGAGAACTGGGTGAAAGTTTTGTGGTCAGGTGTGGTCAGATCTCTTTGGCATCAACTCAACTCGCCGTGTTTGGAAGAGGAAGAATGCTGCCTATGACCCCAAGTCATAACACCATCACCACCATCAGACATGGAGGTGGGAACTTTATGCTTTGGGGGTGTTTTTCTGCTAAGGGGACAGGACAACTGCACCACATCAAAGGGACGATGGACAGGGCCATGTACCATCAAATCTTGGGTGAGAACCTCCTTCCCTCATCCAGGGCATTGAAAATGGCCTTAATGACTTGGAGAGGATCTGCAAAGAGGAGTGGGACAAAATCCCTCCTGAGATGTGTGCAAACCTGGTGGCCAACTATAAGAAACGTCTGACCTCTGTGATTGCCAACAAGGGTTTTGCCACCAAGTACTAAGTCGAAGGGGTCAAATACTTATTTCCCTCATTAAAATGCAAATCAATTTATTGCATTTCAACTTTTTTGAAATGTGTTTTTCTGGATTTTTTTTCTTGTTATTCTGTCTCTCAATGTTAAAATACACCTATTATTAAAATCATAGACTGATCATTTCTTTGTCAGTGGGCAAAGGTACAAAATCAGCAGGGGATCAAATACTCTTTTCCCCCACTGTAAGTGTTGGTTTATATCAATCGAAGCGCAAGAATCTTAGCTTTCCAAAGATATATGGTATGAGTACTTACGTATGCACAGCAGCTGTGTACATTGCATTGTTTTATACTTAAAGCGACAGCCCACCGGTGGGCCGTGGATGTTTTTAAAAGAATTAAATGGTTAAAAAGGACACATGACCATATTAGCATTACACGCGCATATGCTAACCATTAAGTAAGCAAAAACAAGGATGTTTTTTGCAATCCTACACTTGAATTAAACTATGCTACAACATCCACAGTGCAACTGCTACCATAATTGCACAGTGCACCTATGAAAAGTTCCCGACTGACTACCTGTCAGACAGTGCATCAGTACCGAGTTGATCCGGTAATCAGTACTACCGGTACTTGTGAAAATCTGGTACCGTCAACTTTTTGTTTTGACTTGGTACTGAAGTACCGGTACTTTTGACAACCCTAATGATTAGTATGTGTGCACATACAGTACTGTGCAAAAGTTTTAGGCACCCTATTTTGTTAGTACAAACTTTGTTATAAATTTTTTAATTTTATGACTTCTAGATTATCAAGTCAGTACAAAAAACATTCTAGATTCCCAAACATTAGTTTTCTAGCACAAAATTAAATGTTAAAGAAAAGTGTTTGAATGTCATTAAAGAAAGCAGCATATTACATAAGAGACCAGTTTTCAGACAAAAAACACAATGAAGGCTGCTGGGTTTTGCTGCAAAAAGTAAGAAGCAAGTGCAACAGTTAACGTCTCCAGAAGCACTATGGCTGGTTCTGCAAGATGTAGTATAACCTCCCAGCTAATTTCCTTATAAAACTGCACAAATTGTACCAGGGACTACTATTTTTTATTTTTTTGTCACACAAAATATTGACTTGGTTTCATTTACTACTGTCTAATGCTCTTTACAGTATTTTTTTTTAAATATAGAAACATTTAATTTCATTATTTTGAAAGTAACTTTGCTCTACAGCATTTCTTTGCACATGCCTAAAACTTTTGCACAGTACTGTATATCAGTTAAATTATTCAATGTAATTATACTAAACCTTATAATTTTACATAATTTTACATTATGTTTGGCATAGAAACCTTAAATAATGTAAAAACATCAAACACTATTGCACGTGTATTGAGTGTTTTATTTATATTGAACTATCCAAAACACAGCCCAGTCCAGGGTGTCCCCTGCCTGTGCCCCATGCTCCCTCAGACAGGCGCCAGGTTCCCTGTGACCCAGTAAGGATAAGCAATATAGAAAATGGATGGATGGATGGATCCAAAACACAAAGACCCTGCTATATATGATATATAGCAGGGTATATGACAAATTCTACATTCTGCCTTTATGTTGTTTGTTATTAAAATGCATATATAAATGTATTAAAATGGAAAATGTTATCACACATCATTGCACGCACACATACAGTATGTCAACACAACATTCAGTCAGAGCATGGAGTGTGCATGGCTGAGCAGTGTGGCAAAAATTGTATCCAATTATTCTGTCTTGTAGTAATTTACAAAAAAAAATTAATCGGTTTTCAGATGGGAGGCAGCTCCCATTGTTCACTTAAAGGAGCCGGCTCAAAGAGCCGACTCATTCGCGAACGACCCATCACTATTTTCCATGGACAACTTTTCGTGGTACTACAACAATTCTGAAGTAAGTTTGCTGACTAAATTAATTTTAGTTAACTAGTTGCCAAATCAAGTTACTAAGCTTGTTAGCATGTAAGCTAACGTCAGTCAGTTCAGAATGAATCGGAATACTTTTGCTGAGATTAAGACTAACTCCCACTGCATCCATATTTCTGTCTGATTTTAACGTCTGTCGTTATAGAAAGTTACAAGGGAAATAAAAATGAACACGTAATGAATCAAGACACTGTGTTTTAATGAGTGATCATGTTGACCATGGTTATGTGTTAACATGATCTGTGTTGTTTGCTAATGTATTCAATTTAGATATGTAAAATTAGTGAAGAATTTTTTCCTAAGTTTTCGTGAAACAACGATTGGGTTTTTAATATTTGAGCTTCACCTTGGTCATATATCATGTAATTAGCTGTTGCTACAGGTGTCGTGTGGGGCAGAGGACGTCTCTAGTATTTTCTGATCAGCAAGTGCACTGGAGTCTTTGCTTTAAACCGAAACACCAGCTCTGGTGGATTATTTAAAGTTGACAGATGCAGTTGGGATCAGCCTTAACAAACTTTTATGATGATGAAAAAAGAGCTAAAGCAAATGTTGTCTTTTCCCTTTATTTTCTTGTCAGAGTGCACCAGAGTATTTCGTTTACATGTTAAAATCACAAAAATTTCCTTCTGGGGGACGATGCCCCCAGATCCCATGGATTTAATTCATACACATGTCACCTTTTTCACCTCTTCTGAGTTTGCAGGTCTCAAATCAATTATATCATGGGGACGGCAGTGGGACATAAAGAACCATCCCTGAACAAAGGGGTACATGACCATAATTATCATTCAGAAAGACATCTGTCTAGACAATCCTATCACCTCACCATTTGGCTGGTCACATCTGTAATGACATCAGTAATGTGAGAACGAAAAGTGATCTCAAATGTGAAAAGTGATGTCAAATGTTATACTTAATTTAAATTTAGAGCAAAACGTTTGGGTTACACAGTGTGAGCTTCACGCTGTGTGACTAGTATCTGAAGTAGGTGTAAAATCACGCCATTTAATAGCCTCCCATGGTCAGTTGATGTGGCATTACGCGACCTGAGTGACTATAAATCGGCACCTGTAAACACAACACAACCAGTCTCTATTATCTGAAACGAAGACACTATTCACAGGCATGCCCCAGTATGACAAAAGCTACACAACATCTTGTTTCCCATCTCAGGGAAAGAGGCTGGCCGAAATGGCAGCCACGTAGACCCTTATTGTAGAAGGAGCCAACCTTGCTGAGAAACATTCCTGTAAGAACTCCAGGACTATAGCTATTGGCAGTTTACTGGGTCTCACTGACATTCCTAGCATTTAACATGGTCTCTAACCTCAGTTGAGAGACTGGAATCTATGAGCTGGTGCCCCTCAGGGGCCAGACTCAGTGTCTATAGTTCTGGCTGAGGGTGATAAATCAACCCTCTGGCTTGAGACAATAGATCCCTGTGAATGGGAATCTCCAAGGGAGTGCCATCCAGCAAAGATATTATCTCTGAGAAACAAATTCGAGCTGGCCAATCCGGTGCTACTAGCATCAGAGGTAGCACGATCTTGGCAAACTATCTCTAGAGCCTGTAGGAGCAGAGCGATCAAGGGAAAGGTGTACAGACATGACCCTGGCCACATGTGTACCATGGTGTCCAGTCCTGACCTGACTGGGCAGAGTGTTGTCTCCTCGGAGGCAAACACATCCACTTCTGATCAGCCGAACTGCCACCATATGGACTCACCAACTTGTGGATGGAGGCTCCAATCCCCGGGCCTCAGCCCCTGCCTCGACAGGATGTCTGCACCCACATTCCGGTTGCCTGGAATGTACAGTGAGGGAAAAAAGTATTTGATCCCCTGCTGATTTTGTATGTTTGCCCACTGACAAAGAAATGATCAGTCTATAATTTTAATGGTAGGTGTATTTTAACAGTGAGAGACAGAATAACAACAAAAAAATCCAGAAAAACGCATTTCAAAAAAATTATAAATTGATTTGCATTTTAATGAGTGAAATAAGTATTTGACCCCTTCGACTGGCAATCATAGAGGTCAGACGTTTCTTGTAGTTGGCCACCAGGTTTGCACACATGTGTAGCGAAATTTACAAAAGGGGCATTATTATGCATTATTCTTTTCCACCAGAATAATGAGATGGATCAACTTTAAACGTGAAACGAAACAGAAGCGCACACTTGGATTCAACGCACCTTTTTAAAGGAGACGAGTTTTAAAGCGTACCTGCGTTATCTACAGGAATGTATAGTAACACGGATGAATCTGCAACGTTTAAAATAATATTCTCCACCAGTTACGATTTGCGTAACAAATTAAAAGATGTTTAACACGTTTAAATGTATTCTCCAATTTATGTAAGGAATTAGCTCGACTGGCGTGAAATATATCTATATATCTAATCAATGCGTGTTGTGACCAGTTATAAATATACCTCAGCCATGAAAGGGAATTCATGTATGTGCACATATACATATAGATAATTAACTACAACGGATTATAATTAATTATGACTATATATGTGGCCTAGATCAGCTTTATGAACTCTAAAGAGGGAGTTTATCCTTCTGGCCAGGAAGAATTAACTCACGAAGTTTGTTATTAAAGATAGAGCGGGTAATCGATCTTATTCAGTATTTAATTGACTCATCCCATCAACAAAACAGAGAAAATCAAGTGTGGGATAATAGATTTTAATAGCTATATGTGACTATGGATACACACGACTAACTCTAAGCAAACATACATATATATATATATACAAATCTATATACAGGGAGAGAGAAGGGATAGAGAGAAAGTGATGAAAGAAAGGGAAGCAGACAAAAACACAACTATTTAGCCTTTTTCAGAACCAGCACGAACTTAATTCTCCTGTAACACAGGGGTCCAATCTTAAACACAGATATAGGTCATTAACTATACTTGCATGGCCTCAAGGTTGAGAGTTTGCGTGAGGTCGGGTAGAGTTTGTTGGATCGTTGTTGTTTGAAAAGGCGTGAGCCCGGAGGTAGTTGCATCTTGTGTCCGGAGAGAGAGAGATCCTGGCTTCCTCTTCCCGGGGCACGTGGCCCCGGGGGAGAGAAACCGGAAGAAGTGAAGTTGAGAAGTGAAGTCAAACTCTGAAGCCTGACTCTCAAATCCGACGTGAAGGGAGCGTGGTGTTGTTTTAAAAGCAACACCAACGCACACGCCTCTTTGGGCTATGGGCCAATCAGGAAGTTGGGTTTGCATGTCCGGATGACTCTTTGTCTGGTCTCGGACCCTAATTTAAATGTCCAGGGAGGAGCTGGCTTATACCGTGTTATAAATGAAATTAAAGGAAAAACATTAAATGATGTATCCCATTGCAATGTGATATGCATAATCAATCCGGGTATCTCGAGACGATTAACTACATACCAAATTCGATGGATTTGTAAAGAATATTACAAATAAAACCTGGTTACAGACATTTAAAATGATATGCTAGATTAAACTATCTAAAGTCATTACGGTTAGTTACATAAGCACACATTACATGTAAACAAAATAACATCACACTATTTAGACATGGAATAATTACATATAATTACACGTTACATTGAAGAGAGAGGGATTTCTCCATTGTGTGTGTAAGGTAAGCATGTGTGTGTGTGTGTGTGTGTGTGTGTGTGTGTGTGTGTGTGTGTGTCGTAAACCGAGATTAGATTAGAGATTTACAGGCCCCCTTGGTCGGAGTTTTGGTGGACCCCTGCTGATGAACTAATCATGAAGTTTCCCAGACGTTCAGTCATCAAAGGTTTCTTTTATTGCAGGGGTAAGTCCTGTGTGGGTCCCAGGGAGACTTTTTGCATCCTAAAGGTGCATCTGGTCAAAGGAGGCCTCTCGGGGTTACTCTGGGTCGCCTACAATCAGTTTGAGCATAGTCATACGCTACACATGTCAGGAGGGATTTTGTGCCACTCCTCTTTGCAGATCCTCTCCAAGTCATTAAGGTCTCGAGGCTGACGTTTTGCAACTCGAATTTTCAGCTCCCTCCACAGATTTTCTATGGTATTAAGGTCTGGAGACTGGCTGGGCCACTCCAGGACCTTAATGTGCTTCTTCTTGAGCCACTCCTTTGTTGCCTTGGCTGTGTGTTTAGGGTCATAGTCATACTGGAATACCCAGCCATGACCCATTTTCAATGCCCTGGCTGAGGGAAGGAGGTTCTCACCCAAGATTTGACGGTACATGGCCCCGTCCATCATCCCTTTGACGCGGTGCAGTTATCCTGTTCCCTAAGCAGAAAATCACCCCCAAAGCATAATGTATCCACCTTCATGATTGATGATGGGGATGGTGTTCTTGGGGTCATAGGCAGCATTCTCCTCCTCCACACACGGCGAGTGGATTTGATGCCAAAGAGCTCAATTTTGACTTCAGACAGGCCTGTACATGTGCTTTCTTGAGCAGGGGCACCTTGCGGGCACTGCAGGATTTCAGTCCTTCACGCATAGTGTGTTACCAATTGTTTTCTTCGTGACTATGGTCCCAGCTGCCTTGAGATCATTAACAAGATCCTCCCGTTTAGTTCTGGGTTGATTCCTCACCGTTCTCATGATCATTGAGCATTCTACAATTTGGGAGAAACAACCTCAAAAGCACAGTCACTTTTAGTCTACAGTGAGGAACAGCTAACTCAGAATGAACTCAAGCTTAAGGCACTAGTGGGGATGCTTATCTACAAGAGGGCCTATGGGAAGAAGAGGAGACTGTACCGGGTGTTCACCCAACCACATCTGCCCTATCTACCATCACTCATAAATGAAAAAGTCTTTGAACAATATGCAAAAAGAAGTATATTGTGCTCAGTTTGCCTCAAACAAATACCAAGAAATTTCATGTATTTTAAAGGAAGTATTAGATGGATAGGTTCCAGCTAATCTCTTCACAGAAGAGGTTATCATGAAGTGATAGGTTTGGACTGAAAGACTGATTTAACTCCACTTCAGATAAATTCAGGACTTTTATGGAGAGATTGGGGAAATGTAAATTAACCATACAGTTACATACTACAAATGGCTAGGATTTCATAACTCATATGCACAATAATTTCACTAAGGTAATATTTGTTCAGACAAGAACATGTGTCACTACAACCCTGGTTCACTTCTCCATCCTTGTCTATGGTAGCCAGACACTTTACCCAATCAATGTCACATCATTTTGTATGAGACCAGAGTCACCATGGTCCATAGGCAATTATTACTTTCCATATGTAAATGTTAGCCAACAGATGATGTCATTCAATCCAGAGGAACAGCTATGTTTCATGGAAAATATCTCAGAATTTGATTTTGAGTTACTAGACAATATGCTAATGTCATTGATGCAAAGGAAAGATCATCACATTGTTAAAGCACAATCTTGAAAAGAAGGATGAAGTGCTGACAACAAATGTATGACTGAGACTTAGCTATTGCCTATTCAGGTTTAATTTGGGATGTAACCTTCAAAACTGCTGTTTGCATATGTATTTCCTCATTGCATTGGCATACATAACCCAGAATGCATTGGCATTATAACATAATATAATGGCACTTGTTATCTGTTGGGTGAGCCATTTTGTATTGGCCAGTGGCCTAAATCAATAGGTTTGACAGGGGCTGAGAGGGTTCATCACTTGGTCATGGGTTTCCTTATTGTTCAAGGGATAGCTGAAATTGCACAGTCTCAAAGAGTCCATAATTAACTTAACTCCTCAGGGTTTGTGAGTGGGGATTAATTGTTTTATGGATCCTGTGGCAAACAAGGTGGTGTTCCCTTTCTAAGGGAACTCAACGTTGCGTGAGCTTTGCCATCCAAGCTGTGTAAGGCCACCTTGGCATTGGTTGGCAAGGCCTATGTGGCGGTGGGTCTGGCTTGTGGGTCACTGCATACAGTGGCAGTGTTGCAGGCCTACCAAGCTGACCTGCTGAATGAGCTCGACATTCCAGCCTGTTCCCAGCATGGTTAACGTCCTCGCCGACAGGTTTTTGAAAGGCAAAACAGCAAACAGCGGCATTCAGCCAGTTCCTTCCCTTCGGGTCAAGTTCACCCAGGCATCTATGAATGGAGCCTAGGCCAGCACTAGTGTGGTGGCCCGCCTTCCTATGTGGAAAGCCAGGGGGACCAGGCAGCCACAGTCATAGCCTGCTAGTAGGCACGATATTAGAATGATCTTTAATGCCAGGCTGTCAAAGAAGGATCAGTCCTGATAAGCCACGGAGGGAGGTATCAGAGGACGTGTGGTTGTTAGGGCAGTTAGCCCCCATTATTATTGTAGGGTCCCCCCTAGCCAATATCGTCCCAAGTTTTCAGTCCCCTCTGGTCAGCGAGCTGTCACAGGGCAGAATCTGATGCTTTTCCTCTGACAGAATGTGGAAATGTTAATGTCAATAAAAGACCATCTGGCAGCATGGAAACTACTGCCAAATGTGTCTCCATGGGTTCTGGCCACCATTGAAAAGGGTTACTGGGTCCAGTTCATAGCTCAACCCCCACAGTTCTCACCACAGTAGAACAGTAGAGTGGAGCTTGACATTAGCGCAGGAAGTAAGATCCCTCTTGGACAAAGGGGCCATAGAACATATACCCCTTCCTATGAGGGAGGGAGGTTTTTTACAGCTGTTATTTCCTGGTCCGCAAAAAAGATGGGAATATGCGACCAATTTTAGATTTGCGTCATCTGAACCGTACTCTTCAGACATACAGGTTCAAGATGTTGACGCTCAAACTTATCATTCCACAGATTCAGTTCGAGGACTGGTTTGTGATGATAGATCTAAAAGACGCATATTTCCGCATAGAAATATTGCCCAGTCACAGGAAGTTCCTGAGGTTCATGTTTGGAGGCAATGCATACCAATATCGGGTTCTTCCCTTCAGTCTAGCTTTAACCCCTTGCACCTTCACAAAGTGCATGGATACCTCTCTGGCTCCCTTGCAACTCCAGGGCATCAGTGTACTAAACTACCTGGATGTCTGGCTAATTCTAGCGTGATACAGGAAGTTGGCGATTCCAACATCGAGATGTTGTTCTCACCCACATGAGGAGCTTGGGGCTCAGGTTGAACCCCAAGAAAAGCATGCTTTCTCCAGGGCAGAGGACAACTTTTCTAGGGGTTATATGGGATTCCACTACGATGAGGGTGTATCTATCCCCAACACACGTAGGGTCAATCCAATCAACATTGAACAAGATAAAGCTGGGTCTGGGCATCCCTCCAGTCTTTACAAGAGGCTGTTGGGGCTTATGGCAGCAGCAGTCAATGTCCTACCATTGGGCCTATTGCACATGAGACCGTTTCAGTCAGGGGTTTCATCTGAGGATGAACCCCCTAAGAATAATCAGTGTCACACAGCGATGCCTACGTGCTCTGAGAATTTGGAGGTGTCCCTGGTTTCTAGCTTTGGGTCACACTCTAGGGGCGTCTCCTTAGCGTAAGACAGTAATGACAGACGCCTCCCTCATGCAGCCCTCATCTAGAGTGGCATATAAATCACCTAGACCTGCGGTATTCCTAGCACTGAAATTCTTTCTTTCTCAGTTGAGAGGTCACCATGTGTTAGTTGTGAAAGACAATACAGCGGTGGTCTCGTATATCAACCACCAAGGAGTGTTACGTTCTTCTCTTGTTCAGGCAGGTGCAACTACTATTTCTTTGGGCGGAGGGATGGTTTTTGTCAGTGAGTGCAATGTACTTTCTGGGCAACAGGAATGTGGGGGCAGACATCCTGTCGAGGCAGGGGCTGAGGCCCGGGGATTGGAGCCTCCATCCACAAGTGGTGGAGTCTATATAGTGGAGGTTCATCCAAGTGGAGGTGGATGTGTTCACCTCCGAGGAGACAACACATCGCCCGCTGTGGTTTGCCCTCACTCCTCCCATACCATTAAGGCTGGACGCCATGGTTTACACGTGGCCAAAGTCACATCTGTACACCTTTCCCTTGATCGAGTGTTGCAGGCTTTCTGCCCTCCTCCGTTCCTCACACCAGAACAAGAGAGATTGCACCTACTGTGTGCAGTAAGGGCTCTCTGTATTTACGTCCAGCTCTCTGGCCAGTGGCGTAAGTCAGAGCAGTTGTTGGTCTGCTTGGCAGTGACAGTAGAGGTGATGCTGTGTCAAAGCAGTGCATCTCTATTTGGATCACTTCATCTTTTTCACTCTGGGTTGCTGCCAGGGTTTCTTGGCACTTTGTAATTTCTCTCTTTTGCTTCTTGCTCCATTTCATGACCTTTTGAGTTGGTCTTGGGTTTTCTCTTCCAGCTTGTCTATGTGTCTTTGGGCATGCATCATCACCTCAGGTGGGTGACGTGCTTGTCGTTTAGTTTCAGCTGGGCTATAAGGATATGGCTTAGGCAGCTGATGACCTTGGTTAGCAGTAGAATTACAATTATTATTAATAATATTAATAGTTCAAAGGCCTTGGGTGTGAGGCGGTCTGTCATACCTCTCAGCCTCTGAGTCTTCCCAGTGGGTGATAGGGTCTGAGGCATGTTGGCATGCTGGGGGAACCTGCCATTGGACAGACTGACACAGATCTTTCAAGTGTATTGGAGCCTAGGTGTAGAAGGACAGCTAAGTGTTGTTTCGGCGATTGGGATTGTGAGCCTCTAGTGCAGTGTGTTGATGAGTTGTGGTCTCATCTCACTGAAGGAGGATAACTAGTGGGGTGAAGTCTTTCTTTCTGCAACGAGCAACTAAGAGAACTTTTCCTGTTTAAAAAGAGAAAAAAATCAAATGAACTACAACCCCCAATTCCAAAAAAGTTGGGACACTGTGTAAAATGTAAATAAAAACAGAATGCAATGATTTTGAAAATCTCATAAACACATTATTTCCATATTATTCACAATAGAACATACTGAGTAAATGTACCATTTTAAGAAAAAAATAAGGTAATTTTGAATTTGATGGCCGCAACCTCAAAAAAGTTGTGACGGGCAACAAAAGGCTGGAAAAGTAAATGTTACTAAAAGGAAACAGCTGGAGTTTAATTGGCAACAAGTCAGTAACATGATTGGGTATACAAAAGACTATCTTAAAGAGGCAGAGTTTTTCAGAAGTAAAGATGGGCAGAGGTTCACCAATCTGTGAAAAGCTGCATCTACACTTTGTAGAACAATTTCAGAATAATGTTCCTCAATGTAAAATTGCAAAGACTATGAATATCTCATCATCTATAGTGCATAATATCATCAAAAGATTCCGAGAATCTGGAAAAATCTCGGTGCGCAAGGGACAAGGGTGAAAATCAATATTGCATGCCCGACCATCTTCGGGCCCTCAGGTGGCACTGCATTAAAAACAGGCATGATTCTGTAATGGAAATCACTGCATGGGCTCAGAATCACCTCATTGTCTGTGAACACAGTTCGCTATCCACAAATGCTGGTTAAAGTTCTATCATGCAAAGAAGAAGCCATATGTGAAGATGATCCAGAAACGTCTCCGTCTTCTCTGGGCCAAAGCTCATTTAAAATGGACTGAGGCAAAGTGGAAAACTGTTTTGTGGTCAGACAGATCGAAATTTGAAATTCTTTTTGGAAACCATGGACGCTGCATCCTCTAAACTAAAGAGGACTAAAGAAGAGAGGGACCATCCAGCTTTTTATCAGTGCTCAGTTCAAAATCCTGCATCTGATGGTATGAGGGTGCATTAGTGCCTATGGAATGGGCAGCTTGCACATCTGGAAAGGCACCATAAATGCTCAAAGGTATACAGTGGGGGAAAAAAGTATTTGTGGGAGGAACGAAGCTGAAGGTGGAGCCCGAGATCAGAGGGAGGCGCGAAGTTCTCCTTGAGGCCAGAGGGGGGAGTGATGCTCTCTGTGAGGCATGCAGGGGGAGTGATGTCCTCCATGGAGTGAGAAGGGGGAGCGACATGCAGCACGAAGCAGAGAAAAGGAGCAATGTCTTCACCAGAGCATGGAGGCAGAATGACGTCCTCAGTGGAGCAGGATGGCAGAGCGATGTCCTCAGCCGAGCAGGATGGCAAAGCGACGTCCTCAACCGAGCTGGAAGGTGGAGCAACATCCTCAGAGGATTGGGAAGGTGGAGCGATGTCCTCAGTGGAGCCTGGCATAGTGATGTCCGAGGTGGAGCAGGAAGGTGAAGTGGAACTTTTTGCTGTACCGGGTGACGGAGCAATGTCCTCAGCTGACCAGGGAGGCTGAGCGGCATTCTTTCCTTGGCAGACTCTGCGAGTTCTGCAGTAGGGGAGGGAGGGAGGGAGGGGAAAGATCTTACGCATGGCTTCTAGCCATACTTCTGTGGCCCTGATCCATGACTCCCTCCCCTGTGGCTCCTTCTTCAGGGCTTCCAAGATTTTCTCCTGTTTTGTGAAAAAATCTGCTGCATCCATGGTAGGCGAAGTATTCTGTCAGGTCTTGTGGGTGATGGAGGCGAAGACGGATGCAAATGCAGTATAAAGTCAGTTTATTAGGAACAGTCAGTGTATTAGGAACACCAGCGAACAATTCCAAAATGTAAGGCAGCTATTGTGGTCGAGAACAGGCGTGGGTCAGGCGATATACAAACAACATAAACTGGACGAGGCAAGAATCAAGAAACACGAGGCAGAAACAGGATCAAAACCAGAAAATGGCAAACAAGATCAAAAGGCTTAGTAAGAGACAGAACGCTAAGGAAACTGTGCTAATACTTCATGCCGAACACGGAAACACAAGGGGTTTAAATACACATAGTAATTAGGGAAGTAACATAAAACATCGGAGACACATTAGGAATGAACCAATGACAATATAGGGGCAGAGACAGGACAGAAATTTAAAAAAAAACACACGTGGAGAAGAAGACAGAGTTAATGTCACTGAACCTGGAAGTGCGCCACTCGCGTGGCTCACTTCGGCGATTAGCACGAGGGGGAATCATGACACACGAAGGACTCGAGTATGATAAAGGGAAGGAGACTGGCTCAATTGACAAATGGATCAAGTCCACGAACAGGCCTTGCTGCCGTTATGCTTAACTCAGAGTAGAGAATTGTTTACAGTGCATGTACAATATATACAGATGGTACTCAACCAGAATAAGTCTTTTGCCCCTGCGGTTACAGCCACAGTTGCTACAGCAACATGCATTTGCTGCTCTTGACCGCTAAGTGGCACTATAACCACAGATTTTCACAAGAGGGGGACAGACGTGTCACCTCATTTTCACAAGTACTGTAGCAGTCAAATGTGTCTTACCATTGGGTTAGATTTGACAGTTGCAGTCAGTTGAGAATACAAGAAAAACACTATCTGTATTTAGTACTCAAAAGCCCATGTAAGCATTTGTTGTTTAGAATGAATTCTAAGCCAAATAGTAAATGTCAAGACGTGTTCTGTGCTTATTTTTACATGTACTGTACAATACATGTAAAAATACTACCACATATTTTATTTTATTAAACTTTAGAAAGTTCTGCATTATTATTTATATCATTGTATCTTGTATTATTTTGTCCTTGCAATAAAATTTTAATAGGAAGAAAATACAAAAGGTGGATTACTCTGCATGGGAGCATTAAGAGTGGATGCCTAGTTGTCTAATACCCTACATTAATTAGTAGGATATGTCAAATGGTGTGACTACATTATTTAATATTTTTCACAAATACAAACGTTTCAAAAGTCCATTTAATAATTAGAAACATTACATTTCAATATGTGCTTTGTTATTCGTTATCTGTCCTTTTTATTATTTGTAGGTTTATTATTCATTTAAACTTAATGAAAACTTAAATAAAAACATTAACCAATGTTTTCCAACAGCGTTTGATGTTTTTCCATTCTTTGTGATGCTTAGAAATAACAGACAGTAGACTATTTTCATCAAGTGTTTTGTTTAATAAATAATGGCAACATTACAATAAATTTGCTTCCCTTCCCCCTTGTCAGTCTGGCCTGCCTTTCTCTGAGTCACCCCCGACACCTACTGGGAGGTGGGTACACTCGCCACTGCCACCGGTCTAGCATATCGGCACCACTTATAGACATTCGCAATTGGACACTCCAATTTGCCGAGTCAGCAGACCACCTCTGAGGAGGGGTTAAGACTCCTTCATTTTGAGTGCGGTCCTTTTGCACTAAAAGTCTTGTGGTGCTAGATACCGCTAGGTAGTGGGTCTGGGTCCTCACTGGTAGTGTGAATGGGGGAGGGTCAGAGGAGGGATGCCCTTGCTTGGCAAGTTCCACTTGGATAGGAAATACTCGCCAAAGGCCCTACAATAGGAGACACGGATATACCTCATTTGTAAGTATCCAGAGACAGCTTGCTTTCCACTGAGTTATTTCTTATATATGATTGTGTGTTAACTGTAGACCATCTCATCCAGAGTCCAAGCCTGTGGGAACTATCAACAAACTTTAAAGAAAAGAAGATTTTCTTTTCTTTAAAGTTTGTTGATAGTTCCCACAGGCTTGGACTCTAAATAGTTGTTGATAGTTCCCACAGGCTTGGACTCTAAATACAAGATAATGAAACCCTAATAGCTACATTTTGGATTACATACATGGTTAATGTGGTTTACAGAGCCTAACAGTTAACTTGCTAGTAGATATATACATTAATAAATCATAATGATTACAGGTTAGGATTATGGACATGGGTAGCATCAATTAACAGGTAATACTAATCACTTTGCAAGGTATGTGGTATGAACACTGATGCACAACAGCATGATGATTACAAATTCTGTTTTTTGTCTTAAGAAAGAAAGAAAAAAAAAATTCATAGAAGCCATGGTAAACGTAAATCTCAATCAAACCCCTACACTCATTCCACTGCATTCCCTACATTAATTGACTTCACCTCAAATCTGGCAACCTCGCCAGAATTGTTTGAATTGTTTCCAAAAGCATTCATGATAAGCTGCCCAACGGTGTCACATAATAGGTGTATGGTGTCAATCCCACAGAATTAAAGGCAAAGTTGGGACTATTGTTATTATTTCTTTATCTTTTCCCCAGAGAAATAAGTCTATAATAATAGCATTATTTCCTGACCTTAAGGAAAACAACTGTCTTCTCTATTCTGTCTTAACCTAGTCCCGCTTTCATTGAAAAGAAAGAAACAAACAAACTCTCCCTTTCCTTTCCCATTTCTCTTTTTTGTTTTATTTTTGTTAGTTGTTGACTTGTTGCAAAACAAACAAACAAAAAACTACATCCCATTAAGCACAAGTCATCACCACACTGCCACTAGAGACTCACAGTCACTGCAGCAACACTTAGCTTAGGCTTTAATATGCTGTCAAGACCTGTATCTGTCACTCACACACCAGGTCTCCCCCAACATGGCCCATACCGTCGACCCCATCAGTCACTGGGAAGAATTAGAGAAATGGCTGAGCGCCATGACAGACAGCCTCCTAGCCAAGATTCAATATTGGGTAATGTCAAACGTTTTTTTTTTCAATGCAGAAAAAGGTGTAGGGAATATTAGCTTTTTGGGTTAAGTTTTTACATTCTCCACCATTTTATGTAAGTAAAATTAGCTGTTTAGATTGAGCTAACTGTATTCTCCAAATATGTAGGAGAGACTAGCAGATCAGAAATTTGGCTAATTTAGTATTTCTGATCAACTGTTCGTCTAGCGATAAGGTGAACTTAGTGTATTCATTAACTATGCATTAGATATAACCCCATGGCCACCAGCAATAATATCCTAAATATAGTTAAATATTATTTTATGAGCATTGTAGCAAGATCGGCGATTCAAGGCAGTAGACATTTGTAAACAATAAGAATACACGTATCTTTAAGAACAGACAAGACTGTATTGAACTATTCTATGACACAGAAACTAATCTAACCCATAAACACACGCACGCATGCACACACACACAAACGGGGGTGATAATGGCTTTTGGCAGAATGAATGAAGTTCTGAGTTTCTAGCATTGTATGCTATTTCACAGGCGATAACCTGAACTAACCACCAACTTATTAATTTAATTTCACTTCTTTTAGAAGGGCTTTACTTATTATATGCACCAGATTAGCTAGATTCTGGGGTATTGCGCTTGCCTTTTGAATAGCTGTGTTGAAGGTATTTCCTCGTTACGCTGTGGTGTCATCAGCGGTCTGGTCAGCGTTTGAGTGGCATCTCAGAAGACCATTTAGAATGCGGGAGGTTTGAAGAGCTGGTGGCAGCTCTGGGCTGGTTCTCCAAGCAGATCTAATGTGATTTGATCTCCCTGATGTTGATTGGGGAGAACTCTCTGATGGCTCTGGAGACACCCCACCCACTGCCTCTGTTCTTCTGATGATATGAGCTGAGAGTTCTGACAGGTCTGAGCGGTATAAGAGATCCAAGAGATATAACAGCGTTCCTTTGTGTTCTAGGTTTTAACTCTTTCTGGCTAGTCCAGCCACAGAATGTTTCCTCCAATCTAACATTGTCTTGGGGTGGGGTGTAAGCCAGATTCTCCAACTTTTATGTTAATCAGTCCATTGTCTCTGCAGATGGGCGGTTCCACACTTTTCCGATGTGTGGATTAAACTTTGTCTCAGATATATTAACATATACATATAACAACATTCTACCCAAATTTCCTTACTCTTATCCTTCAGGAAATCACTCAATGTACACACACATACCAGACAAGACACATATTGGCTATAATGACTAACTTGCATGAAATATTGGCCTAAATACAAGATAATGAAACCCTAATAGCTACATTTTGGATTACATACATGGTTAATGTGGTTTGCAGAGCCTAACAGTTAACTTGCTAGTAGATATATACATTAATAAATCATAATGATTACAGGTTAGGATTATGGACATGGGTAGCATCAATTAACAGGTAATACTAATCACTTTGCAAGGTATGTGGTATGAACACTGATGCACAACAGCATGTTGATCACAAATTCTGTTTTTTAACCCTTGTATAAAACATGCTAAATTGACAGACTTCATGTAACAAAAATTAAATGTTTCTGTGCTCTGCCCTGTGGGTGGTGTGTAGACAATGGAGGCCTGTTAAATTTCACAATCGGGGGTCCTCCCCCTTCTTCCTCTTCTTCCTGTTCTACTCAGTGGGGGTTAACAAAAGGTTATGATGAGTCAGTCTTGGTCTGGCTATTTGGTCTTGGTGTCTATTATGATGGTAAATTAACATAGAATCTAGTGGTTCTGCTGTGATCCAGGATGGGGTTTGTGTCTCAAGGCTTATCTCATTCTATGGGGGCGCATTATGACTTGTTGTATCTTCCTGGCCAGATGGTCTCTCTGACAAAGACCGTTAGTATTACTTAAGATGGCACTTATCTGCAACCGTTTGAGGGTGTTGGTTTGGGCCCCTAAGTGGAATGTGGCCCATTGTTTTATCATACTATTTTGTGGGTCATATAATGCTGCTTGTGCTTGGAGATCCTACAAAGGAGACGTTAGAGAGAGTATTAGTTTGTATATTTCATTAACTCGTATTTTGACAGGTCTAGGTCAAAGGTCATCATCAATCAAAATAATTATGACAGGTCTAGGTCATCATAGTAACGAATTTCAAAAGGGGCATTACTATGCATTATTCTTTTCCACCAGAATAATGAAATGGATCAACTTTAAACATGTAACGAAACAGAAGCGCACGCTTGGGTTCAACGCACCTTTTTAAAGGAGACGAGTTTTAAAGCGTGCCCGCGTTATCTACCAGAATGTGTAGTAACTCGGATGAATCTGCAACGTTTAAAAATATTCTCCACCAGTTATAATTCATGTAACAAATAAAAAAAAAAGATGTTTAACACGTTTAAATGTATTCTCCAATTTATGTAAGGAATTAACTCGAATGGCGTGAAATATATCTATATATCTAATCAACGCGTGTTGTGACCAGTTATAAATATACATCAGCCATAAAAGGGAATTTATATAGGTACACATATACATATAGATAATTGACTACAACGGATTATAATTATGACTATGTATGTGGCCTAGATCAGCTTTATGAACTCTAAAGAGGGACTTTATCCTTCTGGCCAGGAAGAATTAACTCACGAAGTTTATTATTAAAGATTAGAGCAGGTAACGAGATCTTATACAGCGTTTAATGGACTCATCACGTGACCAAAAACAGAGAAAATCAAGCGTGGGATAATAGATTTTAATAGCTAGATGTAACTATGGATACACATGACTAACTCTAAGCAAAACATACATATATACACATCTATATACAGGGAGAGAAAAGGGATAGAGAGAAAGTAATGAAAGAAAGGGAAGCAGACAAAAACACAACTAATTAGCCTTTTTCAGAACCAGCACGAACTTAATTCTCCTGTAACACAGGGGTCCAATCTTAAACGCAGATATAGATCATTAACTATACTTGCATAGCCTCAGGGTTGAGAGTTTGCGCGAGGTCGTGTGGAGTTCGCTGGTTCGTTGTTGTTTGAAAAGGCGTGAGCCTGGAGGTAGTTGCATCTTGTGTCCGGAGAGAGAGAGATCCTGGCTTCCTTTTCCCGGGGCACGTGGCCCGGAGAAACCGGAAGAAGTGAAGTTGAGGAGTGAGAAGTGAAGTCTAACTCTGAAGTCTAACTCTCTGTCTTGAAGTGAGCATGGTGTTGTTTTAAAGACGACACCAACACGCACACCTCTTTGGGCTATGGGCCAATCAGGAAGTTCGGTTTGCATGTCCGGATGACTCTCTTTGTCTGGTCTCGGACCCTAATTTAAATGTCCAGGGAGGAGCTGGCTTATACCGTGTTATAAATGAAATTAAGTGAAAACATGAAATGATGTATCCCATTGCAATATGATATGCATAATCAATCTGGGTATCTCGAGACGATTAACTACATACCAAATTCGATGGATTTGTGAAGAATATTACAAATAAAACCTGGTTACACACATTTTAAATGATATGCTAAATTAAAACTATCTAAAGTCAGTAAGGTTAGTTAAACACACAATATATGTAAACAAAATAACATCACACTATTTAGACATGGAATAATTACATATAATTACACGTTACATTGAAAAGAGAGAGATTTCTCCATTGTATGTGTAAGCGTGTGTGTGTGTGTGTGTGTGTGTGTGTGTGTGTGTGTGTGTCCAGAAGAGGGGGCTGGTGTTCTTCTAATGTCCTACCGGTCCTTGGTCACCTCAGGGTGACCTTAGGGAGGAGATTTCCTCCTCTGGCTTTCTGGCTTTGAAGCTAATCTGTGGTCATAAACAGAGATTAGATTAGAGATTTACAGGCCCTTGGTTAGAGTTTTGGTGGATCCCTGCTGACGAACTAATCATGAAGTTTCCCAGACGTTCAGTCATCAAAGGTTTCTTTTATTGCAGGGATAAGTCCTGTGTGGGTCCCAGAGAGACTTTTTGCATTCCAAAGGGCATCTGGCCGCAGGAGGCCTCTCGGGGTTATTCTCGGTTGCCTGAGTGGTGAAACTTTCTATGTTTCGTTTTGGTTAATTTAGAAATCAGTTTGAGCATAGTCATACGCTACATCATCAATCAAAATAATTATGACAGGTCATAGGTCATCATGATTAACTTTAATTATGTCAGGTCAACATGTGTAAGTAATTAGACCCATGAATCCCCCCATTGATTCAAATCAGGATGTTAAAATTCATCTCATTTTGACATGTTTAAGTAATTAGACACATGAATATCCCTATTCTCTCTCTCTCTCTCTCTCTCTCTCTCTCACACTCACACACACACACACACACACACCCCTTCCTACACCCACCCTCAGAATTTTTGACATGTTTAAGTAATTAGACCCATGAAACCACCATTGATACAATCCAGGATGTTAAAATTACAAACAAACTATTGTTGCCATATGTAAGAACTTAAGTTCTTGATTACCCCACTATCACACCCAGGGTGTTTAAGTATTAGATCCATGAATACCCCATTATCAACCCAGGATGTTTAAGTAATTAGATCCATGAATCCCCCATTCTCACCCCCAGGCTGTTTAAGTAATTAGTTACATGAAACAACCATTGATACAATCCAGGATGTTAAAATTCAACAAACTATTTTTTGCCATGTTTAAGTAATTAGACCCATGAAACCACCATTCTCACAAAACAGGATGTTAAAATTACAAACTGTTGTTGCCATGTGTACGAACTTAGGTCCTTGATTACCCCATTATCACACCCAGGGTGTTTAAGTTTTAGGTCAATGAATATCCCCATTCTCTCTCTCTCTCTCTCTCTCTCTCTCTCTCAGACACACACACACGCACACACACACGCAATTTTATAATCAAGTTTTCCCAAAAGTTTGGAAACTCCCCTACAAAGGCCAAGACCTAGATTGACCATAGGTTGTCATTCTGGAAGACTTCCAAGACATTTCACATCTCCGAAAATCCAGCAAAGGGTTAAATAACCTTTGAGACCATGGACTTCTCAGCAGGTAAGATGTATTTTTAAAATGTTCATCATTTAAATTTTATATTAACCTATGCTTTTTTTTAACTTGTGAAATATTCAGAACGTTTCCATTTTTAACAGAGATGTTCCTTATTTGTCCTCTTTTAGATGTGAGTGATACCAGATTAGAGGAGATCAACTCTGAGCATTCGACTATGCCCGCTTGTCCAGATGCACCGAAAAAGGTTATTTCTACTTTAGGAAGATTTGAAAAAAACTTAGAACATGAAAAGATCCAATACTGGGTATTATCAAATGGATGTACGGCCGATTTTTTTTTCAATTTAGAAAAAGGAGTCGTTGTGCTTTTCAAGTTCTCTGTACCGGGCCACATCCATTTTAGCAATGCTATTGCGACCGCAACTTTTGATAAGAGTGACTGGAAAATGTTCCATAAATGGTGTAAGGACTTTGACTATATTATTAGAATGGAGTCCTTTTCACCAGATGCCTACAGACGTAAATGGAGAAGCGTTACATCTCCGCAACAATCATATCACATAAGAGCAACAAATTTCTCCAAGAACCAGGTTTCACTGCACTGTGTCACTGTTATTACCGGTGACTGCTCATCTGATAACAAAGAGAAGTGTGAAGTGAGGTATGAACAAACCAGCTGGCACAAACTACAAAACTACTTTAAACAAATTGATGAATTATTCCAAAAAATGGGGAGAATCAAGGAAACAGCAGAATTAAAAGTAAGACTAGACAAACTCTTCTGAGGTCATTGTTTTACTACTCTTTACTCTTTCAAGGCTGAGCAGAAACCCCACCTTCCCCAAGACTCCTCCCATATGATATATTTTATATATATATATATGAGTCTGACTTCATATTGAGTTAAAACGGCTCATGAGAAAACAGCAAACAGTATGGCTCATGAATTCAGACCCAGTTTTTACAACTCCTCTGCTACCCCGGATGAGGCTGAGGCGACCAGTTCGGGTTTTGAAGGTGAAACCCTAGGAAAACGAAATCTAACCTATCTGTCAACAAATGATGAAACTGACGGGTGCATATCCAACACCGTGCTAGCCATCATCCAAGCAGTGACGGGAGAACAGTTGGACAGAATTAAGATCTGAAAGACACCTGCCACGGCTGTGCGATTGATAACCCGAGTCAACTCCAACACGCGTGCTTGTTCGATCCTGACGCATACTATCTGCACATCAACACCTACAGATTAATGAAAAAATTGTTGAAACCATGGTTTAAATACACTTTGGCTAGAGGCCTGAAACTGTGCGGAATAAAACACACTCCATCTCTGGAAAAAATTCAAGGAATGAAGCCGTCATCTGCGATTGGCGAGATGAGCCTCACTTCAAAACTGTTCTGAATGAGGTCAAAGAGAAATTTGCAGTGACCAGGTGTATGAAGACGTTGTGGACTATTGGACCTTTCACTCATCTCTGGAGCCCCCTGACCAGCCACATACATGGGAAACTTCAAACCACGCCACATCTATTCTGACTGCGAGAAAAGCCTGAAGACTGGGTTGACATCTGCTCTCCAAAAAATTGTTGAACTGAGAGTCAACGATCAAAGTATTTTTACCAATCATCTTCCTGTTGATATAGAAGTTGTTTTTCGATTAGAAATGTTAATGAACATCATGCGAGATTATACTAAAAATTGGGATTATTTGTTCGCTGTAAATACTGCAAATCCTTTGCACACTTATGTGCAACAAGTTTTATCTGCTATGTTTGTTGAACCCTTTGAATGCAAAACTAGTCATGTATTATGCATCTTAACCTATGTAACCAATATGTGTGTTTTAAAATTGCTTAGAAATGAAAATGTTGATGTTGCTAAAATCTTTGATTGTCTGTTTGAAAATTTAAAGCATAAAAATGTAAACCTTGCTCACATCATATGAGTTCTGAGATAAAATGCTTAATCTTGCATTCTTGTCTTGACACTCCAAAATGACTGAACAATTGATGAAGAATATATATTATACACCGTCAGACCCAGGATCATACAGTGGTGTAGAGCGTTTGCAAAGAGCTATTGTCATGAAAATAGGCAAGAGAGTCAATGATGCTGAAACAAAAAACTGGTTAGCAGAGCAGGATGCTTACAGTTTACATAAGCCAGTCTCTACAAAGTTCAAAAGAAACAAGGTTTTTGTAAAGAACATCACTGAACAATGGCAAGCTGATTTAGTTGATATGAGCAACCTGTCAGAGAGTAATGACAACGTGAAATTTATGATAACGTGTATAGATATTTTATCCAAATTTGCATGGGTACGTGTGTTGTGAAACAAGACAGGATCTGAGGTAACTAAAGCATTTGATTCCATTCTAAAGGAAGGTAGAGTCCCCAGAAAACTACAAACTGACCAGGGGAAGGAGTATTTTAACAAAAAGTTTCAAACTTTAATGGAAAAACATAACATTGTTCACTTTGCTACAGGTACGGGACAAAAAGCATCAGTGTGTGAAAGGTTAAACAGAACGCTAAAGGCCAGGATGTGGAGATATTTTACAGCTTTTAACACAAGAAAATACACTGACATAGTACAGGATTTGGTTCAAGCGTACAATCACAACTACCATTCCAGCATCAAAATGAAACCTGTCGAGGTCAATGAAGCCAATTCCTTCAGAGTATTCAAAACCCTCTACGGACTATTTTCACCTAAATTAAAGAAACTAAAATTTATGTTAAAAGTCGGTGATGTTAGAATTTCCCGTTTAAAAAGACAGTTTGAAAAAGGCTACGCGCAAAACTTTATGGATGAATATTTTTCAATTTCTGAACGGATACCCAGAGATCCCCCGGTATATAAATTGCAAGACTATGATGGTGAAAAAATTGAGGGAACATTTTATGAACCTGAGTTATAAAAAATCATTATAGGGAAGGACAAGACATTCAAAATAGAGAAAATCCTGTCCGAAAAGACCCAAAACTGGAAAAAAGTTTATCTGGTGAAATGGGTGGGGTGGCTCGATAAATTTAACTCCTGGGTTCCGGCCAAAGACGTAGTTAACATAACAAAACGTTAATTGTGAACAAAACTGAAATCTATAATCATTAAACCATGGAAGAGGGCGGATTCTTTGTGACCGTCCCAAGCAATGCTTCGATGGATATTTACCCTAATAATAAGATTGCACACTATACTACTATATTCGCCAAACCAATCGAATTGAATGGATTATGGGAAGTCTCGCTCGCAGAGGTCCAATATATCCAGAGTTGGTACTCATTAACCCACGACGATTGTCTATGTCATGTTACTCTGAGGGATGGAAAGAAAACCGTGAACATTTACTTTCATATCACTCAATGATATTATAAAAGTATCGAAGAACTGGTTAGTGAAATCAACAAACAAATGACTATGATGAATCTTGGAATGGAGATGACCTATACCCCCATGAAAAATAAAATGTGCATCGTGTCCCAAAAAAATTTTACTTTCAAAGTTATTGGAAACTTAGCATACATGCTAGGTATTAATCCCGGGGGCCTGTTAACGGTCCGAGAACCAGAAGCACCTAATCCCGCTGATATTCATGCAGGATTTTACACGATGTATGTATATACAGACATTATTGAGTATCAACGGGTTGGTGACAGCTTTGTACCATTATTGAGATGTGTACGTATAACGGGTGAAAACAACAAAGTCATCACTATTACTTATGATAAGCCGCATTACGTACCTCTCACCAAGAACCACATTTCCGATATAGTAATCGAAGTCAAATCAGATCAGAATAAGCATATACCTTTTAGTTAAGGGAAATTTATAGCTAAACTACACTTCAGACCCGTTAAACATTCATTCCAGCTATGATAAAAATGATTGATAGGGTATACATTAACCCGCAGTCCTATGTGGATTATTATATCCACCAGGCTGGAAATGGCCTTCCAGGGTTTCACGGTGCCCTCACCATGTACGGGTTGGGCCTAGGAGGCCTGTTCAAGGGACTTTTTAGAATGGCAGTCCCGTTCTTCAAAAGAGGATTTGCTATTGCAAAACCTAATTTAAAAACAGTGGCTAAAGGTATAGTAAGCGACGTAATAGGCAATATTATGACCAAGACACAAAGTCAGAATCAAGAAGGATCGGGTCTTGCATTGATTGCATGTAAAAAATCTAAAGGGCCCCCAGGGCGTCGACACACGTTTCTGAATAAAAGACACAAGGTTACTAAAATCAAGACCAGTGTGAAAAAGACCAAACAGAGAGGCAACAGGCATTCTTCCATCTCACATAAAAAAAAGCAGCTGAACATTTTCTAACATGTCTTTCTTACACAGTCTATCTTCAGAGTGTACTAAGACCAAATTGGATATTTTCACATTACCTTATACCCAAACGAGTATCGAAAAGTACACTTACATCGAAATACCTCCACTTTCTGCTCTCACGGACAATGGCCCCCTGTAGTTCTACATGACTGGAAACAGTGAGGATTACCTCGACTTGAACAACACTTTTTTACATCTGGCGTGTAAAATCGTGAACCCTGATGGATCTAACATAGCTAACGATGCAAAGGTGGGGGTCGTTAACTATCCTATAGCATCACTTTTTTCTTCTTTTGGATGTTATGCTCGGGGATTGTCTTATTTCTCAATCTAGCAGTACATACCCATACCGAGCTATCTTTGAAAGTCTTCTCAACTATGGAAAAGATACCCTGGAAACACAATTTTGCACCGGGCTGTTCTACAAAGACACAGCAGGTCATATGGATGTCACTGATCCAGAAGGTCGAAACGAAGGTCTTAAAAAAAAGGGCCGGTTTCAGTGCTGAAAGCAACACCTTTGACCTGATTGGACACATTCACTGAGATATATTTTTTCAGGATAAACTTTTACTGAATGGTGTCGATTTGAGGATTAAAATGGTTCGCAGTAAAGACGAATTTTGCTTGATTAAGGAAGGAAATGCAAATTTCATTCTGAAAATACTCAACGCGTCTCTTTTTGTGAAGAAAGTAACCGTCTCTCCGCCAGTAAAACTTGGACAAGAAAAAGCATCATTAAATGCCAACGCAAAATATTTACTCAAAAGAGTCTGTATGAAGACCTTCAGTCTAGCTGCAGGGAGTCGCATTTGTTCACAAGAGAATCTTTTCCTCGGACCGTTACCTAAAACCATTATCTTTGGGATGGTAGATAATGATGCCTTCAGTGGATCATACAATAAAAACCCTTTTAATTTTAAACATTACGATGCAGAGTTTATTGCAGTCTATGTTGACGGAACTCAATTTCCTGCAAAGCCATTTCAGCCTGTTTTTCAGTCCGGTAATGTGGTCCGTGAATTCCATTCTTTAATTTTAGCATCAGGAAAGCATCTGAAGGATCAGGCTTTGGCAATAAACAGAGAAGAGCACCTGAACGGTTATACTTTATTCGCATTCAACCTGAATCCCAACGACGACTGTGGACAACATTTGTCATTAATAAGGTCGGGAAATATACGTTTGGAACTCAGATTTCGACAAGCACTTCCGAGAACAGTGAGTCTAATTGTGTACGCCAGCTTCGACAGTATTCTAGAAATAAACAATCAAAGAAACGTACTCATCAATTACCAGTAACATATGGATACCAGAGAACTAACGGCTGGTATGAAAAGATGTCCTGAAATAGACCAATTATTTTGTGGTGTGATGGCCTGTGACGAGTTACCTACAAATACACTGACACAGTTTCCTGCCTTGTTCATTGTAAATACACAACCGAGACACATGCCGGGTGAGCAACTATGTATCTATGTATAGCAACAATTTAAATAGAAATGATAAAATGGTTGTGTCTTTTGTTAAAAAAAAATGTACCCTAGAGCAAATAAAAAGCATTCATTTACTTGTGTACAATGTGCTAACTCTCATTTGCAATGCTTCACAAGAAAATTGTTGATGCAAAGTTATTTATTGAAATAAATGTTGACAAAATACAACACAACATTCATTGTCCCTCGTCAGTCATTTAAAAATCAAACCAGACAGAACGACTAAGAGCGGGAGATTTAAAAACGGGCTCAGGGGTAAAAGAACCATGGTCTTTGCTTTTAGGGGTGGAAACAAATTGAGAGGGGTACGGATCTATAGATCTTTTTATGTCAGATATTTTGCGTTGAACACGTCTGTTAGGTATGGCTGAAAATGGTATATTTAGGTTGGCTACTGTCTGTAAAATTCTTTCCATCCTAAAGGTCTCCAATCTTCATTCACTTTATGAGGGGCCGTGAGATTCTTAAGCAGATCCACCATGTGAGATCCTTTGATAGTTTTTCCTTTAAAAATAAATTTGCCGCTATCATTCCACGCAGCATCTTCATCGGATTTTAAAATTTTCTCCATAATGTACGCAGAATTTCTTTTATTCCTCGCAGAAATGTTAGCAAGCACCTCTTTTATGATCTCGTCTTTGGGGGGTTGTGGGTCTTTGGGGGGTTGCGGACCTTCGGTCACTGTTGCTTCTGTTTTGCTTTCCGGTATTTTAGGTAAGGAAAGGATCAGTTGAGCGGTTTCCTGCTCCCCTAGTTTAACCAAGTTTAAAAATTTTTGCAGGGCTGATGCGTAGAGTTTTGCCTTCTCATAATCATTCAGGTCAGTCCTTGACAAAATCCTCCGTATTGCCTTGTCCAAGTTGTTTTCAACAGTCTTTCATTCTCAGTGGTGATGTTTCTAAGTTTATCAAGCTGATGTTGCGGGACTAAATACATTTTGTCCGCGGTCTCCATGTTAATTGTTACAGGAGGCAATTAAGCGGCTTATAAAAGGAATGGCTACACTGAGCAAAGGCAGAAGAAATCCTCCTGATTGAGTAATAACTTTCCTTTTTCTTTCTACAGACGCTCTTTTATCCGCAAATAGTTTGATCCATTTTTTCTGTTTTTTTAAACCCCGGTATTGTTTTGTCATCAGTGGTATATTCCCTCTGAGCAGGTTTAATGCTAGTTCACATATGCTCAATATGAGATCTGTGAGCGTATCACATAATATAACTTTTCTCCTTTGGGGTGGAGACCTGTTTAATGAATTCAACAGCGGGAGGGTTTTTTTCAGTCGAATAGACATTGGTTATCGAAACTTAAAAGTTTTTTTTTTTTTCGGGACATACACAACCAGGGTCTCTTCTGGAAACAGCCCTGAACGGAGATGGAGTTCTTCTGGTGTTTGTGCTTTCAGGTCAACAAATAAATATCTGTATGGTCTAGCGGTAGCGTCTTGAAAACATTCTAAAAAGTACTTGCTCTTACCCGGATACATTTGACAAGCTAGTATGCTGATCTGTAATTTGTCTCTAGGGTTTTTAAAAAGAATCATGTAGTTGGTGTTCAGGTTGATCGTTCTACTAGTCTTGCCTTGAAAAAAACAAGTTTTGAACGAGATAGATGACACTCAGATTTCTGTGGTGTGTGTATTTTGTAAAAGCCTTTTCTACTTCATCGTTTTTACTGGCAGATTCCATCCATTACCAATAAATTTGTTTTGCTGGGTGGAAATAATTCGTCATCACACTAAGAATCGGGGATTCCTTGAAGAAACTTTATATTTATTCTGGTCATCAACTCATTGTGCAGAGGTTTCCAACAGGTCTAACACCAGACAATTTTTTCGGGAACTACCGACATTGTCTCCTTACAGTTTTCCAACAACATTTTGATAAAATATGATTTACCGCTATTACTTAGTCCACATACAATACATGAAAAGGGCAATTGCATCCTGGTGTCAAAAGCAGACACATTCATATTTTCCATTATTAATGTTCAAAACACATCAACAGAAACAAAATTACATATATACATATGTACAAATATATACACTCAAAGTCTTAATACCTGTAAGGGAGAGTTGTGAAATCAGATAAAACTCGTTTATCGTACACAACCCTGAACCTTTTCAATTGTGAACAATTTCTCAAATGAAACCCCTTTTTATCTCGCACAATTTGGTTATGTGAGGTGATAAGTTGACAGGATGAATCCGGATTTTTCACTCGCACGTCCACCAGCTCTGTCAGTGATTTCAAATTGATGACTTCAGAATTGGTATAGCTTAAAGTTATGCCTTTAGCTTTCATTGTTGTTTTTCCTTTTACAGTTTTGTAACCGTAGGTTTTAGGGCCTGCACTTCTACGAATTCTACGATTTGATCGCCATCATCTAGTTTGCTGATGAGGCCACCCAAGTAATAGCTTAAGGGTGGCATCCAATCACCGTCCTTACTTTTAAAGATGTACAAACATCAGTGTTGCAATCGATCCATCAAATTGTATAATTCAAGTCTAGCATATGCTGTAGTGAAAATACCGATGAATACATTAGCATTTTGCGGTTTAATCAATCTCTCATCTGCGTACCGCCACTGTACCAAGGCAACATCATGATTCAGAAAAGAGAACTGGCTCACATTATAAATATCTGAGAACATGAACTGTAAAAACTCAGCAGGATCACGGATTAAGCTTGTGTTGGGTCTGTCTGGTTTTTGACGCATCTTACCCCACAGTGAATTTAGTGCAAGTTTAGCTACGGATCTTTTGGCAGGATTAACAGTGATACTGTTTGGATCCAACTCGATCCCTTCATTCTCTTTATATCGGCGAATGTACTCACGCTCAGTGGCTGTATCAACCACCCAGGATGGATATCCTGAGCATACCTGTTTGATTTTTAGGAACATTTTAATATATTTGGTAAAAAGCTTATCAGAACTTTTAGGAAAGTGCCACACTTCAAACACTTTTAGGATTTTGTAACATTTTTCAACAGCTTTCGCAAGTTCGACAGAAGCCCATGTTCCTGTAAGAGCTCTCTCCTGATCTGTATGGCTGCATTATATATGCTGTTGCTCGGAGCACATTCTACATAGAGGAAAGTGGGGTTTGCTTTTTACACGATACGGAAGAACGGGTGCCCACAGACCCCTAGGTGGTAATACCTTTGCTCTGACGAGGCCAAAGTAATTTTCCAGAGGCTTAAAGTCACGATAAATGATGATAGGGTGATTGATCGGGTACGTCTTTGTCTTATTTACATACGGGTACAGAGAGGTGAAATCATAATAATCGATTCTCTCACCGGGCTGAGCTACATAATGCAGATGTAACGCATTTGTTCGACCACCAAAAAGAGCATCTTGTGGGTTTAAATGCTCAGGAAAGTCAAAGTCTTTTAGATGTTTTATTACAAGGTTGTAATTTTTTTTTTAATTTCATTCCACTCATGTTCCCACATCACTGTGACTTGCAATTTGCGAGTCTCTTTCAAATTCTTAATTTTTTCCATTGTTTTTTGACAGACATCTCTGAAAGTAGCTTTGGATGAGCTAAGAGGATGTGGGATCACTGAGGGAAAACACTTTTTACATCCGTGATAAAAACATCCGAGAAACTCAAAAGCCTTACATATTTGTCCGTCTTCACAGTAACCATCTACAAAATAGTTATCAAACCTGACTTCACCTTTGTTCAACGTGTGTCGAATGGGTATGTTTTGTGTGGTAGAAACGTATTCCAGCCATTGAATGGAAGGTGTTAAGAAAGATTTCTGTCTGGTGATGTAATTATCAAGCGGTGGGATAGCTAAAGTGTTTTTAGGAAGGAACTTGGTTCTAAAGATTTTCATACAGACAGATGTGATCGTTATGCATTTAAAAGGATCGACCTTTGTACTTTTCAGAATTTCATCTCTGAAAGCTAAACACCCCTTTCTCAAAATGTCCACGTCATTCATACAGTATTCGGCCATCTCTTTCTTGAAATCAAAGACTTTGTCAGAAACCGTTTCATACCACTTTAAAAAATTCTTCTCTTTCTTGAGGCATCATGCTATCTGCACTGTAAAACTTTGGCTCAGGATACGGTCCTACGTAGTCCTGATGTTCTATGGTGTTCCGGAAATGGGGAAAATAGCCTTTCTTTTGTTCTGAAAACCCCATGGCTTTTGGAATACATTTTAGACACATCGTAAGAAACGAGAGACTATCGATAAAAGACTGGTGAAACCCAGAATCGATGAAACACAAAATTTTTCCACCTTGCTCTATGATTTAAGGCGTGATTCCTTCTTTCACTAAATGATTTAACAAAAGGTATGAATCGAACCCTCTAGCATTATGCGCGATAAATATATAGCCTCTGTATTTATTACATCGGAACTTCTTAAAAAAGTCACCAACACATCCATCCCCTTCAGCCACCCACACCTCACCTTCAAAATCAATACAGCATAAGAAATTAGCTGTATGAGTTCCTGTTTCTTGCCTAATCTCAAAATCATAAAATACATATTTCTCATGTGCGCGTTCTTTCTTTGCTGGTTGTACAAAACATCTATGCTCAATATCTGTATCGACTTTTTCACCACAGAGTTTGCATTTGCAACTCGAGCACATGTGTGTTTTACGTTGAGAAGGATTCTCCCGCATCACATGATTACATTTACCGCAGTAGAAAGCTGTTTCACACAAAGAATATTCACCTTCAATCGATTGATGCTTTGCTTTATGCCTGTCAAAACAGTATTGTGATCTACACAATCTCCAACATTCTGGACATCTAATTACTTTCTTAGGGCTTTTGTGACACTCGGTATCGCGACAAACGTTGCAGATATAATCGCATTTATGATTCCATGAAACTTCAAACCCTGAGTGACAGAAATGACAAACACGACTTGATCCTAAAAGACTTTATCCTAAAGATACTTTTAACCCCGTAATAGTGGTTGTCGTGCAAGAACAAGTAAATTGTTTTTTCATGGGGAGTCTTGCTAGTTTGAAAGAAAGCGTATCCGGCTTTACTGTCAGAACTGTGCACGATTGCGATTTTACAGTTCAAATGTCTCTCAAATCTCGATACATCAGCAAAGCTGACTGCAGTGTTTACAGATAATCCCACATCATGTTGTATTTGTCTAGCGATCTGTTCAATTTGAAAATCATTTTTTTCAGGGTTCAAAAGTTGTGTGACGCTCAAAGCAAAGCACAAATTATCTTTATTATGAAAGATATATAGATGTCTCATTTTTTTCTGAATGATTTCTGAATTGAATATATTGCGTATTTTACTTCAAGAAGTCCCGCCACGATTTGGATGAACAATCTGTACGACTATTTCAAGGGTATTGTCAGTAAAAATGTCACGTTTACTTTGAATGGCATTTTCGAGCATGGTCAGAAAAGATTGTAAATCGATGACCCCACTGACTAATTGAATGCACGATGAAACATTGAGTGTATTGTCGGAAAAAAGGGTCTCAGAGCCTCCCTCCGAGCTCCGACATCCAGGCTGGAGTTGAAGTCCTTTTCGGCTGTTTTAGTCTTTTTTTTTCAACTCTTGTTTCACTTAAACTATCACAATCAAATTAAGACTCATTAGGGTTGGATGAGAAAGAGCAAACGTTGTTTTAATGCAATCCAAAAACATAAAAATTCATTGAGCTCAAGGAGAACAACACTCACAATACAAAACACATTTCTATGTTATTGTAAGCAAGTGCTTCAGCATCCACTGCATCCTCAGTGTCCTCTGTGTTCTCAAAAACTCCCCGGTAAATCCCCTCTATTTATCCTAGGGTGCTGTGAAGTGCCTCCTTTCTTAATTTGCATATGCCCTGGCGAATTCCCCTTATTTTCCGCTTTTCTGGGAAACTCCTCTTTATGTGTCATTTTTGACTCATATCCTGTTCTCTGAATTTCCCCTTATTTCCTGGTTTTACTCATTTCCCTATGTCCTTTTTTGGGTGTTCCTGTCTCTTGGGTTTCCCCTTATTTTCGGCCTTTGGCGTCATTTGTTATTAAAAAAACTGTCAGTATTTAATCTAAACTTTCTCAAAGGGTTAAAATGGAGTCCATGTCTACACAGACACCTTTGTCATTCACCAATTCTCGTTCTACTCAAACCCCAATGGTCCTGGTGATGACCTCATCTCAGTCTACTCAGACTGATTGCAGTCCTCACATGGGCCGTTGTCCATGGGACTCTGAGGCTCCCCTGTCTCCCTTTTTCAGGATATGGATGAGTCAACTCTGTCTAATCCTGGCTCACCCACGGACTATACCCCGATGAGTCCAGTTGTCCCTCCTGTCATTATTCCAAAACAAAACAAAACACAATCAACATCAAAACCAATCAACATCAAAATCAACATCACAATCAATCAACTTCAGAATCAATCAACTTCAGAATCAATCAATCAACATCACTCCCCCACACAATAAGACCCGCAACGTTTGCTTGCATGTGGTGAACCAGGGGTGGGTGAAAAACCCTCGTGGCCAATTGAGAGGGAAAAGTCCCACCCTGCCCGCACATGGCGCACATGCCTTGTAGCCACCAGGGGCACCACATGAACACACAGCAACAATATCTTGTACCGTAGCGCACTAGCGCCACCACCAATAGTGACCGTGAAACAGTCTACAGATCCATATGGGCAGCGGCAGCCGTAGGCTGCATCGGTTCCACAGCTGCACCCAAATGTCTGAAAGGGCACAGAATCCGGTTGGAGGTGGAGCCTCCACCATAACCTCCGAATCTGTGTCACGCCATTCGTGAAAGAACAGGGGCGGCTTGGAGACCACCACAAACCACTCGAGTTTCCAGGTGTCAGGGCTGTCCATATCAGGTACCCACAAAACAGAACAGTGCACAGCTGGACAGTAGTCTGTTGCAAGACATGTCGGGAAAGCAGGAAACCATGATGAGTACATTTCCCGTATGCCTGAGCCACAGTGACGGAGTGACGAAGCTCGTAGTGATGTACCCTGAGAACCAAGCCCCAATCCAGAGGAAAATCTGTGCTCCACGACGCATTCACCCAAAGTCCATCATAGTGGGCCATGTTCGCGTGGGACATGACGTGGGCCAAAGGGCGTGTGTCCTCTAGCAGCGTGGTCCATGTAGGGTTCTCTCAGGGTGCAGGGTAGGGGAGCCAAACCCGTGTTCCAGGGTCTGGCTGACCAGGCAGGCTCCACAGGCAATTGGACATGTTGGCCTCCATACATAGGCGGGAACAGGCTCTGCAGAGCAGTTCCCTGGATGTGTCGTCGGCTGTATAGGAGTAGATGTTCCTCACAGTCTGATGAGAGCTTCGATGTGGAGTGTAGGAAAGTTAAAAGTCTGTGCTTTCTTTGCACTTGTCCTCATCCTCATCCAACAGAGGATACAATTCTGGGCAATCAGTGTCTGGATCAGTGTCCAGTGTGTGCAACTGCATATATTGTCCTAAAAGGGAGTGAACAGACTTGTCTATGAGTGCGCGAAGAAGCGGGATGCCGCAGCAGGCGACAAAAGCCACGCAGGCTAATACTACAAGGATAATCATTCCTATACACAGCAGGCCCACCAACCAGTCTCCAGAGAACAGCCATTTGAACCATGCAGGTTTGGGGCCGGCGTTGTTGCCAACCATCTGATCACAGGATTTCTTCATATGGGTCAGTAGTGACTGCAGGGGCCCTGCTGGGCCCATGTGGAGGGGTATTACAGTGCAACAATCCCCACCAACCATCTCGCACACTCCTTGGTCAGGTCCCCTCATAGTATCTAAGGCAGACCTATTTTGAACTGCCATAAGAGTTGTGGAGTGCAGCTGTTCTGTGAGTAGGCCTAGAGCCGCTATGGTGTGATTTATGAAGCATTGTTGGTTGTACCAAATGTAATTTATCCAGCGCATATTTCTGTGCACCTGAACGTGGGGCAGAAAAATGTTCCATGCTGTGGATGAGGACTATAACTGGGCCTTATGCTCCTCAGGGACACCTACAGGCTCCCCTTTCCAATCTATGTAAATGTGTGGATCAGGGCCCCAGCTAGGGAGCATGGACGAGTTGCTTACACAGAAATATTTGTTCATGTTGGAGCTGAGGCCCAAAGCCTGAGCGGCTGCGTCCATTAGGTCACGCTTTGGTCTGAGCATGGCAAGCATCTGCTCTAGGTGTGTGTCATTTAATTCAAAGATTGTCAAGCGTCCTTCCAGCACAATGGGGGCACACAAGCCGTGCCACAAGTGGGGGAGTACCTGTAGGGCCTGGTTACCACCGCAGTACCAGAAAATGTCCGCCACCGGCAAGGTCCCAAGCCTAAGACTAGGTACACGTATTTGCACAATGGACTCTGGCACACAACCATATTGTGGAGGATCACAGGAGGGTGCCACATTAACTACAGGGTGATGGGCCTCTATTGTTGTCTGGCATGCGGATTTCTCCACCATCCCGACCTCTACAGCCCCACGAGAGCATACACAAAGAGGGAACATTTGTCCTGGATGGATCCGTACATACATATCTGTGGGAAGAGGAGTTTTCTCGGGGCGGTATGTGCAGGAAGAGCTAGACCTACGCATCCAATCAACTCCATGCGTGCTTGCCGTGGAGCCCAAAAGACAAAGTACAGGGCACAGGTGAGACGAATTGTAAGGCGGGTTTGCACACTCGGTGATTCCCTGCGTGGCCATGATGCGGAGAGGACGGCGAGAATGATCATGGCAAACCACACATGTGCTATTGGTGGACACCTGTCGGGCCAAATCCTGTAGCCACTGATGAAACAGGTTCTGGGAAGAGATATCAGCCCCATTGTCACGGTATATGTGATATCTTGTCAAGTTGACATAGTCACAGGCGTCATCTGTGGAGTCTATGAATGACGTATCAGGTGAGCTACAGTCATTATCCGAATCACATGACATCCAAAAGTCTATTCCGGCCTGTCTGAGCTCCAGACCAGGGTGCCATATGGGAACATAAATTCTGGCCTTAGGTTGCCTGTCAAAGGTAGTTGCCTGGAGAGCTGATGTGCTGGAACGGGTTCCGTTCATGCTATAATACCACAGTGGATGTATGACCTTGCAGTGTGCGGTGACGGGTCGACCTGTTAGGACGATGCTGCTAATGTTATTGTCAACTGGGTGAACAACTCCCGGTCGCCTCATTCGGACCTCCAATGAGACGGTGTACCATTCATTTGAATTATTCATAGCCCATTTTACTGGATCCATTGTATTGTTTGGGGGAGCAGGGCCCGTGTAGTCGAAAGAGTACATCACAAAATATTTCTGACTGTCTCTTATCAACGACTTTAACGACTGTCTCTTTAAGGACTTTGTTTGAGCCCTACTTTCATCTAGATATGAGGAGGGTATGGGGTGAGTCTTCACAGGGGTCTTATATACTAGCCGGATACAATCTGAGGGATTGATAGGAGGACCTGGTCGATTACTTCCGGCTCTGTCGGGGGACCAGGGAGGGTCTCCCTTGGACCCTCGGAAATCACTGAGGTTGGGTCACTACTTTGCTGTGGTATCTCTCCTGCCTCCTCAGAGGGCGCTGGGGAGGGGTCACTATCCTGCTGTGGTGAGACACGCAATTTCTGTGAGCGTGTTCCTCGTGAGGGCCCTACTCGTGTCGAGGGTCCAGGTTCATCAGGGTCATCCTCCCCTGAGTCATGTTCCGGCTCCTCCTTTTTCTTTCTGGCCTTAGTCGCCTTTTTGGCTGGTTCTATGCCAGGGGCATGACAGCAATGGTTCAGGTGGTACCAGTACTCTCTGCCTTCTACCTTGACTGCAGTGGGTGTGGCTAACACTACTTTGAATGGTTCTTCTCGGCGGGGCTGTGCCCAGTTTTTCCTCTTGAATACCTTGATGTACACGCAGTCACCTGGTTCCACTTGTCGGAGTGACTCGTTGGTCACGTCTTCTCCGTGGATAGCCTGCTGGACCTGTGAATACACAGTTCTGTGGATTTGGGTTAAGTGTTTGACATAACTTGATTTCCCTTTCCAGCTGTTCCAGTGAGGGTCCTTTGTAGGGGCCCCATGTAAATGCCATTGGCATGGGCTGCCTTGTGACCATCTCATGTGTCATGTGGTTTGTCTGCATATGCATTTTCATCAGTGCTAGGGGTAGCGCCTGAACCCAAGTCAAATCTGTGCTTGTGCAAATCTTCCCAATCTTTGCCTTCAATATCCCATTCGTCCTTTCTACCTTCCCCTGTGACTGGGGATGATATACGCATCCCATCCACTGCTTTATGTGAAGCGCCTCTGTTATTGCTTTGATAACGTCATTCGCAAAGTGCGGACCATTGTCTGAACTCAGTTTGTCTGGTACCCCGAAACACGGGATCACTTCCCTACACAAGAACTTTGCCACTGTCTTAGCATCGTTGTTCCTTGTGGCCGTAGCCTCCACCCACCAGCTGAAAAGGTCCTCAACAACTAGAATGTAGTGGCATCCCTCTTTTCTGTCTGCCATATCAATGAAGTCCATCATTAGATGTCGAAATGGGCCTTGTGGCTCAGGAATGTGACATATGGGGGCTGTGAAATGCTTTCTTATGTTTTGTTCTGCACACACTGCACACACTCTCAGTGCCTTGTCCACCATATTAGACAGATATGGTGACCACCATTCCTTACATATGGTATCAGTGACCACTCGCCTGTTGCAGTGATCCACCCCATGTGCTTCCTTGATCAGCATTGGAACAATGCCAGTGGGGCTACCCACACTCCATCTACACTTCTCCAAAGCCTAGTGTCTGGCTCCCTAACAGCTCCGCGTTTCTTCCACAGCTCTACTTCCTCTGGGCTTGCTGCCTCTTGGCACTCTCTGAGGCTGTCTACTGACATTCCTTCTGCCTCTCCCATTTCTGTCTCCTCTTCCTCTGATTCGCCTGCCTGCATCATGACCTTTACAGAGTCATCTCCTACTGCTGTCTTTTTAGCTGTTCCATCAGCCACTGTATTGCCATTGGTCACCATTGTGCCATCAGTTTTGTGAGCCCTGCACTTTACTATGGCTAGCTTTTCTGGCAGCTGTATTGCAGCAAGCAATTCTGATATTGCTGGACCATGCAGTAGGGTTGAACCATCTGCACTTTGAAACCCTCTCTGGGCCCATATTGGACCAAACATGTGGCATACTCCATATGCATATGCCGAATCAGTGTAGATTGTGCATGTCTTACCTGCCCCTAGCCTGCATGCAGCTGTGAGTGCTTTGATTTCCACTAATTGGGCTGAGCATGGTTGGGGAACTGTTGTTTCTATGACTGTCGCATATTTTCCTGTGTCCTCGTTGTACTGTACCACGGTGTACCCTGCCTTGCAACCTTCTAGCGAGCAATAGCATGAACCATCTACAAAGAACACATATTGTGCTTCAGGTAAAGGGTTTGCCATTAAGTCTGAACATGCTTTTAGGAATTTCTTAGACTCTTCTGTACAGCAGTGTGGAGTTCCATCAATTGGAAGAACCATTCTCTTGGCTGGGTTAACTGTGCCACATTATTCGATTGTCAAGTCTGGAGCTGAGAGAATGACATCATAGCCTGTGCGCCGCGCATAAGTTATTACAAACACCTGGTTAGTTAGTAGAACATGTAATGCATGTGACGTGTACAAGGTTACTGGGTGCCCCATTGTAATGGAAGACGCCTTTTGGTATGCAAATGCTGCGGCTGAAATTGCTCGGTAACATGGGAGCATGCCTTTCTCAATGTTATCGAGTGCGGTACTGAAGTATGCGATTGGCTGTTTTCCCACCCCTTGTTGTTCTTGCATTAGTACGGCTGACGCGAACCCCTTTCTTTCAGATACATATAGATGGAAGGGCTTACTGTAATCTGGACTTGCCAGCACTGGGGTTGATGCAAGTGCGCTCTTCAATAGCTCAAATGCTGCCTGCCCATCAGGGGTCCAGGTCAGCGGGGTGCTTGGCTTTGTTTGGTCTGTGGCTTTTATCATGTCTCTGAGTGGCTGTGCTTTGAGCATGAAATCACATATCCACGGTCTACTAAACCCTGTCATGCCCAGGAATGACAACTTTTGTCTGACAGTCTGAGGTTGAGGTGCTTTTGTGATAGCTTCCACGTGCGCGGGTGATATCGCTCAGGTTGTCCCTTCTAGTACCCTTCCCAAATATTCTACCTTCTGTTGGCAGAATTGCAATTTTTCCTTGCTTACTTTGTGCCCATTGTTCGCCAATGTTCTCAGCACCGTCAATGAGTCAGAGAAGCATTGCTCTTTTGTTCGGCTGCAGATCAATAGGTCATCGACATACTGCAGCAATCGGCTTTCGATTTGGAGACTACCCAATTCTCGAGCTAATACCTGGTTAAATATTGACGGACTCTCACAGAATCCTTGAGGCAATCTCGTATAGGTATACTGCTTGCCCCTGTAAGTGAATGCAAACAAAGGCCACGAGTCAGGGTGCAATGGAACACTAAAAAACGCTGAACACAAGTCAATTACTGTGTACCATTTTGTACCTTCAGGAATGTTGGACAGTAAGGTGTGTGGGTCCGGGACCACTGGGGTCTTGGCTATCACCACCTTATTCACTGGTCTTAAATCATGCACCAGCCGCCATTTGTCTGAGTTGGGCTTCCTGACCGGAAAAATCAGAGTGTTGCACTGGCTTTTTGTTGGGATTAGGACTCCTGCCTTCACCAGCCATTGAATTGTTGGCCCTATCCCTTATTCTGCTTGTGGAGACAGCGGGTATTGTCGTCGGTATGGCAATTGAATGTTTGGCTTCATTTGAATTTTCACCAACCTGCTGATTTCACTAGCCCTACATCTGTTTGAAAGAAATACCAGAGCAACTCTGGACAAAACACCAATGTCTCTTCTATCTCTTGCTCTGTGAGCTCTTGTTCTTTTGCCCTTTGGGACATCTGTACCTGTACTTCTACCTTTAGCTGTACTTTGGTTTGTTGGCTCACTACCGTGTGTAGCTATCATCTGTTCTACTGCCTCTCATTTCACAGTAAGAAACTTCCTGTCTTTTGATGTGTACCTGCTTGCACCTGCTTGCCTCCCTCATCATTGGCCCTAGATCTTTGGATTCAAAGTTTTGCCCGACCATTAGAGAAACATGTGGTGCAGCGTCTGGAACTTGATACCAGTTGTCCACTTTGTGTGGATGTTCCACATGGGCTGCTACTCCTTGCGGCCCTACTATTATGTATTACTATTATCTGACATTGAATTTGTGTCCTTCCAGCTGCTCTTCCCATAGGGATTCATATTTCTCCACTTGTCCCCCCTCATCATACTTTAGGGTACAATGCCAGAGTTCTCTGGTGTCTCTGCAGTCTGGGTGCATGTGAGATATCCAAGGTTTCCATTTTTGATATAATCATAATCCTGATGCTTCTTCTTCTTTGACTTCTAGCCAGTATACCTTGTCCAAGGTGCACTGAACTTCTCCTCTCTCCATCATCACAAATTGTTGTGCTAGCATTTCTGGGAGTATTACCCACACTCCTATAGGTCCACAGTGAATTTTTGCTCCTAATTTACGTAGTACATCCCTTCCTAGGAGATTGGCTGGTGTGTCTGGGGAGAAAAGCAGTGGGGCTTGCACTGTGATTCCTTCCACAGTTATCCACTGAGGCTCTGTAAATTGTAACACTTGTGTTTTTCCCGAGAAGCCTACCGTTTTTATTGTTTTATGAGTGAGGGGGAGCCTAGAGCCTGCTTTTCCAATACTTGTGAATGTTGCTCCTGTATCTACCAGGAAAGGTGCCTGTACTTGGTTGCCAATCACCACCGTAATCATTGGTTCTTGTGCTGGGTGCAGTGAGGTGGCACTCTGCACCAACTCCCCCTCAGGCTTCTCTGGGCCTCTTCATTGTCCTCCTGGGGCAGGCCCCATTGGGTTGCCCCCAGGAGGAATCGGGGCCTGGCTTTGGTAGCCTGAGCCCATTCATTGTCCTCCCCAGTTCCCTGTCCCTTGCTGGCTAGGTGCAAGCTGCTGCTGCCATCCTCGTGGTCTTCCCATGCCTCCTCTTGGGGCTTCATACTGAAGTTGGGGGCATTCTCGCTTTACGTGTCCTGGATCACCACAGTTCCAGCATTCTGGCCCCTGGCCTCCTGAACCCCATGCATTCTTTTGTGAAGGTCCTCTGGAAAAATTTCCTCTTCCCCGGCCCCTGCCTTGTCCCCACCCTCGTGTCTGTTGAGGGTATGGAGCACTCATCTGGTACTCTCCCATCATTGGTGGGTACTGGCAGGCATTTGGGCCTTGTGATGGGTATATTGTCTGCATTTGCAGCTGATGCACAGCCGGATACATGGCTGGGGCTTGTGACTGGATTGCGGCTGGTACCTGGGGTCCTCCAGCTGGTGGCTGTACCGCCTGAGGTGGGGCGGCTGCCATCATTACTGCAGCTTGAGTTGCGGCCCCCTCCTTTTTCTCCTTCTTCCTTTGTTCCTGGGTTTCTTGCTTATTCTGCACCAGTTCTCCTAGTTGGGCTTTGTGGAGCTGAGCGAGTAGGTTCTCTGCAGCCTTCTGTGCTTCACGTTCCCTTCGTCGCTGCAGTTTCACATGGTGTATGACGTTAGCCTCAAAGGTTGCCCATGGCATCATACTCAACCCCACAATGGTCTCAAGTTGTTCTTGTACCTCCTTTGGGAGGGCCCTCTTGAGCATGAGTCTGACTTGCTACTGTCTCATCCCATGGGCCTCCCATTTCCTCTCTCCAGCTATTTTGCAGCTTCAGTATGAATTGGGCCACTCCTTCATTTTCTTCTAACTTAATTTTTTCCACCTTTCCTGGGTCAGCCTTGGTTGGGTAGTCTTTCCTTAACTCGTCCCACAACTGATTCCTCAGTGATCCGAAAGGGTGGTCATCCCAGAGGGGATTGTTCGTCATATTTCCAATCCCGCATCTTGTGAACAGCTCTCCCAGCTTGGTCAGTCCCAAGGATTGTGACAGTATCATCTTAAGGTCCCCCACGGCCAGTTGGTGCCCTGAGGTTTGTTCCTTGAACTTTGTAATCCATTTTTGCGCTCCTTCACATATACTGGGGAGTTGGTTTATAAGTCCTGTCACATCCATGAAGGTCCACGGGACATGCTGTGGTGGTATTTTTCCTCCCTTGAACAACAGTGGCATCATCTTTTACTGAGCATTATGGGGCCTATCCTCAGGCCTCCCATTCCGGCTGTGCTTGTCCTGCTCCTTCTCCTTCATCTCCGCTGTCCACTTCCTCCTCTGTGTCCGATTTTCAAACTGAACTCCTAGTTCTTCCCCGGTATCACTCACATCTAAAAGAGAACAAAAAATCAAAGTAAATGTGAGAGAGCTTTTTGCACTGAACGGATGGTGAAACAGAAAGCATATATACATAATATCATCTCACCTGATACGGTTGATTCATCATCACTGACAGTTGGGGAGTCCTCTATTTCTAAATATGAAACAAAAAAAATATAAATGCGTGATGAATAAAAGACTTTACAGTATGAAATATTCATACTTTTATGCTGTGACTTACGTATAGATTGCAAGATTGTTCTGGGTTGTGGTGAAACAGCGGCTACTCGTCTTTGGATAGCTCAGTTATGATTCAGGGATCTCGGATTTGATTGGCCTTGTGTGGACGTTTCAGGATACTCGTCATCAGAAATAATCACAATGTCACTGTCTAAAAGAATCAGTAAACAAATATAATATTCTCTTACCAGCTACCTTTTAGCTCACTACACAGTTCTAAGAGACAAATTTAAATTACCTAGTAGGTTTGCATTCGTTCTTACAATTTCCTAGACATTAGAATCAGATGAGCATAGTTCGGTCTTGCTCTGTAATAAAATTTGAATTACAATTAAGAAAACATAAATGACCTAGTTAAGTATAAGGAACATCTCTGTTAAAATTGGAAACGTTCTGAATATTTCACAATTTAAAATAGTGCATAGGTTAATATAAAATTTAAATGACGAACATTTTAAAAATACATCTTACCTGCTGAGAAGTCCATGGTCTCAAAGGTTATTTAACCCTTTGCTGGATTTTCAGAGATGTGAAATGTTTTGGAAGTCTTCCAGAATGACAACCTATGGTCAACCTAGGTCTTGGCCTTTATAGGGGAGTTTCCAAACTTTTTGGTGGGGGAAAAACTTGATTATAAAATTGTGTGTGTGTGTGTGTGTGTGTGTGTGTGTGTGAGAGAGAGAGAGAGAGAGAGAGAGAGAAAGAGAGAGAGAGAGAGAATGGTGATATTCATGGACCTAATACTTAAACACCCTGGGTGTGATAATGGGGTAATCAAGGACCTAAGTTCTTACACATGGCAACAATCCTGTTTTGTGAGAATGGTGGTTTCATGGGTCTAATTACTTACACATGGCAAAAATAGTTAGTTGAGTTATAACATCCTGGGTTGTGAGAATGAGAATGTGAGAATGTTTAATGAGACGCAGGGTTGAAGTGTACCTCCTAAATCAGTGAAATGAGCTTTTTTAAAAAAAAAAAAAAAAAAAAAAAAAGCTGGCTGCTCCACCATTATAAGTAAGATATGAAGAAAGAAATATAATTGTGCGAGACATCAGAAAGGTGATTAAAGAAAAAAATGGGAAAACCCCACCTAAATGAGATAATTGGTTTAGTTCTGTATAAAAGCATGAGCATTGAATGTAACTATCACATGATCTGCAGACATCTGCAGTGTTATTATGGTAATAAAGTCTAAGAACTTTTTGGCATCAAAAACCTCGAGACTTTTATTTTATTTTTGCTGAAGATGATTTTCCACGACAAATCCCATATAACCCCAAGAAAAGTCGTCCTCTGCACTGGAGAAAGCATGCTTTTCTTGGGGCTCAATGTGGGCTCCTCATGTGGGGGAGAACAACATCTATATGTTGAATTGCCAACTCCCTGGATCGCACTAGAATTAACCAGTCGTCCAGGTAGTTTAGTAGTTTAGTCCAGGATGCACTGGAGTCGCCAGGGAGCCACAGTGGCATCCATACACTTCGTGAAGGTGCGAGGGGATAAAGCAGGGATGTGCACAGACATTTTGGGGGGCAGGGGCTCAAGTGGAAAAAAGGGCAATTCTCCTAATTATTTATTTTAAAAAATATTTTAAACAAAGCATTAAATATATTAACACAACTCTGACTTCCTTACCAATTTATTTTAATTCCCTCACACTCACGCAATTGTTTCATACTCAAGGGACTTCTACAAAATAATCAGTTCACACAGAGACCATGGTCTTAGCTAAACTTTAGCTAACTTATTACATTAGCTAGTAGCTCATGAGTCATTCATGTTAGCAAGACACAAATTAACTATATTTGTCTTTTGGCTTTTGGCTGATTAGCTGTAAAGTTGAGGCACTGGTTGCTTAGTCTTTTGTTCATAACCACTCACCTCCACACAAGCCAAGAAAAACACAACTGGGATAGGAGCGGGGAGGGGCTGCTGCCTGCCTGTCTGTGTGTCTGATGTGCCGATGTGTGCTGCACTGCTGCATGGAGACACAGAGGGAGAGGGTGGGAGGGAGGGAGGGAAGGAGGAGAGGGAGAGGGAGAGGGAGGGAGGGGGAGAGGGAGAGAGAGGGAGGGAGGGTGGGAGGGAGGGAGGGAGAGGGAGGGAGAGGGAGGGAGGGGGGAGAGGGAGGGAGAGGGAGGGAGAGGGAGGGAGGGAGAGGGAGGGAGGGGGAGAGGGAGAGGGAGGGAGAGGGTGGGAGGGGGAGAGGGAGGGAGAGGGAGAGAGGGAGGGGGAAAGGGAGGGAGGTCATTGGAACTCGACAAAGTCTCATCTCCTGATCTGGTATTTTTATTTTTTGTTCAATAAATTATATATATATATATATATAAAAAACAAACAAACAAAAAAGCACCCCAGAAAAAAGGGCACTTTCTCTCGAGGAAGAAAAAGGGCAGCTGGTCAAGCCCCCTTTGATGTCTGGGATAAAGATAGACATACCTGGGATAAAGATCAAAGGGAAGAACCCGATATTGGTACACATTGCCTCCTAACATGAACCTCAGGAACTTCCTGTGACTGGGCAATATTTCTATGTGGAAATATAACAATAGATCTGAGAATTTTAGATCTATTGTTACAAACCAGTCCTCGAACTGAATCTGCTGGGCTTTGCTCTGTGCTGACTACTGCGGTGAGCACACCTCTAAACCGGGGGGTCGAGCTCTGAACTGGAACCAGTAACCCTTTTCTATGGTGGAAGAACCCATGGAGACACATTTGGCAGTAGTTTCCACGTTGCCAGATGGTCTTTTATTGACGTTAACTTTTCCACATTCTGTCGGAGGGAAAGCATCAGATTTTTGTTGCCCTGTGACAGCTCACTGAACAGAGGGGACTGAAAACTTGGGATGATATTGGCTAGGGTGCCCCTACAGTAATAATGGGGGTCAACTGCACTAACAACCTCACGTCCCCTGATACCTCCCGCCGTGGCCCATCAGGACTGCTCCTTCTTTGCCTGCTTGGCATTAATGATCATTCTTAGATCTGGTCTACTAGCAGGCTGTGACTGTGGCCGTCTGATCCCCCTGGTTTTCTGCAGGGGGAGGCAAGTTCAGTTTCAAGTTCAGTTTATTTGTATAGCGCTTTTAACAATGGACATTGTCCCAAAGCAGCTTTACAGAAGTATATAAATTCAGGACGTAGATTTTAAATTTATGAATTTATGCCCAATGAGCAAGCCAGTGGTGCCGGTGGCAAGGAAAAACTCCCTGAGACGATATGAGGAAGAAACCTTGAGAGGAAACAGACTCAAAAGGGAACCCATCCTCATCTGGGTAACACCAGATAGTGCAATTATAAATAAATAAATCCCTTCTATAAATGTACCAGTACCACATGGTCAAATAGCAGTTGTGAGACCATGAAAATTCATTACAGTTTTCATATGAAGTCTGTTTTGTTGAACTTCACCACTGTAATCTCAATGATCTTTAGGCTGCACCATGTGCGGCCATCCTCAGCAGCAGCATGTCACTTCCAATTGATGAGATCTCCAATCAGAAGTGGGGCATCAGGATGGATCAGGCAGGTCCAGAGAGCAGAAGGGGTCGGGATCACTGGCATCTCAGGAGTATCATGTGTAGCTCGATAGAAGGGGAGAGAGATAGAGAGAGAGAGAGAGAGAGAGAGAGAGAGAGGGAGAGGGGGAGGGAGAGTGAGAGAGAGAGAATTAGGTATGCTTATTGTCCCGTAATGGTTAAGGACACTTTGCATGAGTGAAAGCAGGTACTCCGGCAATACTAGCTATGACAGCATAATGTCTCCCTGGGACATAAGCCGGCCAGCCACCTCACCACCAACAAACCTGGGTGAACGTGTGAAAGTGGGGGGGCGACAGCATCCAAACATCCGAGTTCACCACAACACACTATGCCTGTGAGACCTCTAGAGCTGCTCCTTTACCTAAGGAAAAAACTATTCACGAAAGGCTTGACTAAACAAATATATTTTCAGCCTGGACTTAAACACTGTCCCGAGTCCCGAACACTAATTGGAAGGCTTTTCCATAACTGTGGGGCTTTGTAAGAAAAAGCTCTTCCCCCTGCTGTAGTCGAAGTAGGTGTGGCGGATCATAAAGACCAAAAGTTCGCTTAGATACTGTGGCGAGAAGCCATTTAGCGCTTTATAAGTCAATAGCAGTATTTTATAGTCAATGCGAAATTTCACTGGGAGCCAATGAAGTGTGGATAAGATAGGGGTGATGTGGTCATATATTCTGGTTCTAGTGAGGAAACAGCAGACCACCACACTCTCCTTCTGTGCCTCCCTTACATTAGTGCTGGCCCGGGCAAACTTGACCCGATGGGGAAGGAACTGGCTGAACACTGCTGTTTGCTGTTTCACCTTGTGAAACCTGTCAGCGATGGTGTTAACCGTCCCGCTGAACAGGCTGGAAGGTTCAAAAGGGGCGTCCAGCAGGGAGACCTCCTCGGGCTCAATTCCCTCCCCCCTCATTCAGCAGGTCTGCTTGTTAGGCCTGTTACACTGCCATTGTATGCAGTAACCCACAAGCGAGACCAGCTGCCACATAGGCTTTGCCAACCAATCCCAAGGTGGCCTTACATGGCTTGGATGGCAAGCACCCCCTCCACCGTTGGCATAGCCATACTGGTCATTCTCCATGATGGCCAAATAATCAGACGTTGCGGGGTTATAAATATGGCTGGTATATGGTTTTCCGCAAAGCACGATATTTCATAATGCACTTCTGGAAAAAGAGGAGTTTTCTGTGGTGTAAGGGAGTTTTAATTTCACTGGGGAGAAAAGTGCTCGTCTAGCCTGCTACGAGCCACTTCCTCTTCCCCAGGCCAGTTTAAATGAAACATTTTTCTACAGTCCTAGTGATCACTGCAAGCAGCGCTTTATATGATTGAGAGCTGCTCTCCGTTTTTGGTGCACTGGTGCCCCCCTCTGGCTCCTCGGTCTCTGGGTTGACTCTCCATACCGGAGTAAGGAGTCATGATGTCAACTCCAAAACCCGGAAGTGAAGAGTCAGATCCGGAGGACAGAGCAAGAGATAGAACAGAGCTCATCTCTGGTTCCTCCTCCAGATCCATACAGGATCCCCAGGACCCGAGCCAGCTGGCTGCCCCGGCAGTGGCCGGCCCAGGTGTTTCTCAGCAGGTGCTTCACTAAGGAGAGCAAACCTGTTGGACACGTGAAGCGGAGAGGAGTGATACTCCCGTGGGCGAGCCTTAGTGTTAGCTTTGGCTTTGCGATTATGCAAAAGTCATCACCCATTCGCCCCGCTGTGAGGGCTCTAATGCTGGAGTTGGGGGATTGCTACCTCTGCCTGAGGCATCCAGACTTTCCCCTACTGAAACTACACTGCTCTCACTCTCACTATCCCTCTCTAGAGTCTGGATGCGCACCTCTAATGCTGCAATCTTCTCCGTCAGAGAGCTAACTAGTATACACTTAGCAGAAATAAAGCTATTTCTAATGACAGAGGAAGAATGACTAAACATCCTGCACTCAACACACTGAACAAGCTGAAGGGTTACCATATTGGGTGTTTAACGTACCTTAGTCGAAGATAAGTTGATATTATTTTAGACAGGTCCGACATGGATGAACTCCACTTGCTGTCTTTAGTCAAAGAAACAAAAGCGCTCTTCGAAAAAAATTAAAATACGACAGAAGGAAAAGTGAAACTACAACAAATGGAAATGATAGCGCAAAAATATTAATGAAAAATAAAGGATCAGTATAATTTAAATGCAGATACAAACACCCATAAAATGATTCGAAAACAGGAACTATATCATAGGAACTATGAAGTCAGCAGTCACCTGTTGTCAGCCTCTATATTTATTTCACCTCCCATTTTATTTGTTCATATCAAAAATTTCCCAAAATAGATTTCTCGTCGTCTTGGCCATGAACAGTATCTGCGTTATCATGTGAGATGTGTCTATCCCAAATGGGTTCCCTCCTCCTTTCACATACCGCATACCACTCTAACCATGGTTCACCCAAACTGACCCTGACAGGTTGTCTCCTGGGAGCTCTTCTGATTACAGCTACAGCGTGGCATCTAGTCCTAATTAACAACTTTTTACGTGCCCTGTTTAATACACTGTCTTTTTAACTGTATTTATATTTTATGCAAATTATTTCCCACAGTCCCCCCTGTGAGGCTGTCAGATGTAAAACTGAAACGTTTAAATATATTCTCCACCAGTTACAATTCATGTAATGAATTAAAAGATGTTTAACACATTTAAATGTATTCTCCACCAATTTATGTAAGGAATTAGCTTGAATGGCGTGAAATATATCTATATATCTAATCAACACGTGTTGTGACCAGTTATAAATATACATCAGCCATGAAAGGGAATTAATGTATGTGCACATATACATATAGATAATTAACTACGACGGATTATAATTAGTTATGACTATATATGTGGTCTAGATCAGCTTGTAGGATTAGCTGTAGTCTAGTTTTAGAATTATGAACTCTAAAGAGGGAGTTTATCCTTCTGGCCAGGAAGGAAATCTCCGTTTCGAGAGCGGGTAGCGAGACTCGCAGTGAAGAAGGGACTCTATCACGTGACCAAAACAGAGACAATCAAGCGTGATGATAATAGATTTTAATAACTAAAGGTAACTATGGATACACATGACTAACTCTAAGCAAAACATACATATGTACATCTATATACAAGAAAAGAAAAGGTATAGAAAGAAAGTAATGAAATAAAAAGGGGGTAGCAGACAAAAACACAATTAATTAGCCGTTTTCAAAACCAGCAATGAACCTAATCTCCTGTAAACAGGGGTACAATCTTAACGCATATATAGATCCATTAACTATACTTGCATGGCGTAAGTGTTGTCGGTTCAAAGTTTGCGTGAGGTCGTATCGAGTTCGCTGGTTCGTCGTGCTGTTTGAAAAGGCGTGGGCTGTGAGGCGGTTGCATCTTTTGTCCGGGAGAGAGAGCGGCTCCCTCTTCCAGGGGCACATGGCCCCGGGGGGAGGGAAACCGGAAAGAGTAAGACTGAAGAAAGTCTGAAGAGGGTCTAGAGAGTGTGAAGAGTGTAGAGAGAGAAGAGAGAGTTTGAATGCGTGTTGTTGTTTTAAAGACAACACCAACGCACATGCCTCTCTGGGCTATTGGCCAATCAGGAAGTTGAATTTGTTGGCGGGATGAACTCTCTTTCTCTGGTCTCAGACCTGAATTTGCATGTCCTGGGTGGAGCCGGTTTAAACTGTACTACATATGAAATTAAGAAAAAGCATGAAATAATGTATCTCATTGTAATGTGATATGCATAATCACTCAGAGCATCGAGAGGCGATTAACTACATACCAAATTCGATGGACTTATAAAGAATATTACAGGTAAAACATGGTTACAGACATTTAAAATGATATCCTAAATTAAACTATCTAAAATCATTATAGTTAGGTTACATAAAGACACAATATATGCAAATAGGAAAACATCACACTATTTGGACATCGAATAATTACATATAATTACATGTTACATTCAAGAGAGATTCTTCCATTGTGTGTGTGCGCGTGTGTGTGTGTGTGTGTGTGTGTGTGTGTGTGTGTGTCTGAAGAGGGGGGTCGTGTCCCCTGTAGCATTCCGATGGCATCTGGTCAAAGAGGTTACTGATATGGATTCACAGCTCAAAGAAACAGAGAAACTTCTTTGCTAAGTCCAGGCTGATTCAGAAATCAGTTTGATACGTTCAGACGTTACAGTATAAACACTGCTCTTCGTACCCTTTGTCCATCTCTCGTCAATTGATGCACTATTACCTGTATCTTTCCCTCATTAAGCCTTTCCTTTTTGATTCTCTCAATTTGTTTAGTATCCCAGGGGTGGGCGAAAAAACCTCTAGGCCCAATGGCGAGGAAAAATTCCCACTCTGCCAGTACTTTGTGCTCGACAGACACCTGTTAACACCTTTCCACAATCCTTCTTGTCTTTCTAATACAATTGCTTGCAATTCACGTGGTTCATCCCCACTTCACATAGTTGTAACGTCTGAACGTATCAAACTGATTTCTGAATCAGACTGGACTTAGCAAAGAAGTTTCTCTGTTTCTTTGAGCTGTGAATCCATATAACCCCCCTCTGGTCTTCGACCAGATGCCATTGGAATGCTACAGGGGACACGACCCCCCTCTTCAGACACACACACACACACACACACACACGCGCACACACACACGCACTCACACAATGGAAGAATCTCTTTTGAATGTAACATGTAATTATTCATAATTATTGTATTTATACAATAATTGTATTTACATATAAATATGTAATTATTCGATGTCCAAATAGTGTGATGTTTTCTTATTTGCATATATTGTGTGTTTATGTAACCTAACTATAATGATTTTAGATTAATTTAATAGAATTAGTTTAATTTAGGATATCATTTTAAATGTCTGTAACCATGTTTTACTTGTAATATTTTCTATAATTCCATCGAATTTGGAATGTAATTAATCGTCTCTTGATCCTCTGATTGACTATGCATCTCATATTGCAATGGGATACATTATTTCATGCTTTTTCTTAATTTCATATGTAGTACGGTTTAAACCGGCTCCTCCCAGGACATGCAAATTCAGGTCTGAGACCAGACAAAGAGAGTTCATCCCGCCAACAAATTCAACTTCCTGATTGGCCAATAGCCCAGAGAGGTGTGTGCATTGGTATTGTCTTTAAAACAACAACATGCACTTCTATTCTCCACACTCTCTAGACCCTCTTCAGTCTTCAGTCTTACTCTTTCCGGTTTCCCTTCCCCGGGGCCACATGCCCCAGGAAGAGGGAGCCACACTCTCTCTCCCGGACAAAAGATGCAACTGCCTCACGGCCCACGCCTTTTCAAACAGCACGACGAACCAGCGAACTCGATATGACCTCGCGAAAAACTTTCAAACCGACAACACCCAAGCCATGCAAGTATAGTTAATGGATCTATACATGTGTTAAGATTGTACCCCTGTTTACAGGAGATTTTTTGGGAAAGGCTAATTGTTTGTGTTTTTGGTCTGCTACCCTTTTTATTTCATTACTTTCTCTCTATACCTTTTCTTTTCTTGTATATAGATGTACATATGTATTGTTTGCTTAGCGTTAGGTGTGTGTATCCATAGTTACCATTAGTTATTAAAATCTATTATCATCATGCTTGATTGTCTCTGTTTTGGTCACGTGGTAGAGTCCCTTCTTCACCGCAAGACCCCGCTACCCGTTCTCGAAACGGAGATTTCCTTCCTGGCCAGAAGGATAAACTCCCTCTTTAGAGTTCATAATTCTAAAACTAGACTACAGCTAATCCTACAACCTGATCTAGACCGCATATATAGTCATAATTAATTATAATCCGTTGTAGTTAATTATCTATATGTATATGTGCACATACATTAATTCCCTTTCATGGCTGATGTATATTTATAACTGGTCACAACACGCCATTCGAGCTAAGTCCTTACATAAATTGCTGGAGAATACATTTAAACATGTTAAACATCTTTTAATTCGTTACATGAATTGTAACTGGTGGAGAATATATTTAAATGTTTCATTTTTACATCTGATTTGCTACACAGTCCATTTTATAAACTAATATAAATCCATTATGAGTCCATGCAAAGGTGTTAAGAGATATTCACGCATAATGCAACAGTTCGTTCAAAGAGTCACAGTCCATTCTCAGTTCGTTTTCAATATCCTTGCAGGGACTGTTGTCCTCCTTCACTCATAGCTCTACTAGCACGAAGAAGTTCTCACATCCCTTTGTGCCACGAGGTGCATTATCCATTGTCTATCCTTGTTTTACTCTGTTCCACAATGTTCTCTCAATGCTCTGTTTCCCTATCTGCATGGCTCAGTCATGAGCATCTGTACATATGCTCACACATATCACATCATTAATATTTTTCCAATCCCTTCTGCTGTCCCTTAATCTGTGTTTCACAGTAATATTTGTTAAATTTTTGTTAAAATTTTGTATTCTCAATTATTGTGTTCACTTGATATCCTCCCCTCTACGAGGAGGGAGTGCCTCGCCCAGACAAGGCACAGTTGAAGAGACAGAGCGGGAACTCACAAAAGTTTATACTTGTAACGAATCAATCATTACTAGCATTATTCTTTTCCACCAGAATAATGTAATGGATCAACTTTAAACATGAAAAACGAAACAGAAGCGCACGCTTGGATTCAAAGCACCTTTTTAAAGGAGACGAGTTTTAAAGCGTGCCCGCCTTATCTACCAGAATGTGTAGTAAATTGGATGAATCTGCAACATTTAAAAATATTTTCCACCAGTTACAATTTATGTAATGAATTAAAAGATGTTTAACACGTTTAAATGTATTCTCCAATTTATATAAGGAATTAGCTCGAATGGCGTGAAATATATCTATATATCTAATCAACGCGTGTTGTGACCAGTTATAAATATACATCAGCCATGAAAGGGAATTCATGTATGTGCACATATACATATAGATAATTAACTACAACGGATTATAATTAATTATGACTACGTATGTGGTCTAGATCAGCTTTTAGGGTTAGCTGTAGTCTAGTTTGGAATTATGAACTCTAAAGAGGGAGTTTATCCTTCTGGCCAGGAAAGAAATCTCCGTTTCCAGAGCGGGTAGCAAGACAAAACATGGTTACAGACAAATTATTATAGTTACATTACATAAACACACAATATATGTAAACAAGATAACATCACACTATTTAGGCATCGAATAATTACATATAATTACATGTTACATTCAAAAGAAATTTTCACTGTGTGTGCGTGAGTGTGTGTATGTCCAGAAGAGGGGGCTGGTGTTCTTCTAATGTCCCACCAGTCTTTGGTCACCTCAGGGAGGACGTTTTCCTTCCAGCCTTTTCGGCTACGATGCTAATCCATGTGGTCGTAAACAGAGATTAGATCAGAGATTTACAGGCCCTCGGTCAGAGTTTTGGTTGACCCCTGCTGATGAACCTAATCGTGAAGTTTTCCAGACGTTCACACCCGTTAGGTTCGTGAAAGGTTCCTCTATTGTTGGTGTAAGTTCTGTGTGTGCGTGTGTGTGTCTGCAAAAGAGCCAGGGGGGCGGTCGGGGGGGGGGTTCGTGTCTTCCCCCCATCTTTTGCATTCCTAGGGCATCTGGTGAAGACCGGAGGGGGATTACCGATAAGGATTCAAGGCTCAAAGACAGAGAAATTTCTTTGCTAAATCCAGGCTGATTCAGAAATTATTTTGATATGTTCAGACGTTACAGTCCCCCCTTTTGGACAAGGATGTCCAGGTGTGGAAATCGTTGGGCGACAGTCGTCATGGTGATCGGATGACAAGTGGATCAAACTGATCGATCAGCGGGTGGCTCCTAAATGTCCTCAGCCTTTGCTTCCTCAGGCTGAGGGTCCATCTCGATGTGCGTTTGTGCGCCCTCTAGGGCTAGTTCAGAGACAGGGTAAATGGCTGGTTTTTTCCACAGCCTTTTCAGCAGCAGTCCTCTGCTTGGCGTAGGCCTTGTGGATTATGCCTGGTGACACATTGAGCAGTGGGCTTCCACCCCCCTTTTGGAATTAGGAAGTGGTGGCTGGGAGGCTTGCACCCACTGGTCAAGAAAAACTCTGTGGAGAGCGTTTACCGTCTCTGGTCATTTTGTAGACGGTATGACCAGTTCAGTTCTCTGTGAATGGTGTTAAGTCCATCTATGAAAGTGTACCCTGGTTGTGCTGAAGTATGGATTTCAGCTCGGGTCGCCAGCAGGTGGTTTTTCAGGCCTTGACCTTAGCGTTCCTTTCTTTTCAGTTCACTTTCTGCTCTGGTTAGGAGAGCTTCACTTGTTGGAGTTTCCTGTTGAGTTCTGCTCTGGATTCTCTCTCCAACTGCTCTCTGTGCTCGGTCTCTGCATGAGGCCCTTTGTAGTTTTTCCACTGCCTCTCGGAGCTCTGGGTCCATTTCACCTTCTGTCCTGCGCCGGTTCTGGGTCTCGAGGAGTATGCTGATCTAGGCAGCTTTGAGCGTGGGCCTGGTTCCTTCAGGCCTCCTCGTTCTGGAGCTTGAGCGCTTCTTGCTCCAGGGGACGTTGCTGTTTTTGCTGAGTTGTGCCTGGGCGACGAGGTTGTGTGTGAGGCTCCCGATGATCTCTGCCCATCCTTTGGAGTTCTGGATCAGATTGTGGGCCATCTGTCTGCTTATGTCGTCGTACAGCTGCTCTCTGCTTAGGTGCTGTAGGTCACCAGCAGCTTGGAGCAGGAACACAGTCGTCACGACACACAGCCAGGTCTCGAGGTGGTCCCAGTGGGTGGTGGGACTGGATGATTGGGACATGGTGGCTCACTGTTGGTGAGAGAGAAAGAACACCAAAGGCCATACAAGTCCGCACAGAATTAATGAGCTACAGTGATACTGAATTTGGTACGCAGGGAGTATAAATTTGGCTAACTGGTGTAGACAGTTAGTAGTACGTAGGCCAGATACTTATGGTTTTTGGCCGTAAGTGGCCAGGGAGGGCCAATTTGCATGGGTAAATGCCGGATCTAAATAGAAATTTGAGCCTAGTGGGTCATCTTAAAGACACTGGCTGCCTGGGTCGTCAATCTAGCATTTAGCTTTTTCCTTGCTGGTTCTCGTAGGCTCTGCCTGTATGTGAACTTTGAGAGACAAGTCACAACAGAACAGCAGCTAAAACAAAAGAAGATAAAATTGAAATAATTAGAGGAGGGAAACGTAAAGCAATATGCAAATGAAAACAGGTATAGATAGAGGAAAATAGAAGACTTAAGTTAGCTATCATGCATAGGGTTTATGACAGGCCTGCCGGAGTGGGGGCGCTGTTGAGTCATAAGCCCTATGGAGACGGTATGGCTTAAGAGAGAGAGTGCTGGGCCAAACACTTAAATAATCAGAGATGCCATGGCTTATACTAAGTGGATGGGCTGTATACCCTTTAGATATGCCTGGGGTAAATTGAGGTTGCTCAGATGAGAATCAGTGGTGAAGCCAACCTACCTGACGGTTCCCAAACACTCAACTGCAGTGTGACTCAGGGCCCCTCGCTTTCCCATACCACGGTGCGACCACTCAAACAGTTATGACCTTTAGCACAATTGGGCGGTGGTCAGGTGAGGCATGCCAACTGCCAGTCTGCAGAGCCGGAATCAGGTTTCCTCCTAAAACCCTTTTTGGGGCCAGCTGCCTCGGTAGCCAGCTGTGCCAGACGGGCAGGTCCGTTGGTACGGAGCCTTACTGTGGGTACATAACCCAACTGCTCCAGTGGTCAGTTGGCCTCGTCTGCCTTTTCACCTGGAGTGCTCAAGTGCTGATGTCGCCCACGTGCCGCCTACCAATGGTACGAGGGCCGAGGCGTCCGTTGTGCACACCCACAGTCAGCGCTCGGTCCGCCAGTCCCGGCGACTCCATTCACCAAATTCAACCTGGGGACAACCGTCGCTTCTCGGCAGAGCACTAGGGGGAGCATTACCTGCAAGTAATACCTGCATATAATTAATTATGGCTATGTATGTGGTCTAGATCAGCTTTTAGGGTTAGCTGTAGTCTAGTTTGGAATTATGAACTCTAAAGAGGGAGTTTATCCTTCTGGCCAGGAAGGAAATCTCCGTTTCCAGAGCGGATAGCGAGACTCGCAGCGTTTAAGGGACTCATCACGTGACCAAAACAGAGATAATCAAGCGTGGTGATAATAGATTTTAATAACTAAAGGTAACTATGGATACACATGACTAACTCTAAGCAAAACATACATATGTACATCTATATACAAGGAAAGAAAAGGGATAGAGAGAAAGTAATGAAATAAAAGGGAATGGCAGACAAAAACACAACTAATTAGCCTTTTTCAAAACCAGCAACGAACTTAAATCTCCTGTAAACAGCGGTACAATCTTAAACACAGATATAAATCGCTTCGGTCTGAAAGTTTGCGTGAGGTCGTGTAGAGTTCGCTGGTTCGTCGTGCCGTTTGAAAAGGCGTGGGCCGTGAGGCGGTTGCATCCTTTATCCGAGAGAGAAGGATCCTGGCTTCCTCTTCCCGGGGCACGTGGCCCCGGGGGAGAGAAATTGGAAGGAGCGTAGAAGTGAAGTTGAAGAGTGTGAGTGAAGAGAGACTGAAGAGAGAAGCGAGAAGCGTGGTGTTGTTTTAAAGACAACACCAACACACACGCCTCTTTGGGCTATTGGCCAATCAGGAAGTTGGATTTGTTGGCGGGATGAACTCTCTTTGTCTGGTCTCAGACCTGGATTTGCATGTCAAGGGAGGAGCCGGTTTAAACCGTATTATGTGTGAAATTAAGAAAAAGCATAAAATAATGTATCCCATTGCAATATGATATGCATAATCAATCAGGGTATCGCAAGACGATTAACCACATACCAAATTCGATGGACTTATAAAGAATATTACAAGTAAAACATGGTTACAGACATGTAAAATAATATCCTAAGTTAAGCTATCTAAAATCATTATAGTTACGTTACATAAACACACAATATATGTAAACAAGATAACATCACACTATTTAGGCATCGAATAATTACATATAATTACATGTTACATTCAAAAGAAATTTTCACTGTGTGTGCGTGAGTGTGTGTATGTCCAGAAGAGGGGGCTGGTGTTCTTCTAATGTCCCACCGGTCTTTGGTCACCTCAGGGCGACCTTTAGGGAGGACTTTTTCCTTCCAGCCTTTTCGGCTCCGATGCTAATCCATGTGGTCGTAAACAGAGATTAGATCAGAGATTTGCAGGCCCTCGGTCGGAGTTTTGGTTGACCCCTGCTGATGAACCTAATCGTGAAGTTTTCCAGACGTTCACACCCGTTAGGTTCATGAAAGGTTCCTCTATTGTGGGTGTAAGTTCTGTGTGTGTGTGTGTGTGTGTGTGTGTGTGTGTGTCTGCAAAATAGGGGTGGTTGTGTCTTCCCCCCATCTTTTGCATTCCAAGGGTATCTGGTGAAGACCGGAGGGGGATTACCGATAAGGATTCAAGGCTCAAAGACACAGAGACATTTCTTTGCTAAATCCAGGCTGATTCAGAAATCAGTTTGATACGTTCAGATGTTACATATTGGATAACAAACATATAACTAGTTGATACAATATGATTGACTTATGATGTATAATAACTAATTGATACAAAGGAGTGACTAGGCAATGAATAGACATAAGTATGAAAATGAGTGTACATGAGTGTTATGAAAGTATCAGTCTGTGGGAACCTAAGTACCACACTCGCGGCATGTCCTGGGGGTCGAAGTCTGGTGGTGTGTCTGAGATCTCAATGACAACATGCTGGCCAGCAATGTTTTTGACTGCTATCACATAAGACATCTGCCTAGGGGAATAATACAACAAGCAAATATGGCCAACACACAGAGTACAATAGCTAAAGTCGATCCCAAACGGACCAATATGGCAGTCCAGTCTGAAGAAAAGAGCCAGGATAATCAAGGTGTGTCTGGTGTACCAAAGCCTGGGTTCTGGACATGTTCACGTTGGAGATCCTTCAGCCGGGTCAGGACCTGCATGAGGGCCCCGCGAGTATCTGTATGCAAGGGTATGACAGCACAACATTCAATCATGTCACACACGCCTTTCTGTGGAGCCCTCATCTGATTGATAATGAAGCGGTTCTGAGCGGCCACTGAGGTGGCATGTAATTGTTTATGGACTAAGCCAAGCGCAGCCAATGAATAATTGATGAAGCACTGTTAATTATACCAAATATATAGTTTATCCATGAAACGTTCCGAGTTATCTGGATGCCAGGCATAAGAAATGCTGCAACCCTTCCTCCTACTGATTTTATAGCTTTGTGATGTTCTGGTATTCCTCTAGGGGTTCCTGGCTTCTCGGGCTATGTGAGAGTGAGGCCTAGCAAGACTGGCAAAGTCATTAAGGAAGTGAACGCGTGTTTTTCCTTCCAACCTGACTGGACTACAACATCCTAACCAGTCTTTGGGAAGCGTCTGGTGTACCACGTCCTGTCAACAAATTCCAAAAGATGTCCGTGACAGGTCGGGTGCCCCCCACAATGTCAGGTAGAGGCAGGAAAACATGTCTCGCATCAGTACATGAGTAATCAGTAATAGAATTCCAAGTGGGACAAGTGACAACGTAGAGCCCTTCAGCGCATAGTGAATGGTTACATCGTGTCGATATGTTGCCAACAAAATAAAAGCATATATTAGCATATATTAGAGCAGATACAGAGTGGAAATAACTTAACGGTAGTACTATTTACTGGGAAGGTTTTGTTACCATATGTGTCTATCGCATGATAATTACAACTGTCACTAGTTCAAGTTCAAGTTCACTTTATTTGTATAGCGCTTTTAACAATGGACATTGTCCCAAAGCAGCTTTAAAGAAGTATATAAATTCAGGACATAGATTTTAAATTTATGAATTTATCCCCAATGAGCAAGCCAGCGGCGACGGTGGCAAGGAAAAACTCCCTGAGATGATAAGGGAGAAACCTTGAGAGGAACCAGACTCAAAAGGGAACCCATCCTCATCTGGGTGACACCGGATAGTGTGATTATAAATAAATAAATCCCTTCTATAAATGTACCAGTACCACAAGGTCAGAATGGCAGTTGTGAGACCATGAAAAATTCAATACAGTTTTTATATGAAGTCTAAAACTTGTTGTTGAACTTCACCACTGTAATCTCAATGATCTTTAGGCTGCACCGTGTGGGGCCATCCTCAGCAGCATCATGTGACCTCAATTGATGAGGTTTCCAACCAGAAGTAGGGCATCAGGATGGATCGGGCAGGTCCAGAGAGCAGAAGGGGTCAGGATCACTGGCATCTCAGGAGTATCATGTGAAGCTCGACAGAAGGGGAGGGAGAGAAAGCGAGAGAGTGTGAGAGAGAGAGAGAGACAGAGAGAGAGAGAGAGAGAGAGAGAGATCATTAGGTATGATTATTGTCCCATAATGGTTAAGGACAATGTACTTTGCGTAAGTGAAAGCAGGTACTCTGGCAAGACTAGCTTATGACAGGATAACTAAAAGGGAGAGCCAGAAGGTAACACAGACATGAGGGCTCCCTGGGACAAGGCGGCCAGCCACCCCACCACCAACAAACCTTGGTGGATGCCTGAAGGTGGGGGGGTGACAGCATCCAGACATCCCAGTTCACCACAACACACTATGCCCGTGAGACCTCTAGATCTGCTCCTGTACCTAAGGAAAAAACTATTCACAAAAGGCTTGATTAAACAAATATGTTTTCAGCCTGGACTTAAACACTGAGACTGTGTCTGAGTCCCGAACACTAATTGGAAGGCTGTTCCATAACTGTGGGGCTTTGTAAGAGAAAGCTCTTCCCCCTGCTGTAGCCTTCACTATTCGAGGTACTGACAAATAGCCTGCGCCTTTTGATCGAAGTAGGCGTGGCGGATCATAAGAGACCAAAAGTTCACTTAGGTACTTTGGCGCGAAGCCATTTAGCGCTTTGTAAGTCAATAGTTGTATTTTATAATCAATGCAGGATTTCACTGGGAGCCAGTGCAGTGTGGATAAGATAGGGCTGATGTGGTCATATCTTCTAGTTCTTGTAAGGACTCTTGCAGCTGCATTCTGGACTAATTGGAGTTTGTTTATGCTCCTACTGGAACATCCAGACAGTAAGGCATTACAATAATCCAACCTAGAGGTGACGAAAGCATGGACTAATTTTTCTGCATCATGTAGTGACAATATATTTCTTATCTTAGCAATATTTCTGAGGTGAAAGAAGGCTATCCTAGTAATATTACCTACATGGGCGTCAAAGGAAAGACTGGAGTCAATAATCACACCAAGGTCTTTTACTGCTGCACATGAAGAAACAGAAAGGCCATCCAGAGTTACTATATAATCAGAAAACTTACTTCTAGCTGCATGTGGTCCTAGTATAAGTACTTCTGTCTTGTCAGAATTTAGTAAGAGGAAGTTAATGAGCATCCACTGTCTAATGTTCTTTACACATTCCTCGACTTTATTAAACTGGTGTCTGTTATCTGGCTTTGCTGAAACATACAATTGTGTCATCAGCATAACAGTGGAAGCTAATTCCAAGTTTACGAATAATTTGACCCAGAGGTAACATATATAAAGAAAAGAGCAGTGGGCCTAAAACAGAACCTTGCGGAACACCAAACTTTACCTCAGTATGTATAGAGAATTAACCATTTACATCTACGAACTGATGACGATCAGTCAAATAGGACCTGAGCCAGGAGAGGGCCGTTCCCTTAATGCCAACAACGTTTTCTAGTCTATCGAGGAGAATAGAATGATCAATTGTATCAAAAGCTGCACTAAGGTCAAGCAACACAAGCATGGAGACACAACCCTGATCAGAGGCCAGCAGTAAGTCATTTACCACTTTAACCAGTGCTGTCTCTGTGCTATGATGAGGCCTAAATCCTGACTGATACATTTCATGAATGTTATTCCTATTTAGGTACGAGCATAGCTGCTGTGCTACAACCTTTTCTAAGATCTTGGAGATAAAGGGGAGATTTGATATTGGCCTATAGCTGGACAATTGACAGGGGTCGAGGTCAGGTTTTTTAATCAGGGGTTTGATAACTGCTAATTTAAAAGATTTAGGTACATAGCCTAAGGGAAGGCTATATAGCTAAGGCTACATAGCTAAGGGAAGAGTTGATTATTTTTAGAAGGGGTTTGATTATTTCTGGAGTAATCTGTTTGAAGAAACATGTAGGTAGGGGATCTAGTATACAAGTTGATGATTTTGAAGAAGAAATTAATGAAATTAGTTCAGTCTCTCTAAAGGGATTAAAGTACTCTAATCGTTGGTCTGATAATGCTATATTATTATTATCTACAGGGTTAGTAAGATTGTCTAGTTTTAAATTAATGGTCTGAATTTCTTCTCTAATATTTTCAATTTTGCCAATAAAAAAAACTCATGAAATCATTGCTGCTATATAATGATTGTGTGCCTGTTTCTGTGGTGGTTTTATTCCTAGTTAATTTTGCTATAGTATTAAATAAGAATCTAGGATTATTTTTGTTATCTTCAATTAAGGTAGAGAGATAGACTGATCTAGCAGCACTAAGAGATTTCCTATAGTTCATGAGGCTCTCCTTCCATGCTGTTTGAAATACTACCAATTTGGTTTGACGCCATTTACGTTCTAATTTTCGAGTGATCTGTTTTAAGGTGCGTGTGTGATCATTATACCAGGGTGCTAGCTTTTTCTCTCTAATTATTTTTCTTTTAAGTGGAGCTACCTTATCTAGTGTGTAATGGAACATTGACTCTAAGCATTCAGTTGCCTGATCAAGTTCTATGGGATCAGACGGTGATCGAATTGTAGTTGATATCTCTGGGAGGTTATCAATAAAACTCTGTGCAGTAGCTTACGTGAATGTACGTTTGACACAGTAGCGTGGTAAAGTGCATATATTATGATCAATGCGCAATTTTCACGAGATGAGATAATGATCTGAGATAGCTTCAGACTGCGGAAATGTGACTATATTTTCTATATTTAATCCGTATGTTAGTATAATGTCAAGAGTGTGACCACCATTATGAGTGGGCCCAATTACATTCTGATTGACCCCTACTGAATCTAAAATAGACACAACCACTGTTCTCAGAGGATCTTCCGGGTTATCAAAGTGAATATTAAAGTCACCGACAATTAATGCTTTGTCTAAAGAAACAACTAGGTTCGAGATAAAATCTGCGAATTCACTAAGAAATTCAGAGTATGGCCCTGGGGATCTGTAAATAATAATAAGTGGAATCGACTCAATAGGCTTATTCTTAGTGGTTACATATGTTATACTAGTATGAAGAACTTCAAAGGAGTTGAACTTATGGCTAGATTTTTGTGTGACGCCTAGGTTTTTATTATAAATCAGTGCAACACCTCCTCCTCTGCCAGTTAGACCGGGCTGATGTATATAACTATATCCAGGAGGACTGGCTTCATTTAGTGCTATGTACTCGTTTGGTTTAACCCATGTTTCTGTTAAACACATTATATTAAACTCCTGATCAGTAATGGTTTCATTAACAATAAGTGCTTTAGACGTAAGAGATCGAATATTTAACAGTCCTAGCTTCAGATCAAAGGTGCTGGCTATGCATTCAGTATGGTCTAATTTTATGTTAATTAGGTTACTCAAACAAACTTTCCGAAAATTTCTACATATTTGTTCAGCTCGGGGAACAGACACAGTCTCAATAGGATAAACTACAGATGTCATATTGTCATTTAAGTAATTCGAACATTGACTATCATAACTGTTATTGTTATTTGAAGTAGTACTTACGAGTCATATGGTGTGTAGTGTCTTGGAGATGTTGTCTGAGAGGAGATCCGCTCCGAGTCTGCTGGGGTGCAGGCCATCAGCGCAGAACAATCTAGGACGCTCCCAGAAAAGATAAAGAGCAGATTCTGTTCATTACACCATGACATTAACCATTCGTTTAAAGCGAAAAGTCTACTGAACCTTTCAAGTCCACGTCTGTATGTGGGGAGAGGTCACTAGTCACTAGTATTTCTCATCCATTTGGGGCCTAGTCTGAACAGAAACTGCACCCAGTAAACAGGCAGTGGGGCACAGATACTTCTTGTTATAAGGGTCACATTCACATTCAGGCATATCGCCCAAGGGTAACAAGAGAGGTGGACAATTGCTTCTGTCATGACACACAAGGCAGGACATATTGGTTATGGAATGGGACATCCAGTCCAAGTATAAATTATTGCTGGTGTGAGCCGCAATGCGCAGAGCAGAGTATTGCTGTAGTTTCAGCAATTTTTAATTTTAATTTGGTACAGAAAACATTGGTCCTCATTTGCCCTAATTTGACCTAATTTGTAATCTCTGGTGGCATACAGGACCATACTTCGTCCTGGCGATCTAGGGGGTTTACAAGGGGCTGGTGATGAGATCAATGGTTGCTTGTTTATCTTAGCTGTCCAAGTCATAAATAGGCTGGTACACTTTGGCTGTGGTCTAAAATTAGTAGACGTAACAATTGCTGCTTTTACTTTGAGAGTGCTCGCGCGAGATTGTTCAAGGATTATAAACCCACTCAGCGCAGAGATAAGCACAGCCACAAATAAGCATCACAGGGTGGTGCGGTTGCTAGGATATTTAAATGCCATTCTGGTTATTTCTTACTGGGCTACCTAGATGGGGGGTGAACTGAATTCTAGCTCCTGGAGTGTCTGAAAATCCAGGGGTTCATAAGATGTTGGTACTATTAGAGTTCCGTAGCTACTTCTTCAGATACTAGGTGAACTACTTGCTCCCTCAACTCATCATCCAAAAATTGGTGGGATGGTTCCTGCTCTGTGGTGGGTGGTTCTGCAATGTCTCTGTTAGGTGTAGTGGCAGTATTGGTTTGAAGTGCGGGAGACTGTCCGTCAGGACAAGTCGATTCTGGTGTGGTGTCACTGACCTGGGCACAGGTGTGTCTGTGTTCTCTCTTTCTAACTTTGGCTCATGTCCCCTGTGACAGATCTGCCACTGTTTCATCCTCTTCACTACTGCCTGAATCTGTGCTTGGTCCAGGCCCCATTTGATTCTCGATGGCCCACATTAGGCCTGCAGCAGGGGTCGCTAGGATTCTCCCTTTGCTAGCGGCGATTCAGGTGGTACCAATGTTTTTTTCCCTCAACTTTCACAGCTGTGGGTGTGGCGAGAACCACCTTGAATCGGCCTTCCCTGTGCGATTCCTTCCAGTGCTTCTTCTTGAAGACTTAGGTGTATATGTAGTCACCTGGTTCCACCAGTCTGCTTGTTTCCGCTACATCTTCTCTGCGGGTGGCCTCACAAACCTGTGAATACAAAGTTCTGTGGATCTGGGTTAAATGATGTACGTAGTTTTGCATTTCGCCTTCTAGTTGTTCCATATGGTCTACTGCTACTACGGAGACCCGTACGAAATGCCCATCTAGTGATTTGTGTAAATACGGGTTTTCGGTAGGCTTCCATTCTCTCACTCCCCTTGCCTGCCTAACCATGGGCCCTAAATCCTTAAGTTCAAAACCATCTGCAACCATGAGAGAGACATGGGGAACCGCGTCCTCCACCTGATACCAGTTTCTTATTCTGTCTGGAAGCTGTACCATGGTCACTAGCCCTTGTGGCCCTATGAACATGTCCAAAGTCTTTACTGCCACCTTTTCCCCTTCCATGAGTTCTTCCCACATGTGTGCAAATTTTTCATCCTGTCCTTTTGGATGTACTTGATTATACAGTGTAATGGTGTCAGAGTTTCTTTGCAGTCTGGATGCAGGTACTGAAGCCATGGTTTCCATTCCTGATATTTTTTCCCAGAGTTCCGAGTGATATGTGTCTGTTGCTTCTAACAGTACACCTTGTCGGACGTTTGCGGTGTTCTAACCTGTCCATTGATCAACAAGTATTGTGTTGCCATTGTTTTGGGAAACGTGGTCCATAGTCCTGTTGATTCACACTGAATATTTGCTCCTAGTTTACATAAAGCATCTCTGCCAAGTAAACTGACTGGTGCCCCTGAAGAGTATAGTAGGGGTGTCTGAATAGTAACTCCAGCAAGTGTAAGTTCTTGAGGCTCAGTAAATGGATAAGTCTGTACTTTTCCTGAGAAAAGCTGCTAGCCTTCTTTCCCGATACTTGAATATGTAGCCCCAGTGTCAATCATGAAAGGTACCTTCAGGCCCTCTCTGACCGACACCATGACTGTTGGTTCCTGTACTGGGTGCAGTGTGGTGACATACTGCATCAGCTCCCCGTCAGGCTTCTCTGGGCCTCTTCAACTGTGATTAGGGTTTGGTCATCCACTGGGACCATACATCTGTCCCCCAGGTGGTATTGGAGGCTGCCACTGTTGTTCTGTCCATTGATCTCCTTGATTTGGATTGGGAGCCATTGGTCCCAGCCTTTGACCACTTCTTTCGGCTCTGTCCACTCAATCTCCCCATGTGCATCTTGTCATGGCCTGAGGACAATTTCTCCTGAAGTGATTGGGATATCTACATTCCCAACAACCTTTGGCTGCCATGCTTTGTCGTCCAGTTCACATCATTGGTTCTCCTCGGGGGAAGCCTCTACTCCTTCCTCTGAGTGGGAGTGGTGGCCCCTGATAACGATAGTCTCGAAGGCCTTGCTGTCCCCCTGCGTACGTGTATTCAACAGAAGCTAATTGGATAGCTAGTATCTGTACTGGAGCGTACATGTGCCCTTGGGTTGGAGCCCCAGCAGCCACCTGTGGCTGAGGAGCTTGAGGTGTCACCATGAGTGCTGCTTGTTCACAGTCTCTTTTTCTTTCTTCTTCTCACGTTCTTCTTGTTTGACTTTTGCTATTTCTCCCAGTTGTGCTTTGTAAAGTTGCGCTATTAGTGCTTCCATTGCTTCTCTGGCTTCTTTCTTTTTCTTTTGGTATTGTTCCACATGATGCAAAACACAGGGAGCTTCATTCCATGGTGCTCAGGCCCACTACTTCTTCCAGTTGTTTTTGCACTTCTTCAGGAAGTGCTTTTCTCATCATCATTTTAAGAAGACTTGCATTTGCAGAGGATTCATCCCATGCCCCTCTGATTTCATCACACCATTTGTCTTGGAATTCTTACACAAATTTGGTTATATTTTCTTCATCTTTTAATTTGATCGTCTCCAATTTCCATGGATCCATTTTTGTTGGGTATTTTTCCCATATTGCATCCCATGTTGCATTTCTGTACTCTCCAAATGGTAGGTGGTCATACCTGGGATCGTCCATCATCCGTTTTATGTCTGCATTCTCCAGTATTTCTCCTGTTCTCCCTTTTCCAATTGTCTGACAGAGAATGGCTTTTATGTCTCCGACAGCCAGGTTTTGTCCTGCAGTCTTGGCAGTTGGCTTCTTCCATATTTACTCCCTCCACTTGGAGTCCTTCCCTTCTCATGGGTTCAAGTGCAGTTAACCACCCATCAGCAGCGGTGCTGACTTGAGGGTAATTAGCAAGATAATTCTCCAGCATATTACTGTCTTTTATATTGTGAGTCCACAGCACATATCAGTATTCCAGTATCCCATTCTGTGTTGCTTTCAGAGACGCCACTATCCCTCTGTGTATACAGGCTTGGCAGGGTTGACCTGTTTTCATATATGTGGAATGGGTAAAGGCTGCTCCTTCTTCTTGCCTCGTCTTCTGGCTGTTTCATAACTCCATCAAACACTCTATGCACTTTCACTCGGGTCAGGGTCCATCCTTCATATTCCCCTTTCTCAGATACAGGCATTTCTGGATACATCCCGACTCTCCGATGTGTTTCTGGTTGGGCGAACTGTGTATTATAAAAAGGTGGATTACCAGATTCCTGCTGACTCTCGCATGGTGGTGCTGTTCCCTTTTCTTTCCCTGAACCTTTTTTTAATTTCTTCACTGTTTACCTGTTTTTTACTGTCTTCTTCCTGTGCGCATTTTTTCCTTTTTCTTGCTTTTTTCCTTGTTCCTTCATCTTACATTCCTTTCCCTCTTGTTCGAACCGCCCTACAATCTCCTTCTGCTTAAGTCTTGATTTTGCTTTTTCTCCTTTTTTTGTCTCATACCAACACGCTAGTCTCTGCTTCATTTTCTGACATATTTGTTCATTAAAGGTTCCTTCTTGCAGCCATTGCAACTCTCCAGCTGTCCTGTCATGCCATTTTTTGCAACATTTTCTGATATGCTTTTCATCCTTTTTGTTCTATCTTATAATTATTTCTACTGGAGGCTCCATGTTGAGTATTCTTGTTTATTCTTCCCTAGCTCCCCAGTCGCTTGTTTTATCACTAAGATTTGGGGCTCTAAGGCTTGGGGCTCGCCTTAACTCTCTCTTATGTTCTCGTCTTCTTCAAGGTCTGAGCAGCATGGTATAAACACGTATTGTGTCATATATGAATTTGCCTCTTACCGTCGGTCGGTATCTGGGTCTCACTTTTGCTATTTAGGGTGCAGTGGGTCTCTCTTCCCTTTACCCCACTTTTACTGTAGGTTTTAACAATATTTACTCAATTGTTAGCAATGTGGACCAAATCTTTTCACATATCATGTTTGTTACCTTATACACCTTTTTCCATTAATGTTTCACTTCAAAAGTGATCAATAACTCCTTGTATTTCTTGTAATATTTGAGTTAATTTTGCATCCATCCACTTCTTTACTTCTTATTTTAATCTCTTAAAGGTCTTCTACTCCCATATATGCTTAATCTATGAGTTCTAGCCTGTTATCTTCAAAAATAGAAATTCAAGCAGCAAAGATTAGCATTTCTTACTTATTAAGCTTTTCTTACTATCCTTCTGGTGAACAAGTCCTTTATTCTAGGGCTATTTGTACACTAACCTGATATGTTCAAATCCCATCTGTGCTATGAGTGATAATCCCAATAATACGAAATGTATATGAGGTTGAGATCTAGACACATATCTTCCCTAGTCTCTTTTATCCCACTAATTTTTATTTAAAACAATCTATTGAATTTATGTTCTTCACAGTGTACAACAATACTGTTTAGTTCAAAGGGCAGAGGTGTATATGACTCAGCCTTTTCAACATTTTTCCCTCATTAATTTATATTGTGTTACTTTTATCCACTTGTACCCCACTCAAATAATTATTCAGGCCCTTATTTTACTCTCCCCGGACTCCGCTGTTCTCTTTCTGCTTCCTCAAATTACCCTTCTCAACACTGGGGATATTCCAATTACAGGATTACTTATGATCTTATTGTTTTTAATTAAATGTGCTTCTATAGTTAACTGAGTAACAGTGTTCAACAATGTGGTATCTCCACGTATGTGTTCTCATATATGCTCAAATATCCATAGTGGGCTCTGGACTGATGCCCGCAAAAATAGAACTCTAATCTACACAGATTAATTCTTCCTCTTTTCTTAAATGCTTTTCTCAATATTCTGTGTGTGAAGGGACTAAACTCCTCTATTCTAGGATGGTTTGTTGTACATACAGTGGGGGGAAAAAAGTATTTGATCTCCTGCTGATTTTGTATGTTTGCCCTCTGACAAAGAAATGATCAGTCTATAATTTTAATGGTAGGTGTATTTTAACAGTGAGAGACAGAATAACAACAAAAAAATCCAGAAAAATGCATTTCAAAAAAGTTTTAAATTGATTTGCATTTAATGAGGGAAATAAGTATTTGATCCCCTATCAATCAGCACAATTTCTGGCTCCCTGGTGTCTTTTACACAGGTAATGAGCTGAGATTAGGAGTACTCCCTTAAAGGGAGTGCTCCTAATCTCAGTTTGTTACCGGTAAAATGACACCTGTCCACAGAAGCAATCAATCAATCAGATTCCAAAATTTCCACCATGGCCAAGACCAAAGAGCTGTCCAAGGATGTCAGGCACAAGATTGTAGATCTACACAAGGCTGGAATGGGCTACAAGACCATCGCCAAGCAGCTTGGTGAGAAGGTGACAACAGTTGGTGCGATTATTCGCAAATGGAAGAAACTGTCAGTCTCCCTCGGTCTGGGGCTCCATGCAAGATCTCACCTCATGGAGTTTCAATGATCATGAGAACGGTGAGGAATCAGCCAAGAACTACACAGGAGGATCTTGTTAATGATCTCAAGGCAGCTGGGACCATAGTCACCAAGAAAACAATTGGTAACACACTACGTCGTGAAGGACTGAAATCCTGCAGCGTCTGTAAGGTCCCCCTGCTCAAAAAAGCACATGTACAGGCCCATCTGAAGTTTGCCTGAATGATTCAGAGGAGAACTGGGTGAAGGTGTTGTGGTCAGGTGTGGTCAGATCTCTTTGGCATCAACTCAACCCGCTGTGTTTGGAGGAGGAGGAATGCTGCCTGTGATCCCAAGTCATAACACCATCTCCACCGTCAAACATGGAGGTGGGAACATTATGCTTTGGGGGTGTTTTTCTGCTAAGGGGACAGGACAACTGCACCACATCAAAGGGACGATGGACGGGGCCATGTACCATCAAATCGTGGGTGAGAACCTCCTTCCCTCAGCCAGGGCATTGAAAATGATCTTAATGACTTGGAGAGGATCTGCAAAGAGGAGTGGGACAAAATACCTCCTGAGATGTGTGCAAACCTGGTGGCCACCTATAAGAAACGTCTGACCTCTGTGATTGCCAACAAGGGTTTTGCCACCAAGTACTAAGTCAAAGGGGTGAAATACTTATTTCCCTCATTAAAATGCAAATCAATTTATAACTTTTTTGAAATGCATTTTTCTGGATTTTTTTGTTGTTATTCTGTTTCTGTTGACACATAAAACGCTCTAAGGAGTGTTTAAATGGATACTTCATCTTGTCATTTAACAGGCAAAAAGCCCAGGACCAATAAACAATTTGTATTTATGGAAGAATCTAGTGTTTGTATTTCAGATTTGATTGGTCAAGGCCTACTGTGTGCATTTTCCACCAACACACAGATGTTCCAATAAGCACAGTGTCTTTACTGATGAATGATGTTAAACTGTCTTTTTTGACTTTTTATACCAATGCAAGGAACAGTGCAGAGCCTTGTCACTACACATTGACTCTATGTAGGTAGATCACACTTGGCATTTTCACCAGTAATGCTGGTGAGTGTAGTATAATGGTGAGTCAATAAGGGAGTCTATGAGTCACTGTGCCTCAGTGGCTGAGTTAGACACACGCACGCACTCACTCACACACACACACACACACACACACGTGTGTGCGCACATACACAATGATCCCATTCACTTGAACTGTGTCCTTTTCTCTTCCCATCTGCCAGGAGATGCTACACTACAGCAGAACCATGCTTAATGATAAACTTTTCACAGATGAATTTACAGCCCCATTTTTTGTGAATGCAAGTCCAGAAACATAGAACTGATTGCGGTGTTGGAGTGTGTGGTTTTGTCAAAACAATCAGTGTTAATATTATTTATTTAAAAATTTTAATAGTTAATTCACTCATCTTTCGTAACCGTTTTAAGCTGGTCAGGGTCACAGTGGATGTCGGCAAAATATTAAATGTTGTATCTTTCTTTCTGCAGGTGAAGGAGACAAAGTGTTTTTGCTGGTAATGTTTACATCTGAGCAAGTTCTGCTTCTGTAAGTACAACACAAGCCTCCTTTCCCTTCAGACAAAACATTATTAATGACCAGGATTTAAGGTGAAAGGTTTAAGGGTGATAGCATGCAGCCCAAAATGGGGCATTTATTTTTCATAAGTGTGTGTGTGTGTGTGTGTGTGTGTATGTGCGTGAAAGCTTGAAGAGTGACTGTGCGTCCCTGCTCTTCTGTCAATGCTTTTATCCTTGTGGGTTACTGTTGTGTATATTTATAAGGGCATTCACATTCTATAAAGAGTACTTTAGCTGAGGGCAAGAAAAGAAAGTTCCCAGAAGCTTTTATGCACTTCTGAGTGAAACAATCTACAGAAAGCCTTTTATAGAAAGCCTTTTTATCCTGGAATTTACTTCCAGAGGGGTACTTAAACAATTATGAGTCCTCCCTCCTTCTTCCCCTTTTTAATGCCCATATCAGGGGAGCAATCAGCTTTAACAACATGGGCCAACATTTGCCTGGCTAAAATGCATTGTAGGATAGAAGTCAGCATGTGCAGTAATATGGCCTAAATCACAAACAAATACAAAAAGCTAAAAATAGAAAAAGCTAAAATAGAAAAATGCATAATAATAATAATATGTAATGTTTGTGCTTAATTCCATTTTACAGCACACTGTAACCCTTTATTGTAAATTTACAGGTAATTTCTAACAGTATTTTGCTGTATTTTCCTAAAACAGTAACATGCTGTATCTTTTATAGAATGGCTCTAAATATATAGCAGTTTTCTATTTTCAGCCTTCTTCATCCGTAATACAGTATCATACTGGAGAGACATTGAATTCTGGGATTGTTTTTTTCCCCCTGTACTTTTCGCTCTTTTGCTTAGTCCCGAGCAAACAGTTAATTCTTAAGTTCTAAACTCTTAACGCAGTAACTTTGATATTTCATGTTATACCATATATTGTACATTATTCGAAAGTTATCATAGAATCATTCGTGCAACCTGCTCTGGAAAAGATTTTGGTAATTGTTTTTGTTTGTTTGTTTGTTTCAGGCTGAAACTATAGGATTTAATTATACAAGAATGTAATCAGGTTTAGGGCAAAGAATTCAATGACTGAATTTATCATTTTGTCAATATATAAATTCATTATAAAAATCATAAATAAGCATTATGAAATCGAAAGTGACGTGAAGGCCAATGTATGGTAACCCATACTTGAAATCTGTCCTCTGCATTTAACCCATCCAAGTTAATGCACACACATTAGGAGTTGTGAGTAGGGAACACACACTACAAACCGTGAACACACCCGGAGCAGTGGGCAGCCATTTTTGCTGCGGCACCCGGGGAGCAGTTGAAGGTTAAGGGCCTTGATCAAGTGCCCAACAGTGGCAGCTTCAGTAGCCCAACTTCTTAATGACTGTGACTTTGATTTATGTCAAAAAATGTAGTGATTTGAAAACTTCATTTTACACTTGAACTCTCATTTAGGTGCAACAAAGTGTTTTCTGTAGCATCAACACTGACCTCACATTTATCTAGAAATCATCGAAACTCTTCAGCAAAAAGGCTACGTCATAATATACTGAAGTTGAATGTTTCAGTGCAGAGGCCTCATGGTAATGAATGCAATGTGGCTAAACACTCAAATTCAATTCAATTCAATTTCAATTCAGTTTTATTTGTATAGCGCTTTTAACAATAGACATCGTCACAAAGCAGCTTTACAGAGATACATAAATTTTGGATCTAAATTTTTAAATTGATAAATTTATCCCCAATGAGCAAGCCAGTGGTGATGGTGGCAAGGAAAAACTCCCTGAGATGACATGAGGAAGAAACCTTGAGAGGAACCAGACTCAAAAGGGAACCCATCCTCATCTGGGTGACACTGGATAGTGTAATCATAAGTAATTCCCTTCTATAACTGTATGCTACATGATATAAAGTGCAACTGTGCAGACTCTATTCTGCTGAAGTCATTCACTGTCCACCGATGGAGACCCAAGTGCAAAGTCTGTTTGTGAATTGTTTGTGGAGGCTGTCCATATGGGTCCATCCTCAGCAACAGCGAGTGACCTCCAGCGATGAGAACTCCAGAAGCAGGGCACCAGGACAGACCCGGCCGGCCTGGAGAGCAGAATGGGTCAGGCCCACTGCTACCCCAGGAGCAACACTTGTAGAGCTTGTGATGTGACGATTTGACATTGGTGTCATCCAAAATCTTTGCAGGCGTTGATGTCATATGGAATCTTCTTAGAGGCTGTTTCTGAACTGGAGCTGGCATGTTCACTGATTACCTCGGGATGGGCACCCCGAGGTAGGAATAGGAAACAGATGAAAAGGATTAGCGTGGCTGCTGTTCATTGTATTTCAGGCAGAAATGACCATGTGCATTTGTTATCATTTTATCAGCGATGACAGAAGTACAAGGTCATGAGATGTGATTAAGTGAATGCTAAGCCAAAGAAATGTGTCTTTAATCTGGATTTAAACTGAGAGAGTGTGTCTGAACCCCGAACATTATCAGGAAGGCTATTCCAGAGTTTAGGAGCTAAATGTGAAAAAGTCTACCTCCTTTAGTAGACTTTGATATCTTCGGTATCAAAAGTCCAGAGTTTTGCAACCTTAAAGAGCGTGATGGATTGTAATGTGATAGAAGATTGGTTAAATACAAAGGGGCTTGGCCGTTTAGGGCTTTATAGGCAAGTAGCAGTATTTTATAATCGATACGGAACTTAACAAGTAACCAGTGTAGATATGATAAAATTGGGGTAATATGTTGATATTTTCGTGATCTGGTAAGCACTCTTGCAGCTGCATTTTGGACTAACTATAGCTTATTTATTGAGGGTGCAGGACAACCACCTAGTAGTGCATTACAATGGTCCAGTGTTGAGGTCATGAACACATGAACTAGTTTTTCTGCATCAAAAACAGATGGCATGTTATGTAGCTTGGCAATATTTCTAAGGTGGAAGAAGGCTGTTTTTGTTACCTGGGAAATATGATTTTCAGATGACAGGTTGCTGACTAATATAACACCTAGGTCTTTAACTGTAGAGGATGAAGTAACCGTACATCCTTCTAAATGGACAATGTATTCTAGGAGCTTTTGTGTACCGATTTTTGGTCCAATTAGCAATGTATCTGTTTTATCAGAATTTAGTAGAAGAAAATTACTGGTCATCCAGTCTTTAATGTCTTTAACACATTCTGTTAACGTGGAAAATTTTGAAATTTCATCTGGTCTTGTGGAAATATATAGCTGAGTATCATCAGCAGAACAGTGGAAATTTATCCTGTGTTTTCTGATAATATTTCCAAGGGGCAGCATGTATAACGAAAACAGCAGGGGGCCTAATACCGATCCTTGCGGCACACCATACCTTACTGCTGTTATGTCAGAAAGTTCATCATTTAAACAAACAAAATGGTAGTGGTCAGATAGTTAGGATCTAAACCATTTCAATGCCTGTCCCTGAATACCAATGTAGTTTTGTAAGTGAAAATGTTCAAATTGGGCCCAATTAGCCATTTTCCCTCCTCGGTGTCATGTGACTCGTTAGTGTTACAAGGTCTCAGGGGAGCAGGTGTGTTAAGTTTGGTGTTATCACTCTCACACTCTCTCATATTGGTCACTGGAAGTTCAACATGGCACCTCATGGCAAAGAACTCTCTGAGAATCTGAAAAAAAGATTTGTTGCTCTACATAAAGACTGCCAACACCCTGAAACTGAGCTGCAGCATGGTGGCCAAGACCATACAGTGGTTTAACAGGACAGGTTCCACTCAGAACAGGCCTCACCATGGTCGACCAAAGAAGTTGAGTGCACATGCTCAGCATCATATCCAGAGGTTGGCTTTGCAGAATAGACGTATGAGTGCTGCCAACATTGCTGCAGAGGTTTAAGGGGTGGGGGGTCAGCCTGTCAGTGCTCAGACCATACGCCACACACTGCATCAAATTGGTCTGCATGGCTGTCGTCCAAGAAGGAAGCCTCTTCTAAGGATGATGCACAAGAAAGCCCGCAAACAGTTTGCTGAAGACAAGCAGTCTAAGGACATGAATTACTGGAACCATGTCCTGTGATGTGATGAGACCAAGATAAACTTATTTGGTTCAGATGGTGTCAAGCGTGTGTAGCAGCAACCAGGTGAGGAGTACAAAGACAAGTGTGTCTTGCCTACAGTCAAGCATGGTGGTGGGAGTGTCATGGTCTGGGGCTGCATGAGTGCTGCCGGCACTGGGGAGCTACAGTTCATTGAGGGAACCATCAATGCCAACATGTACTGTAACATACTGAAGCAGAGCATGATCCCCTCAGTTCGGAAACTGGGCCGCAGGGCAGTATTCCAACATGATAACGACCCCAAACACACCTCCAAGATGAACACTGCCTTGCTAAAGAAGCTGAGGGTAAAGGTCATGGACTGGCCAAGCATGTCTCCAGACCTAAACACTATTGAGCATCTGTGGGACATCCTCAAATGGAAGGTGGAGAAGCGCAAGGTCTCTAACATCCACCAGCTCTGTGATGTTGTGATGGAGGACTCCAGTGGCAACCTGTGAAGCTCTGGTGAACTCCATGCTCAACAGGGTTAAGGCAGTGCTGGAAAATAATGGTGGCCACACAAAATATTGATACTTTGGGCCCAGTTTGGACATTTTCACTTAGGGGTGTACTCACTTTTGTTGCCAGTGGTTTAGACATTAATGGCTGTGTGTTGAGTTATTTTGAGGGGGCAGCAAATTTACACTGTTATACAAGCTGTACACTCACTACTTTACATTGTAGCAAAGAGTCATTTCATTAGTGTTGTCCCATGAAAAGATATAATAAAATATTTACAAAAATGTGAGGGGTGTTCAAGTTCAAGTTCAGTTTATTTGTATAGCGCTTTTAACAATGGACATTGTCCCAAAGCAGCTTTACAGAAATATATAAATTCAGGACATAGATTTTAAATTTATGAATTTATCCCCAATGAGCAAGCCAGAGGCGATGGTGGCAAGGAAAAACTCCCTGAGACGATATGAGGAAGAAACCTTGAGAGGAACCAGACTCAAAAGGGAACCCATCCTCATCTGGGTAGCATAGCATAACTGTTCATATGAATTGAGGTCCAAAGCCATCTTTATGGTTTTTAAGTGGTACCATCCTCAGTAATCTCAATGATCTTTAGGCTGCACCATGTGGGGCCATCCTTAGCAGCAGCATATGACTTCCAATTGATGAGATCTCCAACCAAAAGTAGGACATCAGGATGGATCAGGCAGGTCCAGAGAGCAGAAGGGGTCGGGATCACTGGCATCTCAGGAGTATCATGTGTAGCTCGTCAGAAGGGGAGAGGGAGAGAGAGAGAGAGACAGAGAATTTGGTATGCTTATTGTCCCATAACAGTTAAGGACAGTGTACTTTGTGTGAGTGAAAGCAGGTACTCCGGCAAGACTAGCTATGACAGCATGACTAAAAGGGAGAGCCAGAAGGTAACACAGACATGAGGGCTCCCTGGGACAAAGGCGGCCAGCCACCCCACCATCAACAAACCTGGGTGAACGTGTGAAAGTGGGGGAGCGACAGCATCCAAACATCCCAGTTCACCACAACACTCCATACCTGTGAGACCTCTAGATCTGCTCCTGTACCTAAGGAAAAAACTATTCACAAAAGGCTTGACTAAACAAATATGTTTTCAGCCTGGACTTAAACACTGAGACTGTGTCTGAGTCCCGAACACTAATTGGAAGCCTGTTCCATAACTGTGGGGCTTTGTTAGAGAAAGCTCTTCCCCCTGCAGTAGCCTTCACTGTTCGAGGTACCAACAAATAGCCTGCACCTTTTTATCAAGGTCGGCATGGCGGATCATAAAAGACCAAAAGTTTGCTTAGGTACCATGGCGCACAGCCATTTAGCGCTTTATAAGTCAATAGTAGTATTTTATAATCAATGCGAAATTTCACTGGGAGCCAATGCAGTGTGGATAAGATAGGGGTGATGTGGTCATATCTTATGGTGAGGACTCTAGTGAGGACTCTAGTGAGGACTCTTGCATCTGCATTCTGGACTAACTGGAGTTTGTTTGTACTGGAACATCCAGACAGTAAGGCATTACAATAGTCCAACCTAGAGGTGACGAAAGCATGGACTAATTTTTCTGCATCATGTAGTGACAATATATTTCTTATCTTAGCAATATTTCTGAGGTGAAAGAAGGCTATCCTAGTAATATTATTTACATGGGCATCAAAGGAAAGACTGGAGTCAATAATCACACCAAGGTCTTTTACTGCTGCACATGATGAAACAGTAGTCATGTAATCAGAAAACTAGCTGCATGTGGTCCTAGTATAAGTACTTCTGTCTTGTCAGAATTTAGTAAGAGGAAGTTAATAAGCATACACTGTCTAATGTCCTTTACACATTCCTCAACTTTATTAAACTGGTGTCTGTCATCTGGCTTTGTTGAAACATACAACTGTGTATCATCAGCATAACAGTGGAAGCTAATTCCATGGTTACGAATAATTTGACCCAGAGGTAGCATATATAAAGAAAAAAGCAGTGGGCCTAAAACAGAACCTTGCGGAACACCAAACTTTACCTCAGTATGCATAGAGAATTCACCATTTACATCTACGAACTGATAATGATCAGTCAAATAAGACCTGAGCCAGGAGAGGGCCGTTCCCTTAATGCCAACAATGTTTTCTAGTCTAGCAAGGAGAATAGTATGATCAATTGTATCAAAAGCTGCACTAAGGTAAAGCAACACAAGCATGAAGACACAACCCTGATCAGAGGCCAGCCGTAGGTCATTTACCACTTTAACCAGTGCTGTCTCTGTGCTATGATGAGGCTTAAATCCTGACTGATATATTTCATGAATGTTATTCCTATTTAGGTATGAGCATAGCTGCTGTGCTACAACCTTTTCTAAGATCTTGGAGATAAAGGGTAGATTTGATATTGGACTATAGCTGGTCAATTGACAAGGGTCGAGCTCAGGTTTTTTAATCAGGGGTTTGATAACTGCTAGATTAAATGATTTAAGTACATAGCCAGTACTAAGGGAGGAGTTAATTATTTTTAGAAGGGGTTTGATTATTTCTGGAATAATCTAGAAATGAATGAAATTGATGAAATAAGTTTGGTCTCTCTAAGGGGAGAAAAGCACTCAAATCATTGATCTGATATTGCTATATTATTATTTACAGGGTTAGTTAGGCTGTTTTAGGCGGTTTTAAATTAATAGTCTGAATTTTTGTCTAATATTTTCATATTTGCCAATAAATAAACTCATCAAATCACCGCTGCTATATAATGATTGTGTGCCTGTTTCTGTGGCAGTTTTATTCCTAGTTAATTTTGCTATAGTATTAAATAAGAATCTAGGATTATTTTTGTTACCTTCAATTACAGATAGACTGATCTAGCAGCACTAACAGATTTCGTATAGTTCAGGAGGCTCTCCTTCCATGCTGTTTGAAAAGCTACCAATTTGGTTTGACGCCATTTACGTTCTAATTGTCGAGTGATCTGTTTTAAGGTGCATGTGTGATCATTATACCAGGGTGCTAGCTTTTTCCCTCTAATTATTTCTCTTTTAAGTGAAGCTACCTTATCTAACGTGTAGCGGAACACTGACTCTAAGCAGTCAGTCGCCTGATCCAATTTGATTCCTTGGGATCAGACGGTGATCGAATCATAGTTGATATCTCTGGGAGGTTATTGATAAAACTCTGTGCAGTAGCTGAGGTGAATGTACGTTTGACACGGTAGCGTGGCGAGGTGCATATATTATGATCAATGCGCAATTTACATGAGATGAGATAATGATCTGTGATAGCTTCAGACTGCAGAAATGTGACTATATTTTCTGTATTTAATCCGTATGTTAGTATAATGTCAAGAGTGTGACCACCATTATGAGTGGGTCCTATTACATTCTGATTGACCCCTACTGAATCTAAAATAGACACAACCACTGTTCTCAGAGGATCTTCCGGGTTATCAAAATGAATATTAAAGTCACTAACAATTAATGCTTTATCTAGAGAAACAACCAGGTTTGAGATAAAATCTGCAAATTCATAATAAGTGGAATCGACTCAATAGACTTATTTTTTGTGGTTACATATGTGATACTAGTATGAAGAACTTCAAAGGAATTGAACTTATGGCTAGGTTTTTGTGTGACGCCTAGATTTTCATAATAAATGAGTGCAACACCTCCTCCTCTGCCAGTTAGACGGGGCTGATGAATATATCTGTATCCAGGAGGACTGGCTTCATTTAGTGCTATGTACTCGTTTGGTTTAATCCATGTTTCTGTTAAACACATTATATTAAACTCCTGATCAGTAATGGTTTCATTAACAATAAGTGCTTTAGACGTAAGAGATCTAATATTTAACAATCCTAGCTTCAGATCAAAGGTGCTGGCTGTGTGTTCAGTATGGTCTAATTTTATGTTAATTAGGTTACTCAAACAAACTTTCCGAAAATTTCTACATATTTGTTCAGCTCAGGGAATAGACACAGATGTCGTATTGTCATTTAAGTAATTCAGTTAGTGGGTGTACTCACTTTTGTGAGATACTGAATACATATATACACACACAGTGAGGGAAAAAAGTATTTGATCCCCTGCTTATTTTGTAATTATAATTTTATAATTTTAATGATAGGTGTATTTTAACAGTGAGAGACAGAATAACAACAAAAAAATCCAGAAAAACGCATTTCAAAAAAGTTATAAATTGATTTACATTTTAATGAGTGAAATAAATATTTGATCCCTATCAATCAGCAAGACTTCTGGCTCCCAGGTGTCTTCTACACAGGTAATGAGCTGAGATTAGGAGCATTCTCTTAAAGGGAGTGCTCCTAATCTCAGCTCGTTGCATGTATAAAAGACACCTGTCCACAGAAGCAATCAATCAATCAGATTCCAAACTCTCCACCATGGCCAAGACCAAAGAGCTGTCCAAGGATGCCAGGGACAAGATTGTAGACCTACAATCAAAGACCTACAAACAAAGGCTGGAATGGGCTACAAGACCATCGCCAAGCAGGTTGGTGAGAAGGTGACATCAGTTGGTGTGTTATTTGCAAATGGAAACAATAACTGTCAGTCTCCCTCGGTCTGGGGCTCCATGCAAGATCTCACCTCATTGAGTTTCAATGATCATGAAAACAGTGAGGAATCAGCCCAGAACTACATGGGAGGATCTTGTTAATGATCTCAAGGCAGCTGGGACCATAGTCACCAAGAAAACAATTGGTAACACTCTATGCCATGAAGGACTGAAATCCTGCAGCACTCGCAAGGTCCCCCTGCTCAAGAAAGCACACGTACAGGCCCATCTGAAGTTTGCCTGAATGATTCAGAGGAGAACTGGGTGAAAGTGTTGTGATCAGATGAGACCAAAATCAAGCTCTTTGGCATCAACTCAACTCGCCGTGTTTGGAGGAGGAGGAATGCTACCTATGACCCCAAGAACACCATTCCCACCATCAAAGATGGAGGTGGAAACATTATGCTTTGGGGATGTTTTTCTGCTAAGGGGACAGGACAACTGCATCGCATAAAAGGGACGATAAAAGGGAGGGTGAGACCCTCCTTCCAGGGCATTGAAAATGGGTCGTGGATTGGTATTCCAGCATGACAGTGACCCAAAACACACAGCCAAGGCAACAAATGAGTGGCTCAAGAAGAAGCACATTAAGGTCCTGGAGTGGCCTAGCCAGTCTCCAGACCTTAATCCCATAGAAAATCTGTGGAGGGAGCTGAAGGTTCGACTTGCCAAACATCAGCTTCAAGACCTTAATGACTTGGAGAGGAGCTGCAAAGAGGAGTGGGACAAAATCCCTCCTGAGATGTGTGCAAACCTGGTGGCCAACTACAAGAAATGTCTGACATCTGTGATTGCCAACAAGGGTTTTGCCACCAAGTACTAAGTCGAAGGGGGAAATACTTATTTCACTCATTAAATTGCAAATCAATTTATAACTTTTTTGAAATGCTGCACAAGTCAGGAGATGGATACAAAAATTTCAAAGGCTTTATCAATGCTTAGAAGTACAGTGAAGTCTATTATTAAGAAGTGGAAGGTATTTGGTACAACACAGACCCTCCCTGGATCAGGACATTGCTCCAAACTGGATGAAATAGCCAGGAAGAAACTGGTCAGATAGGCTACCAAAAGGCCTACAGCAACTCTGAAGCAGTTGCAGGAATTTATGACAAAGAGTGGTTATTGTGTGCATGTGAGAACAATATCACAAATGTGGCTTTTAAGGGAGGGTTGCAAGAAAAAAGCCACCCACGACTGAGCTTTGCCAAAACGCACCTTGAAGATTCTGAGGCCACATGAAAAAAGGTGTTATGGTCAGATGAATTATTTAGCCTCAACACCAAATTATATGTCTGGCGGAAATCCAATACAGCTCACCATCCAAATAACACCATTCCTAGAGTAAACCATGGAGGTGGTAATATCCTGTTATGGGGGTGTTTCTCTGCAGCAGGGACTGGAGCACTTGTCTGGATAGAAGGAAAATGGATGGGGCAAAATATTGTCAAATTCTTAAGGAAAATCTGCTGCCCTCTGCCAGAAAGTTGTCAGTGGGAAGAAGGTTTAGCTTCCAACATAAAACTGACCCAAATCACAGAGCAAAACTGACCACACAGTGGTTGAAGGAGAAAAGGTGAATGTCCTTGCATGGCCTAGTCAGAGTCCAGACTTAAACCCCATTGAAAATCTGTGGAATGACTAGAAGACTGTAGTCCACAAATGGTCACTATCAAATTTAAGTGAACTTGAGCAGTTCTGCAAAGAAGAGTGGGAAAATATTGCAAAGTCTACATGTGAAAAGTTAGTAGAGGCATATCCCAATAGACTAAAGGCTGTAATTAAAAAAAAAATAAGGCAAATTAATGCATGGGGTTGATCCTTTTTCCAACTCAGTGATTCTGTTGTTTTATTTTTTTTCTGACATGTTGGTGTTGTATCCTTCACTTGGATGTTATAAGTTGCAATGAGTAAATACAACTGGATAAAACAAAAACTGTGCCGTCTTCATTTCAGGCTGAAAAGCAACAAAATATGATTATTAATGTGAATATTAAAGGGGGGGGGTGATTCTTTTCTATACCCACTGTGTGTGTGTGTGTGTGTGTGTGTATATATATATATATATATATATATATATATATATATATATATATATACATATATATATATACATACATATATATATATACACATATATACACACACATATATATATATATATATATATATATATATATATATATATATATATATATATATATATATATATATACAGGTGCATCTCAATAAATTAGAATGTCGTGGAAAAGTCCATTTATTTCAGTAATTCAACTCAAATTGTGAAACTCGTGTATTAAATAAATTCAGTGCACACAGACTGAAGTAGTTTAAGTCTTTGGTTCTTTTAATTGTGATGATTTTGGCTCACATTTAACAAAAACCCACCAATTCACTATCTCAACAAATTAGAATATGGTGACATGCCAATCAGCTAATCAACTCAAAACACCTGCAAAGGTTTCCTGAGCCTTCAAAATGGTCTCTCAGTTTGGTTCACTAGGTAAGTCACAAACATTCACTGCCAAATTAGCTGGCTGTTCACAGAGTGCTGTATCCAAGCATGTTAACAGAAAGTTGAGTGGAAGGAAAAAGTGTGGAAGAAAAAGATGCACAACCAACCAAGAGAACCGCAGCCTTATGAGGATTGTCAAGCAAAATCGATTCAAGAATTTGAGTGAACGTCACAAGCAATGGACTGAGGCTGGGGTCAAGGCATCAAGAGCCACCACACACAGACGTGTCAAGGAATTTGGCTACAGTTGTTGTATTCCTCTTGTTAAGCCACTCCTGAACCACAGACAACGTCAGAGGCATCTTACCTGGGCTAAGGAGAAGAAGAACTGGACTGTTGTCCAGTGGTCCAAAGTCCTCTTTTCAGATGAGAGCAAGTTTTGTATTTCATTTGGAAACCAAGGTCCTAGAGTCTGGAGGAAGGGTGGAGAAGCTCATAGCCCAAGTTGCTTGAAGTCCAGTGTTCAGTTTCCACAGTTTGTGATGTTTTGGGGTGCAATGTCATCTGCTGGTGTTGGTCCATTGTGTTTTTTGAAAACCAAAGTCACTGCACCCGTTCACCAAGAAATTTTGGAGCACTTCATGCTTCCTTCTGCTGACCAGCTTTTTGAAGATGCTGATTTCATTTTCCAGCAGGATTTGGCACCTGCCCACACTGCCAATAGCACCAAAAGTTGGTTAAATGACCATGGTGTTGGTGTGCTTGACTGGCCAGCAAACTCACCACACCTGAACCCCATAGAGAATCTATGGGGTATTGTCAAGAGGAAAATGAGAAACAAGAGACCAAAAAATGCAGATGAGCTGAAGGCCACTGTCAAAGAAACCTGGGCTTCCATACCACCTCAGCAGTGCCACAAACTGATCACCTCCATGCCACGCCGAATTGAGGCAGTAATTAAAGCAAAAGGAGCCCCTACCAAGTATTGAGTACATGTACAGTAAATGAACATACTTTCCAGAAGGCCAACAATTCACTAAAAATGTTTTTTTTATTGGTCTTCTGAAGTATTCTAATTTGTTGAGATAGTGAATTGGTGGGTTTTTGTTAAATGTGAGCAAAAATCATCACAATTAAAAGAACAAAGACTTAAACTACTTCAGTCTGTGTGCATTGAATTTATTTAATACACGAGTTTCACAATTTGAGTTCAATTACTGAAATAAATGAACTTTTCCACAACATTCTAATTTATTGAGATGCACCTGTGTATATATATATACACACACATATATATATATATATATATATATATATATATATATATATATATATATATATATATATATATATATATAGACACTCACACCCACTCACCAGCAGAGGGCACCATCACCCGAGTACTGACTCTGTCCCTGGACTCCATTTCCCATAATCCTCACAGCCAGAACTGTTCGTCTATACACACCTGTTTCCCATCTTCATGGACTATTTAGGCTGATCATTCACCTCAACTCTTCGTGAAGTCTTGTTTTGCCTTGTGGATATTTCTGAGCGTTTCTTTTGCCATTTGCTATTTGTGTTAGACACTGGACTGTTTTTCATGTTTCTGAACCTTCGCTGTCTGCTCTGACCTCATGCTTGTTTTTGACTACGTCTCTGCCTTGTCTATGATACTGAGTTTGTCGATGATTGATCTGTGCCTGCCCATGTCTGTTTATACTGCTTCATTTAATAAAGCTGCAAATGAATCCTCACTCCGTGGATTCATCATTACAGAAGACTTTGCCACCACCTGATCTCGTGGCTATCGTCCACATATCGACCGGGGTTTCAGCTCAATCAAGGTGTTAGTAGTACACCAGCAACAACTGGGATTGTTGCCAGCAGCGGTTAACATTGCTTGTGGACAAACTGGTAAACACTATACATCACATCCACTCACCCACATCAAGCCCAGCCATGCCAGCAGCTCCGCTATCTTCTCCAGCAGAAGACCACGCTACTCCGACTCGCACAATAACCGCTAATCCATGCCTCGCATTTCTGGATACGTTTGATGGATCAGCGTCCAATTGTAAGAGGTTTCTGCTGCAATGCTCACTGTTTTGTAACCAGCAGCCCGCCCGATATACCAGAAGAGCCTTGGCTTCTCCAAGACCTGCTGTCTCATCCCATTACCCAAACTACCCACCACCTTTGAAGCAGCAGAGCACCTATGTAATCATGAATTCTGATTCTATGGCCTACCAGAGGACATCGTCTCTGACCAAGGACCCCAGTTTACCTCCCACCTATGGGTAGCATTCTAGCCCCATTCCAGTGTGTGCTTGGTTTCCAGCCTCCTCTATTCCCCTGGTCAGGAGAACCCACTGAGCTACCAGCAGTAAACGACTGGCTCCAAAAGGGCTAAGTAACCTGGAACCAGGCTCACGTTCACCTCCAACGAGCATGCAGAAGACAAAAGTAACAAGCCGACTACCATCATCGGGCCAACCTAGAATACTACCCTGGCCAATGGGTTTGGCTCTCCACCCGTGACCTCCGACTCCGGCTGTCATGCAAAAGACTCAGGGCCAGGTACAGTGCCTATAGAAAATCATCATACCCCTTTGAAATAGTCTTTTTTTTTGTCTTACAGCCTGAAATCAAAACTATCAAAAATATATTTTTTGTTCCAGCTTTATTTACACATTCTGTCTTACAACATTTCAGTAGTGTAAAAAGGCAACAGTTCTGAAACATAAAAAAAAGAACTAGAATAGCAGAGTTGGAAAAGTGCTCAGTCCCATGATTTAATACTTTGTAGAGCCATCTTTTGCTTTAATTACAGCCATCAGTCTGTTTGGATATGTCTCTATTAGCTTTGCACACCTAGAGTGGGGAATATTTGCTCATTCTTCCTTGCAGAATTGTCTGAGTTCAGTCACATTTTGTGGTGAGCAGCGATTGACTGCTGTCTTGAAGTCCATCCATAGATTTTCAATTGGATTTAGGTCAGGGCTCTGACTTGGCAACTCAAGTACAGTCACCTTCCTATCCTTAAGCCACTGTGTAGTATTTTTGGCGGTGTGTTTAGGGTCGATGTCGTGCTGGAAGATGAACCACCTGCCCATCTCCAGCTGTCTAGCAGAGGGCCGCAGGATTATCTCAAGAATTTGGGTGTACTTGGCAGCATCCATTTTCCCCGCTGAAGAGAAACTCCCCCACAACATAATGTTTCCACCACCATGCTTCACAGTAGGTATGGTGTGTTTTGGGTGGTGTGCTGTGTTTGGTTTTTGCCAAACATAACGCTTGCAGTTCAGTCCAAAAAGAGGCTTCTTTCTTGCCACCCTGCCATACAGGCCAGCTTTGTGTAAAGCTTGTAAGATTGTTGTCACATGCACAGACAGACCAATCTCTGCCATAAGGACTTGTAAGTCCTTCAAAGTTGCCATTGGCCTCTTGGTAGCTTGCCTGATCAATATTCTCCTGGCTCGGTCATCCAGTTTGGAGGGACGGCCCAATGTAGGCAAGGTGTTGGTGGTGCCGTACCCTTTCCACTTCTTAATAATGCTCTGAACGGTACTCAGAGGGATAGTTAAAGCCTTTGAAATCTTTTTGTATCCTTCTCCTAACTTGTGCCTTTCCACAACTTTGTCCCAGAGCCCTTTTAAAAGCACCTTTCCAACCATGGTGTATTCTTTGCATTCCCATGCACTACTAGTAATGGAATCATCATGGAACAGCTGTTTTTGCTATGAAGTAATCAAAACCACTGCAATTGATGTCAGGTGGGGGGCAATTATCATGGTGTGTGATCTGGGAAGTGACTGGTTGTACCTGAGCAAGTTTATAATGCTTACTCTAAGGGGCTTATCACTTATCCAAACCAGGTATTTCACTAATTAAATTTTAATAATTGTTCAGAATTTTTTAAAATGTTATTTCCACTTTGATGTCGAGGGTTATAATGTGTAAATACAGCTGGAAAATGTTAGATTTAATTTATTTTACTGTCCAGGGTGTAATGTGACAAAAGGTAAGGATTTTGACAGGGTATGATGATTTTCTATAGGCACTGTACATGGGTCCATTTTTAAAAAAATGAGATAAATCACACCTGTATCATACCACCTTGCCTGCCTCCCACTTATCGCATTTCTCCCACTTTTCATGTGTCTCTGCTCAAGCCTGCTGGTGGTCTGAGTGGGGAGGCGGAGGAGGCCAGTGACCAGGGTCCCCCACCCATCATCGTGGACGACGAGGAGGCCTATCAGGTACGAGATCTCCTAGACTCCAGACGCCGGGGGAAAACCATGCAGTACCTCATGGATTGGGAGTTGGGAGTGGTATGGTCCGGCGGAACAATCCTGGGTCAGCTCGGACAATATCCTTGACCCCACACTCATCACTGAATTTCACAGGACCCACCCACAAAAACCTGCCCCTCGACCACAGGGGAGACCCCGGCATCAGAGACCACCTCGCATCAGGAGCCACATGCAGGGAGGCGGGGGGTTGGGGGCTCTGTCATGAATCAGGCCTCCATGGTTCCTGTTTATCCACACATACCTGTTTCCCATCTTCATGGACTATTTAAGCTGATCATTCACCTCACCTCTTTGCGAAGTCTTGTTTTGCCTTGCGGACATTTCTGAACGTTTCTTTTGCCATTTGCTGTCTGTGTTAGACATTGGACTGTTTAATACTGAGTTTGCCGACGATTGATCTGTGCCTGCCTTTATGTCTGTTTATACTGCTTCATTTAATAAAGCTGCAAATAGAGCCTCACTCCGTGGACTCTTCATTACAGTAATGCCATACATGCACATATGCTTTACAACATATTTCACTCAAATTACTGGCTGATTTCAGTCTGGCAGTATAGTTTGGAAATAACCCAACTAGTAAAATATGTACATATATAAAAGTAACACGTTAACTAATGTAAGTAAGAAAAAATGGCTCATCATAAATTATATACTTCGCTTTATCAAGTCGCTCTTCAAAATGCAACCGTTCATCATCGGAGTTGCACTCTTTTTCTGAGAAAAAGGTGAACTGTTCCTCACTGTCCAGGACCATCTGGAGAGCTTCCTCACATGTATCGGGACATCATCCAAAAGTGATGAAAAGTCAATGAATCTGATGTAATTTTTATCGCATTGATGGGGGTGTTTACCATGTTTGTATGGCTTGCACAGGTCATTACCGTATGAATGCAGGTGGGTGGGCCTAGATCAGCGCTAATGAGCTGAGACAGAAAAACTGTACCAATCATTAGTTTCATGCACATTACATAACCAGAGAATATTTGTTTAGGATTTGAACCAGTTTATTTAAAAGACATTTCAAGGTTTCTATAGACACATTTCTCATATCTCTGTGACAATTGTACGCTGAGTTTCGGTTCATTTTTGTGACATGTTCCAGATCGAAGTTCACAGACATAGATGCAAAGGAAAGTGCATCCTGTTTGTTTTCTGTATTTTATAAACGCACAATATTTTATTTTTAGTGTGATTGGACAGAAATAAAAGTAGACTCTTTAGAGTTTTTGAATGATGTTTTCCTCTTTCTGTATGACCATAAATGACGGAGTATTTTAACTTGTTGCCGTTGCTAAAAGAAAAAAATCCAAGTGATCCTGCCTGCGTCTGCGTGGACTCGTAAGGGTTAATGTCCTTCTGGGTTAGCAGTGGTTTTCGCCTTGCCCCACTTCCATGGATGCCATTTTTGCCCAGTGTCTTTCTGAAAGTGGAGTCATGAACAGTGACCTTTATTGGTGCAAGAGAGAGGAGAGGTTTTTGATGTTGTCCTTGGCTCTTTTGTGTCTTCCTGGATGAGTAGTTGCTTTGCTCTTGGACGAGTTTTGGAAGGTCGGCCACTTCTGGGAAGGTTCACTACTGTGCCAAGTTTTTCCTTTTGGAGATAATGGCTCTCACTGTGGTTCGTTGGCATCCCAGAGACTTTGAAATAGCTTTGTAACCCTTCCCAGACTGATGTATTTCATTCACCTTCTTCGTCATCATTTCTGGAATTTCTTTCAATTTTGGCATAGTGTGTTACTGTGTAAGACTGTAACAATTTAAAGTCGGGCAAGGAGGAGGAGGGATCGTAAACATAAAGTTTAATAGTAAACGAAACTAAAACAGAACAGGAAACACACAAACAGAACACAAAATGAATGTGCCTCTCTCTCCCTCCCTCCGGCACCTCCAGCTGCTCTTTTATCTCTCGCTTCCACTGATTAGACAAATCAGTGCCAGGTGTGCATTCTCACAGCCTGGCCACTCCCTCCTCCTCGCCACACTCCTCTGCCACCAGATTCAGGCCTCTGGCCTGATGTACACCCCCTCCCACCCTTTCGGGAGGGTGGTGCTTCCACTTTACTTGCGAGCAAGAGGAGCGACGAGGAGGAGGAAGAGAGGAGAGAGAAGAAGCAAGCTGGAGAGCGAGCCAGAGAGAAAGAGAGGAGAGAGAGAGGAAAAACACTCCGGTCCCCAGACACGCTGTCATCTGGTTCTCAGCCAGCTGGGAAGCGATCCCCCACGATGCCAGGCGATGGCACTGGACTTCCAAGCGGGCGGCTGCGACTCCTCCCCTTTTATGGCGGACGGCAGCCGCACCTTCGCCTCCCCGACGGAAGGCTATGGCTCCTCCCCTTTCCAGGTGGACGGCAGCCACATCTCTGCTTCCCCAGCAGAAGTCAGGCTCCTCCCCTTTTCCAGCGGATGGGAGCCACATCTCCGCTTCCCCGGTGGACAGCAGTGGGTCCTCCATCTCCTGGCAGACGGCAACCACTCCTCCCCTTTCAGGCGGACGGCAGCGGTTCCTCCGCATCCCAGCAGATGACAGCGACTCCTCCATCCTCCTTGGCAACTGCTACAGCACCACCGCCTCCTCAGTGTCACAGTCCTCCCACAGCGGTGAGAGCTCTCTGACAGCGCGTCCCTCCTCCTTCCCGGGTTTCGGCACCAGTGTAACAAGTCGGGCAAGGAGGAGGCGGGAACCGGCTGAACATAACCAGAATTTAATAGTAAACAAAACTAAAACAGAACAGGAAACATACAAACGGAACACAAAATGCATGTGTCTCTCTCTCCCTCTCTCCGGCGCCTCCAGCCACTTTTTTATCTCTCTCCCACTGATTAGACAAATCAGTGCCAGGTGTGCGTCCTCACAGCCTGGCCACTCCCTCCTCCTCGCCACAAAGACCTTTTAACCAACTTCATGCTGTTGAAAAGTTCTGTTTAAGAGTTTATTTGATTGAACAGGGTTTGCAGTAAATCAGGCCAGGTTGCGTCTAGTCCAGCTGAACCCCATTTGAATTCAGTTTCATAGATTTGGGGAATTGGTTACTATGCGGCCAAATACATTTTCACACAGGTATTGGACAACTTTTTGCTTCAATAAATGACTATCATTTAAAAACTGTATTTTGTGTTTAATCAGGATGCCTTTGTTTTATCTTAGATTTTGTTTTAATTTCTGAAACAATTTAGGTATACACAAAAACAGAAGAAATCAGGATGGGGGCACTGTACATTATATACAGGTGCATCTCAATAAATTAGAATGTCGTGGAAAAGTTCGTTTATTTCAGTAATTCAACTCAAATTGTGAAACTCGTGTATTAAATAAATTCAATGTGACAGACTGAAGTAGTCTAAGTCTTTGGTTCTTTAATTGTGATGATTTTGGCTCACATTTAACAAAAACCCACCAATTCACTATCTCAACAAATTAGAATATGGTGACATGCCAATCAGCTAATCAACTCAAAACACTTGCAAAGGTTTCCTGAGCCTTCAAAATGGTCTCTTAGTTTGGTTCACTAGGTAAGCCACGAACATTCATTGCCAAAGAAGCTGGCTGTTCACAGAGTGCTGTATCCAAGCATGTTAACAGAAAGTTGAGTGGAAGGAGAAAGTGTGGAAGAAAAAGATGCACAACCAACCGAGAGAACCGCAGCCTTATGAGGATTGTCAAGCAAAATCGATTCAAGAATTTGAGTGAACTTCACAAGGAATGGACTGAGGCTGGGGTCAAGGCATCACACACAGACGTGCCAAGGAATTTGGCTACAGTTGTTGTATTCCTCTTGTTAAGCCACTCCTGAACCACAGACAACGACAGAGGTGTCTTACCTGGGCTAACGAGAAGAAGAACTGGACTGTTGACCAGTGGTCCAATATCCTCTTTTCAGATGGGAGCAAGTTTTGTATTTCATTTGGAAACCAAGGTCCTAGAGTCTGGAGGAAGGGTGGAGAAGCTCATAGCCCAAGTTGCTTGAAGTCCAGTGTTCAGTTTCCACAGTCTGTGATGATTTGGGGTGCAATGTCATCTGCTGGTGCTGGTCCATTGTGTTTTTTGAAAACCAAAGTCACTGCACCCATTTACCAAGAAATTTTGGAGCACTTCATGCTTCCTTCTGCTGACCAGCATTTTGAAGATGCTGATTTCATTTTCCAGCAGGATTTGGCACCTGCCCACACTGCCAAAAGCACCAAAAGTTGGTTAAATGACCATGGTGTTGGTGTGCTTGACTGGCCAGCAAACTCACCAGACCTGAACCCCATAGAGAATCTATGGGGTATTGTCAAGAGGAAAATGAGAAACAAGAGACCAAAAAATGCAGATGAGCTGAAGGCCACTGTCAAAGAAACCTGGGCTTCCATACCACCTCAGCAGTGCCACAAACTGATCACCTCCATGCCACGCCGAATTGAGGCAGCAATTAAAGCAAAAGGAGCCCCTACCAAGTATTGAGTACATGTACAGTAAATGAACATACTTTCCAGAAGGCCAACAATTCACTAAAAATGTTTTTTTATTGGTCTTATGAAATATTCTAATTTGTTGAGATAGTGAATTGGTGGGTTTTTGTTAAATGTGAGCCAAAATCATCACAATGAAAAGAACCAAAGACTTAAACTACTTCAGTCTGTGTGCACTGAATTTAATACACGAGTTTCACAATTTGAGTTGAATTACTGAAATAAATGAACTTTTCCACAACATTCTAATTTATTGAGATGCACCTGTACACTGTCCTTAACCTTACGGGACACTGAGCATACCTAATTCTCTCTCTCTCTCTCTCTCTCTCTCTCTCTCTCTCTCCCTCTCCCCTTCTGCCGAGTTACACATGATACTCCTGAGATGCCAGTGATCCTGACCCCTTCTGCTCTCTGGACCTGCCTGATCCATCCTGATGCCCTACTTCTGGTTGGAGATCTCATCTATTGGAAGTCACATGCTGCTGCTGAGGATGGCCCAACACGGTGCAGCCTAAACATCATTGAGATTACTGAGGATGGTACCACTTAAAAACCATAAAGATGGCTTTGGACCTCAATTCATATGAACAGTTATGCTATGATGGCTAGGACTGCAATTGCCACAAACAGTTTGGCACTCAAGTCTCCATCAGTGAACAGTGGTGAAGTTCAACAAAACAGACTTCATCTAAAAACTGTAATTAATTTTCATGGTTTCACAACGGCTATTTGACCATGTAGTACTGGTACATTTAGAGAAGGGATTTATTTATTTATAATTGCAGTATCCGGTGTTACCCAGATGAGGATGGGTTCCCTTTTGAGTCTGGTTCCTCTCAAGGTTTCCTCCTCATATCGTCTCAGGGAGTTTTTCCTTGCCACTGACGCCTCTGGCTTGCTCATTGGGGATAAATTCATAAATTTAAAATCTATGTCCTGAATTTATATATTTCTGTAAAGCTGCTTTGGGACAATGTCCATTGTTAAAAGTGCTATAAAAATAAACTGAACTTGAACTTGAACACAAAGGCTTCTGGCATTGTAGGAAGATGCTCATAATATGGCTTTAACAGATTCACATGACACAACCTAGACTCTTTACAGTGATCAGGAGTATAAACCACATAATTTCTATCACCCACCCCATTAGTGATGGTGTAAGGCCCACACAAACGAATATCCAACCAATCACTGTGCATAGGCATCAACATGAGAACTTTATCCCTGACTTTAAAAGAACGAGCCACTGCCCTTTTTCATCCTGACCCTTCATCCTACCTGGCATGCAGTCCAAATACAATCTTTAAACACAGGCACATGCTGAAACATTCTACTGTCCAATGACTGCCTCACCAATTTCTCTTTAAACATCTTAAGGGGGCCTTAGAGATCATGGCCAAACACCAAAACCCCATAAAATCATTTACAGAATCTCTAATGGCAAACAACAAAAGAGGCAAAGCTGGGTCCCAGTCCCCATGGTATTAGGGCAAATAAGTCTTCATCATGGTCTTTAGGTTCTGATGATAACTTCCAGTGGCTCCATGAGATTGGGGTGGTATGCTGATGATGTAATCAGATTGATACCAAGCTTGCACATAACTTCCTGAAACATTCCTGACACAAATTGGAACTCTGGTCTGACTGCACATCCCAGGGCAGTCCAAACCAGGAAATGAAGTTAAGCAAAGCCTCTAAAACTGTCTTTTAGAGGCAGTGCCTCTGGGAATTGCACAGTCACATCCATAATATTCAATAAAAACTTGTTACCCTTTTTGGTCTTTGGCAGGGTAGACACGGTTAATCAGGACTCAAGAAAAAGGTTCTTCCAGAACAGAAAGGGGACTTAAAGGGGCAACAGGATTCTTCTGGGTTTCCCCTCCATCTGGCATGAATGACAAGACCTACAATAGGCAAATAAATCTTTATGGACCTGAGGCCAATAAAATCACTTCCGGATACCAAGGTGCCCACCCATTGAAGAGTCATATGCAAGATGCAGCACCTGTACACAGAAACCCTTTGGGAGCACTATTTGGTTAGCTACACTCCATTCATCAGTGGCAGGATGAACTGGCGGCCACCCCTTATGCACTGACATGTCACTGTGTAAATAAAACTCTTCTTCCATTTCATCTCTCTCTTGAAAATAAGCTGTGGTTTCTCTCAGCAAGGTCAACACTGAATTCTGCTTCTGTTGCACAACAACAGGCCCAAGCAACTAAAATGCTTGGCAACCCTTTGCAAACTCATCTACATTTTTTGTACCAGAGAGTCATACCTCAGACTCATGTACCTGCACCGAAGGATCTACCAGATTTCTATGAGTCTGAGAATGTGTCACCACATAGCCAGGGAAAACTCCAGGATACTCCCTCTCAAGTGCCTGTGTCTCAGAATCTTCACATGGTTCTTGGGTAACCAAAGGTGTAACACAAATCTGATTTATTGTTCCCCAACAATAGGCTAGCCCTATGGTAGAGAGGGCATGAGCTCTACAACAACCTAACCAAAGATGACATTAGACTTTAAAAACACTGTGGAGAGTGACAGACCCGTGCTCTCCTCTTATACCTTTCAGCAAAAATGAGGCCTTAACAGAAGTACCATCAGACATATCCATCAGTCCTGTTAACATCAGAGACTGGGCACCACCAGTATCCCTTAATATGGTCATTGTTACATTGTTACTCCCTTAGAGGTAGCCACTGAACTTTAAGGACACAAAACTTTTATACATCTCAGAATTCACCCCAAAGAGGACCCATACACTTCCGGAACCAGTCCATTAGCTCTAAGTCAACTCAGGGCATCATCGAGAAACTATTTTTGATGTGGACTATCCAGATGTTTCACTCTAATTCATTACAACTCAAGCTCAGCCAGCTCTACTCATGTTGTTCAACCGATTCTGTCTCCATCTGGTGTAGCTTCCTACTTGGCTAATTCCTGTCTATGCTGAAGATCAATTGTTTGCTGATTGATTAAATTAAACTGGAGTGCCAAGCTATCTACCAAATCAATTTTCTTCATTTCATCCGCCACATCTAAATCAAGTAACTGTACTGTACTAAACCTATAGACTGACACTATATTATAGTTAGTGGCAGTTAACCAGCAAACTGTGGAAAGTAGCGAAATGCTAGTAGCATTTAGCCTCAATACTATCACTAGGCACAAAACACACATCCCAATCTTCCAGCATATACTTAACCACAAGTTAGCAAAATAAATTTGACTTACAACCTCCAGGACAGTTAACCTCAAAACGAATCACAATATAATCAAATGCTAACAGCATTTACAGTGGTGCTTGAAAGTTTGTGAAACCTTTAGAATTGTCTATATATCTGCATAAATATGACCTAAAGCATCATCAGATTTTCACACAAGTCCTAAAAGTAGATAAAGAGAACCCAATTAAACAGATGAGACAAAAATATTATACTTTGTCACTTATTTATTGAGGAAAATGATCCAATACTTGGACTCGGACATGGACTTGGACATGGACTTGGATATGGACTAGCTTAAGAAGAGGTCATCCCATGGACCTCAGACATGGACAGGGCAGGAGTGGAGGTTTCTTCTCGAACCCCTGACGAGAACACGGCTTGGGCGGAGGTCTCATCATGGACCTCCGGTGTAAGCAGGCCAGGAGAGAAGGTTTCCTCTTGAATCTCTGACTGCTGCTTGGGGCTGGAGGTCACCTTGTTAACCTCCCTGAGCAGCTCCACTGTGGAGACCTTCTGCTGGGCCTCCGGCTGGAGCTCGGGGCTGGAGGTCGCCATGTTAACCTCCTTGAGCAGCTCCCTGGAGGAGACCTCCTGCTGGGCCTCCTGCTGGAGCTCGGGGCTGGAGGTCACCACGGTAACCTCCTTGAGCAGCTCCGCTGTGGAGACCTTCTGCTGGAGCTCGGGGCTGGATGTCACCATGTTAACCTCCTGTGGTAGCTCCATGGAGGAGACTTCCTACTGGGTCTCCGGCTGGAGCTCTGAGGGAGCCCTCCTTTGGAGCTGCTTATGCACCCGCCAGCTGCCCTTGAAGCAGCCTTGGGAGCAGAAGTAGCTGCTCCTAACTCCCTGGTTCCTGCAGGTGGGACACTGCAGGACGGCTGGTTGGGTGCATCCCTAGGTGGCACACTCCTGGGTTTGGGGATGAGAGGTGTAGGCCGCCACGTTAGCCCGCTTACTCTCGTAGTACTCCAGGAATGTTTGACCAGGTTGGTCGCCCAGACGATCCTTCCCCAAAAATGTCCTGAGGTCGGGTTGGAAGTCTGGGCTTCCGAACACCTGGACCAGTAGATCCACAAAGCCTGAAACTGTTTGGAGCTGCGGGGATCTACTGGTAAGGTGAAGCTTCGCCCATTGGCGAGCGGAGCCGACCAGATGAGAGAGGAGGAACCCCAACCACTCTTCTTCATCGGGTTTGGGGTCCTCCAAGCTCAAAAAATAAAGCTGCACCTGCAAAATGTAGCATTGTGGCCAAGAGGAAAAACCATCATATTCATCAGGAGGATAGATGAAAGTCCACTGAGGAAAAAACATAGAGTTAATAGCAGGCATTTCAATTGTAGCGTGGCAGGGCGGGGCTTGTGTGGCATCGCTTTCCCCGCTGCATCCATTTTTTGGCGGAGTATTCTGTCATGACCCGTAGGGTGAAGGAGATGAGCAGGATGCACTTGCAGGGGAAAGTGTTCAGTTTATTAGGTACAGTTGACAAATAATAATAAACAAAAAGGGCTTCAGTCAACTAATACACCTAAATGCATCTAAAGCCATTACTAAACTAAACTAAAGCTAAACAAGAAGAGTGATCTGGAAATCACGAGAACAAATCGCACAGTACTAGAAAGGTGATCTGGAAATCATGGGAACAAATCGCACGGTTAAACACATCTAAGTTAAACTAATGCTAGAAAGGTGATCTGGAAATCACAAGAAACAAATCGCACGGTACTAGAAAGGTGATCTGGAAATCACGAGAAAAAAATCGCACGGTACTAGAAAGGTGATCTGGAAATCACGGGAACAAATTGCAAGGTTAAACACATCTACGCTAAACTATATTAAACTAGACTAATACTCTGCCCCGAAGCGGAGACGGAGTGGCGTATTTAAACACAAAATGATCACATCAATCACATGCCCAAATCAATGACAGCTGAAACTCGTCAATTACACAATAAACACGAACCACTGAGAGTTACAGAGGCGGAGACATGACACAGATCAAAACATAAGCACATGGGGGAACACAGAAGGCGGACACATTATGTGAACGAAAACAGACGCACATGGCAAAACTAAACAACACGTGAGTCTTTGTGAATGGTGCTGGAATGTGCTCCATGGAATGTGGAAGGGCGCTGCTCTGTTTAGCAGCGTAGCAAGATATGCTGCTCCGTCGCGGAGCCGCGAGTGGGAGAGCTAACATTGTCATTACTCTCTGACACATTGCTCATATCAACTAAATCAGCTTGCCATTGTTCATCAATGTTCTTTACAAAAACCTTGTTTCTTTTAAACTTTGTATATACTGGTTTATGTAGACTGTACACATCCTCCTCTGCTCACCAATTTTTTTTTTTATTTCAGCGTCATAACTCTTTTGGCAATAGCTCTTTGCAAACTCTCTACACCACCATATGACCCTGGGTCTGATGGTGTATAATATATATTCTTCATCAATCGTTCAGTCATTTTGGAGTGTCAAGACAAGAATGATCAAACACAGGTATAGATTAAGATTTATTTATCTCAGAACACTTATGATGTAAGCAAGGTTTACATTTTTATGCATTAAATTTTCAAACAGACAATCAAAGATTATAGCAACATCAACATTTTCCTTTCTAAGCAATTTTAAAACACACATATTGGTTACATAGGTTAAGATGCATATTACATGACTAGTTTTGCATTCAATGGGTTCAGCAAACATGAAAGATAAAACTTGTTGCACATAAATTTGTAAAGGATACAAGGTATTTACATCAAACAAAGAGTCCCAATTTTTAGTAAAATCTCGCACATTGTTCATGAACATTTCTAGTAAACAACTTCTATATCAACAGGAAGATGATTGGTAAAAATACTTTGATCGTTGACACTCAGTTCAACAACTTTTTGGAGAGCAGAGGTAAACTCAGTCTTCAGGCTTTTCTCGCAGTCAGAATAGATGTGGCATGCTTTGAAGTTTCCCATGTATGTGGCTGGTCAGGGGGTTCCAGAGATGAGTGAAAGGTCCAGTATCCATGACGTCTTCATACACCTGGTCACTGCAAATTTCTTTTGTTTTCTCTTTGACCTCGTTCAGAACAGTTTTGATGTGAGGCTCGTCTTGCCTTGAATTTTTTCCAACGATGGAGTGTGTTTGATACTGCACATTTTCAGACCTCTAGCCATTGTGTATTTCAACCATGGTTTAAGCAGCTTTTTCATCAATCTGTAGGCGTTCATGTGCAGATAGTATGCATCAGGATCAAACAAGCACGTGTGTTAGAGTTGACTCGGGTGATCAATCACACAGTCATGGCAGTCTTTCAGATCTTGATCAATAATTCTGTCCAACAGTTCTCCTGTCACTGCACGGATGATGGCTAGCAGGGGGTTGGATATGCACCAGTCAGTTTCATCATTCATTGATAGATAGGTCAGATTTCTTTTTCCTAGGGTTTCACTAATGTTTTCACACTCTTCAAAACCAGTACTGGTCATGTGAAGGGATGGGTGTGTGTCTATGTGTGTGTGTGTTTGTGTTTGTACACGTGGGGGGGCTCATTCTCTTACTCATATGTTTTTAACATCCAGGGTGTGTGTGTGTGGGTGTGTTGTGGGAGAGATGGGTGTGTTGTGGGAGAGATGGGTGTGTGTGTGTGTTTGTATATGCGGGGGGGTCATTTAAACATATGTTTTTTTGTTTTGGTGGGGTGTGATTGACATTCTTTTCCACCTATTTTTGGTGGGAAACTCAGGTAAATGGGAGTTACGCCTAAGTGTGTGTGTGATATGGGTGTTTCCCTTACTCATATGTTTTTAACATCTGGTGTGTGTGTGTGTGTGTGTGTTTGTATACGGGGAAGGCTCATTTAAACACATATATTTTTAACATCCAGGGTGTGTGTTTGTGTTTGTGTTTATATATGGGGAAGCCTCATTTAAACACGTATGTTTTTTCACTTCTGACTTTCAAAACACATTAAAAACACATTAAGATTTTCAAATAAAAACTTTCATCATTAACCTCTGACATGCACATAACAACCGTGATGACCTTTGACCTAGACCTGTCAAAAACCAAGTTTATGGAATGTACCAGGTATACTATATATGCTGACACATCACTATGTTGGCCCATTCAAGTTCTCCAACACATAAACGACGTGGTTTCCCACCATAAACCAGTCACTACAGGCCCCCCTTGCAGGTTTTATCACCTGACCCTTGCCTGAATCTCAAGATTACCCTGGATTTCGTCTCTGTTTTGTCTGCCATACTAAATGAAGCATTGAATACCTGCACTTGTGCATCATTTCCCTGGCTAAAATGCATTGTGGGATAGAGCAAAGCATGTGTACTGTAAAACTTTTTACTGTAAAATACTGGCAGCCAAGTTGCCATCCAGTTACTGTATTTTTTACAGGACTATGACTGTAATCAACATTTACAGTCTAGTCATTAGGGTCATTATCAAAATATGGTGACAAACATGTCCCTTGACTTTTCAGTCATGTAAAATAAAATAAAAAACCAACAAATCTCATTTTAAAAGCATCTTTATATAACACAATGCTTTATTAATTTATTTAAATTTTTTGACTTTATATTGTTTTCTACTTAAAAAAAATTATTATTGCAATATGCCAAGTGCCTGAAAAATCCCATGTCCCTGTCTTTACTGTACTTTACTTTATCCCATTTACAGTTGTTTATTTATTTATTTATTACTCATTTTGTTTTCTTATGTTAAGCATTAGTGCAAGGTCTAACAAATGTGTACAAAATGAAAACAAGATAAGATGCCATTGGTGTTATTGGTACTAAAAACCTTTATTCTGAAAATACAAAATGTTGTGGAGAAGTACTTCCAAGGTCAAACTTCAGAGGAAAATCAGGTTCTTCAAGTGGTGGTCATGGTTTTCCCTCCAAATTGAAAAAGTAATTAATTTACCTTTAAAATGTACTTTTTTCACAGGGGCAATTTACATCAGTGGTGTCACATTGTTAATGTTTATGAAAAACAATGATTGAATGGTGTAATGTATTGATTTTAGTTTGATCAGTGGTGTATACTTTCTAGATGCTATTGACACCATTTTGGAAAATTAATTTTTTTATGAAAATTCATCACTGGTTTTAATCACTGCACTGATGTTACAGCCCTTGCTTGTGACACCAATGACAATGAGTAATACCAATGACTATATTTAATGATAAATCATTTATGATGAGTAATATATATATATAGTGTACTGTGCAAAAGATTTAGGCAGGTGTGAAAAAATACTGTAAAGTAACAATGCTTTCAAAAACAGACATGTTACTAGTTTATATTTATCAATTAACAAAATGCAAAGTGAATGAACAGAAGAAAAATCTACATCAAATCAATATTTGGTGTGACCATCCTTTGCTTTCAAAACAGCATCAATTCATCAATTCTTCTAGGTACACTTGCATACAGTTTTTGAAGGAACTTGGCAGGTAGGTTGGCCCAAACATCTTGGATAACTAACCACAGCTCTGTGGATTTAGGCAGCCTCAGTGCTTCTCTCTCTTCATGTAATCCCAGACAGACTCAATGATGTTGAAATCAGGGCTCTGTGGGGGCCATACCATCACTTCCAAGACTCTTTGTTCTACATCCAAGATGGCAGCGCAGTCGCATGTAGCGACCACTTCGGGTCCACTAATATGGTGCATGTTACGTGTAACCTACACCAATTTGGAAACATGTACATCGGAAGCACTGGTGTACATGTCTACCATCGCCAAATTCTGCTGAACATTGGAGAACACAGCTCAGGAGGAATAAACGATGGACTGCGAGATGAGCTATGCGACCTCAGGTTATTACACGAACCAGGCCCTAGGACTGCAGTTTTGCCTGATGCCAGTGGCCGGAAGAAAGGGTGGTGGAAGCGCAGAAAGTGAGCTGGCATCCATGCTAGGCTAATGGCTAACCCAAGGCGTCCGGCTCTACATTCCATTCTCCTCTCCAATGTTCGCTCTCTTGACAATAAACTGGACTTACTCAAACTACAGCTAACTACCCAGCATGAAATCAGCCACTGATGTGTTTTCATTTGTAAGAAAACATGACTCAACGACAGCATTCCGGATGCAGCCATTCAGCTAGCTGGGCTAACCGCGCATCACACCGACAGGATAGCAGCACTGTCCGGTAAGACTCACAGAGGTGGTCTGTGTGTTTACATAAACAACGAATGGTGCAGGAATGCCGTTGCGGTTTCAAACTACTGTTCGTCGCTGGTGGAGTTTATGACTGTGAAATGTGAAACTTCAGGACTATTTTGAGCACACAGACTGCAATATGTTCAGAGAGGCTGCTACATACCACAACACCACAGACTTGGAGGAATACACAGCATCAGTGACTGGCTATATCAGCAAGTGCATAGATGTTGTAACTTCCTTCAAGACCATCACCACATGTGCAAACCAGAAACTGTGGATGACTGCAGAAGTGCGTTCACTGCTGAAAACCCGAGACTCTGCCTTCAGGTCTGACGACAAGTCAGCCCTCCACACAGTAAGGACCAATCTGTCACAGGCCATCAGAGAGGCAAAGCGCAACTATGCAGAAAGAATCCACAGTCACTTCATAAACACCAAGGACACAAGGCATATGTGGCAAGGAATTCAGGCCATCACAGACTACAAAGCTACACCACCTGTCTGTAATGATGACGCCTCGCTCCTAGATGCACTGAATGTGGAAGATTCAGATTCAGACGCCTCGCTCCTAGATGCCAGTGAGGAAGACCACCCCAACTCCCACCGATCAAGTACTTTGTCTGTCTGTAGTGGATGTCAGGAAAACTCTGTCCAGAGTCAACCCATGAAAAGCTGCAGGTCCTGACAACACACCTGGCCAGGTGATCAGGGAATGTGCTGATCAGCTTGCAGATGTCCTCACAGACATCTTCAACATTTCCCTGATCCAAGCAGTCATCCCAGTATGCTTCAAAACAACCACCATCATCCCTGTGCCAAAGAAATCATCTGTGTCCTACCTGAATGATTACTGGCCTGTTGCACTCACACCTATCATCATGAAGTGCTTCGAGCGGCTAGTCATGAAACACATAAAGAGCAGTCTTGCCACCACACTGGACCCATTTCGGTACGCACACTGTCCCAACTGCTCAACAGAGGATGCCATATCTGCTACCTGTCTCTGATGCATCTAGATACAAAGGACAATTACATATGGATGCTGTTCATAGACTTCAGTTCAGCATTCAACACAATCATCCCACAACAGCTGACAACAAAGCTGAGCCTGCTGGGTTTGAACACCTCCCTCTGCAACTGGATCCTGAACTTTCTGACCAGGAGACCCCAATCCGTCAGGATCAGCAACTCCATATCCAGCACCACCACACTGAACACCGGCACCCCCCAGGGCTGTGTGCTCAGTCCACTGCTGTTCACCCTGCTGACTCACGACTGTGCTGCCAAGTTCAGTTCTAATCACATCATCAAGTTTGCTGATGACACTACAGTTGTGGGCCTCATCAGCAACAATGATGTGTCAGCATACAGGGAGGAGGTGAACCAGCTCACAGAATAGTGTAGAGACCACAATCTATCTCTTAATGTTGATAAGACTAAAGAGATGATTGTCGACTTCAGGAGAACCCAAGTGGACCACTCACCACTGTACATCAATGGGAGAACTGTGGAGAGAGTCAAAGCTCCAAGTTTCTTTGTGTGCACATGACTGAGGACCTCTCCTGGACTCTCAACACCACCTGCCTAGTCAAGAAGGCCCAGTATCGCGTCCACTTCCTGCAGAGGCTGAAGAGAGCCAAAGTCCCCCCTCCCATCCTCACCTCCTTCTACAGAGGGATGATAGAGAGCGTCCTGACCAGCTGCCTCACTTTGTGGTACAGGAACTGCACTGCCTCTGACTGCAAGACCCTACAGCGAATTGTGAGGACAGCTGAATGGTGCAGGCTATTTGTTGGTACCTCGAATAGTGAAGGCTACAGCAGGAGGAAGACCTTTCTCTTACAAAGCCCCAACAGCCTTCCAATTAGTGTTCAGGACTCAGACATGGTCTCAGTGTTTAAGTCCAGGCTGAAAACATATTTCTTTAGTCAAGCTTTTTGTGAATAGATTTTTTTTCTTAAGTAAAGGAGCAGATCTAGAGGTCTCACAGGCATAGTGTGTTGTGGTGAACTGGGATGTCCCTGGGTTGCCAGAGTCCCTGCTTGCACTCACGCAAAGTACACTGTCCTTAACCATTACAGGACAATAAGCATACCTAATAATCTGCTCTCCAGACCTGCCTGATCCATCCTGATGCCCTACTACTGGTTGGAGTTCTGATCAAATGAAAGTCATATGCTGCTGCTTAGGATGGCCCCACATGGTGCAGCCTAAAGATCATTGAGGATGGTACCACTTAAAAACCATAAAGATGTCTTTGGACCTCAATTCATATGAACAGTTCTGCTATGATGGCTACAACTACAATTGCCACAAACAGTTTTGCACTCAAGTCTCCATCAGTGAACAGTGGAGAAGTTCAACAAAACAGTCTTCATGTAAAAACTGTAATGAATTTTCCTGGTTACACAACTGCTATTTGACCATGTAGTATTGGTACATTTATAGAAGGAATTTATTTATTTATAATCGCACTATCCGGTGTCACCCAGATGAGGATGGCTTCCCTTTTGAGTCTGGTTCCTCTCAAGGTTTCTTATTCATATCATCTCAGGGAGTTTTTCCTTGCCACCGTCACCTCTGGCTTGCTCATTGGGGATAAATTCGTACATTTAAAATCTATATTCTGAGTTTATATATTTCTGTAAAGCTGCTTTGGGACAATGACCTTTGTTAAAAGCGCTATATAAATAAATTGAATTGAATTGAGCTGAAAAGATCATCGGGGTCTCTCTACCCACTGTCGACACCTCCTTCAACAACCGCTGCATCCGCAAAGCCACCAGTATTGCGGGCGACCCCTCTCACGGACTATTCACCCTCCTGCCATCCAGCAGAAGGTACAGGAGCATCCGTGCCACCACCAGCAGACTCCGCAATAGTGTCTTCCCTGAGGCAGTCAGATTACTCAACACGCTGCTGCCTCCCAATGCTCACCTGGGCCAGTCAAACATCTAACCCAGTAAGACTCATACCTCTGCACACACACTAACCCAGTAAGACTCTACTGCACACTGCACTTTACATAGCTGCATCAGTCACTTTACTATGGAACTCACTTTTTTTGCTGCTAGTATTACTGCTATATCTATGCTGATACATTACACTATAGCTTATAGTTTACAGTCTATACTTACAGTTTACAGTCAATGTATTTATTGTCCTGTGTATTTATTGCCCTGTGTACTTATTGTTTTGCACTTGTCTCACACTTTTGTGTATCTGCACTTTATTTAGTCTTGTGTACTGTTCTGTGTTGCACCATGGTCCTGAAAAAACTTAATTTCATTCCAATGTATACACACTATATAGAGGAATGACAATAAAAATCTACTTGACTTTAATTCTTTATGCTGAAGATAGTTCTTAATGACTTTTGCTGTATGTTTGGGGTTGTTGTCATGCTGCAGAATAAATTTGGGGCCAATCAGATGCCTCCCTGATGGTATTGCATGATGGATAAGTATCTGCCTGTATTTCAGTATCTGCCTGTATCTCAGAATTTAGGAGACCATTAATTCTGACCAAATCCCCAACTCCATTTGCAGAAATGCAGCCCCAAACTTCCACCATGCTTCACTGTTGCCTGCAGACACTCATTTGTGTACCGTTCTCCAGCTCTTTGGCAAACAACCGGCCTTCTGCTACAGCCAAAAATGTCAAATTTTGACTCATCAGTCCAGAGTACCTCCTGTCATTTTCTGCATCCCAGTTCCTATGTTTTCATGCATAGTTGAGTCGCTTGGCCCTGTTTCCACGTTGGAGGTATGGCTTTGTGGCCGCAAGTCTTCCATGAAGGCCACTTCTAACCAGACATCTCCGGACAGTAGATGGGTGTACCAGGGTCCCTCTGGTTTCTGCCTGGTCTGATAGAGTCCATGATGCCATGTATCCTAACAAAATGTCCAATGCTGCCTGCATGTCCACCATAAATTAGTTGTTTTAGATTAAGCTGCTTGTGGTCTCCACCACTATATGTAAGGGAAGTTTAGCTATTTATGTTTTGTTACCTGTAGTCTCCACCAAAATATGTAGGACAGACTAGCAGATCAGCTTGGAAGGGGAAAGTTTGCTAATTTAATATTTCTGATCAACTATTTCAAGTGTTCAGCAAATGTACAGGTAGTCGTTACAGAAGTGTGCAAAAATTGCAAGGGGAGTGGGATGCTGTTCAGTTCAGTGTGTGTGTGTGTGTGTGTGTGTGTGTGTGTGTGTGTGCATGTGTGTGTGTGCATGTGTCAGTCCAGTCTCTGAATATTGAGGAGTCTGATGGCTTGGGGAAGAAGCTGTGTGAAGCATTTTTCAGCCTTCTCAGAAAGTAGAGAGGCTGCTGGGCTTTCTTAGTGATGGAGCTGGTGTTGAGGGACCAGGTGAGGTTCTCTGCCAGGTGAACACCAAGGAATTTGGTGCTCTTGACGATCTCCACGGAGGAGCCGTCAACGTTCAATGGAGAGTGGTCACTCTGTGCTCTCCTGAAGTCAACAACCATCTCTTTTGTTTTGTCCACATTCAGAGACAGGTTGTTGGCTCTGCACCAGTCCGTTAGCTGGTGCACCTCCTCTCTGTATGCTGACTCGTCGTTCTTGCTGATGAGACCCACCACGTTTGTGTCATCGGCGAACTTGATGATGTGATTGGAGTTGTGCATTGCTACACAGTCGTGAGTCAGCAGCGTGAACAGCAGTGGACACAGCCCTGGGGGGGGGGCACCAGTGCTCAGTGTGGTGGTGCTGCTGGATATGCTGTTCCTGATCCAGACTGACTGAGGTCTCCCAGTCAGGAAGTCCAGGATCCAGTTGCAGAGGGAGGGGTTCAAGCCCAGAAGGTTCAGCTTTCCAATCAGGTGCTGAGGAATGATTGTGTTGAATGCTGAACTGAAGTCTATGAACAGCATTCGAACGTAGGTGTCCAGGTGGTTGAGGGCCAGATGTAGGCTGCTGGAGATGGCATCATCTGTTGAGCAATTGGGATGATATGTGAATTGCAGGGGATCCAGTGAGGCGGGCAGCAGGGTCTTGATGTGCCTCATAACGAGCCTCTCGAAGCACTTCATGATGATGGGTGTGAGTGCAATGGGACGGTAGTTGTTGAGGCAGGACACTGAAGATTTCTTTGGCACGGAGACAATGGTGGTGTCCTTGAAGCACATTGGAATGATGGTGCAGCTCAGGGAGATGTTGAAGATGTCAGCGAGAACATCCAGCAGCTGGTCTGCACATCCTCTGAGCACTCTTCCAGGAATGTTGTCTGGTCCAGCAACTTTCCATAGGTTGCCTCTGCATAGAGTTTTCCGCACATGAGCCGTGGTTAGACACAGCACCTTGTTGTTGGTAGGAGGGGCAGTCTTCCTCGCCGTCACATCACTTTGCGCCTCAAACCGAGCATAGAAGTTGTTTGGCACATCACTTTCACAGGCGGGTGATGTTGTCCTGTAGTTGCTGATGGCCTGAATGCCCTGCCACATGCATCGCGTGATGCCGCTATCCGTGAAGTGACTGTCATCAATGCACTTGCTGATGTAGCTGGTCACTGATGCCGTGTGTTCCTCCAAGTTGGTGGAGTCACTGTTGGTTGCAGCCTCCCTGAACATGTGCCAGTCAGTATGCTCAAAACAGTCCTGAAGAGCAGAGATGGCTCCTGCTGGCCAGGTTTTCACCTGCTTCAAAACTGATTTGTCCAGTGATAAGTTGAAATTAGTGGATTTATTAATTATGCATTAGAGATTACCTCCATGGCCACTGGCAATAATATCCTAAATATAGTGATACACTATATTAAGAGCATAGTAACAAGATCGACAGTTCAAGACAGCAGACTGTAAAGCAGATAAGACACAGATCTTTAAAAACAGATGAGACTTTATAAATGGCTTTGAACAGAGAGTGAATGAAATCCCAAGTTTCTAACACTATGCTATTTCTCAGACCATGTCCTGAATTAACCATCAACTTATTAATTTAACCTTTGCTTCATTTAGAAGGGCTTTAAACTTAGTATTATATGCACCAGTTCAGAAATAATCTGGAGGTACTGTACTTGTGTTTGAATTGTCGTTCTAGTTGGGGATTCCCTTGTTACATCGTTGTGTAGAAGGGATTCCGGCTATGGGGATTCATCCGTGGTCTGGTCGGTTTTTGGAGTGGCTTCTTGAGAGACCATTCGGGATGATGAATGGAATGGAGTCTTGTAGGTAGGTTGCTTGATGAACTTGGCAGTGGTTCTAGGCTGAGGCTTCAAGCAGATGTGATCTCCCCAAAGATGTTGATTGGGGAGAACTCTCTGAAGGTGTTGCTTGAAGAGAGCAAGAACTCCTTGATGGCGCCCTGATGACTCATAAGACTCATAGAAAGATTGGTGTCATATGATTTTAACCCTTTCTGGCTAGTCCAACCCCAAAATGTTTCCTCCAATCAAATATTGTCTTAGGGCATGGTGTAAGCCATATTTTCCTCCTATGACATTAATCAGTCCATTGTCTCATATGTACATATAATGACATTCTACCGAAATTTCTTTACTCTCATCCTTCAGGAAATCACTCAACGACACACACACATACCAAACAAGACATATATTGGCTATTGTTAAATACAGTTCTAATAATCAGACACAATAATCATACTAGCGATACTTTAATAATGCATGCTAAATAAATCAATCATCAATAGCAACTATGTGGTTATAAGCATGATCAATCCAGAAGAAAACATGGCAGAAAATAGGTAATTGCAGTTGTTTTAAAAATGTATTAATTTTCATAGTCATTGTCCCTGTAGGCTATAGGGTGCTCGGATTGTGGGATGGTGGGATGTGTAGTAAAAAAACAGTGAACAGGGTGAACTTTGTGTTCCTGAGTGAGAGAGCAGAAGGTCTCATTCCAAAGGGGGCTCCCAACTTCCTCCTGAAGTTATTAACTTTACCATCCTTTTGGGTGAGCCATCTGGTCTTGGCCAATGGCCTCAATCAATATGTTCGACAGGGGTTTCCATGGTTGAGAGGGTTCAGCTTTTGGTCAGGGATGTATCCAACACTTGCTCTAGTGCTGAAAGATAGCTGGGATTAGGCAGATGCAAACAGGCAGTAATTAAGTCTGCTCCTCAGCGTCTGAGTGAGCTTTCAATGATTTATGGTTCCCTGTGATGCTGTGCATTGAGGTCCTACTATATATATATATATATATATATATATATATATATATATATATATATATATATATATATATATATATATATATATATATATATAGGAGCCTCAGCCTAGAGTTGCCACCAGCTCTTCAAACCTCCTGCCTACCAGACTCCAGTCCATTCATCATTTCGATTGGTCTTCCAAGACGCCACTCAAACGCCGACCATACCACTGATGAATAACCATCACAGGAATCCAATCAACACAACAACGTAACGAGGGAATACCCTCAAAGGAAAGCATGGTACGTCCAGATTCTAGCTAAACTGGTGCATGTAATATTTAGTTTAAAGCCCTTCTAAAAGAAGCAAAAGTAAATTAATAAGTTGATGGTTAATTCAGGTCATGGTTTGTAAAATAGGATACAGTGCTAGAAACTCGGAACTTCATTCATTCTGTTGAAAGCCATTTTCACCCCTGTTTGTGTGTGTGTGTGTGTGTGTGTGTGTGTGTGTGTGTGTGTGTGTGCGTGCGTGTGTACGTGCGTGCATGTGTTTACGTATTATATTAGTTTCTAAGTAGTAGAATAGTTTAATAAAGTCTCGTCTGTTCTTAAAGATATGTGTCTTATTGCTTTACAAGTCTACTGCCTTGAGCTGCCGATCTTGTTACTATGCTCTTAATATAGTATTTCACTATATTTAGGATATTATTGCCGGTGGCCACGGAGGTAATATCTAATGCATAATTAATAAATACACTAATTTAAACTTATCGCTGGACGAATAGTTGATCAGAAATATTAAATTAGCAAAATTTCACCTTCCAAGCTGATCTGCTAGTCTATCCTACATTTTTGCTGGAGAATACAGGTAACTTAATCTAAATATCTAAACTTTCCTTACATATAAGGGTAGGGAATGCAACAGCTCAATCTAAACAGCTAATTTTCCCTACATACGTGTTTTAAATGGTGATACACATTTTAAAGTGTAGAGCTCATGTGTGTTATGAGAACATCATCAATATTACATGAAATAACAGCATGCATATAGGATAAATGATTACAAGGCATTATATGTTTCACCTGTTCCAGTATACCGGAGCATGCATTGTGCAAGTATTTTAAAGGGACAGTAGTATTTTGCAATCACAGTGGTATATTCTGTTTTACTTTACTTTCATACATATGCATTTAGGCTGTTTGATTTCTACCATCATGATGCATGTTTGTTTTTGTTTAATGCAAGAATAGTTTGTTGCTGTTAAACAATGCATTGTGTTTCATTATTCTGTTTATTCAGTTAATATTCCCCCCATCGTTTTAGCTAAGGTGGTAGGAATTCTGAGAGCTGCTAAAAAGACCAGGATTTTTCATTTGCAGGCAGTAGTGCTAAAGGGAGGACCCAATCTGCACCTTCTAAGCCCCACTGTTCTAGAATTTCAGCTGTGTGAGGAATAATTTCTTTATATTTAGTTGAGTACCATGTATCATGAGTATACCATCATGTATGTTTACTTTTGTAAATATTTTTGTAAATAGGAAACCACTGTAAATAACAGTTTTTATCTTTATGGGATTGAGCAGTTTTGGGTTTATTACATTTATAGCATTTTTCAGACGCCCTTATCCAGAGCGACTTACATTTATTTCATTTATACATCTGAGCATTTGAGGGTTAATGGCTTTGCTCAAGGGCCCAACAGTGGCAGCTTGGCGGTGCTGGAATTCGAACTCACAACCTTCCGATCAGAAGCCCAATGTCTTAACCACTGAGCTACCACTGTCCATTATTTATGGACTGTCCTGTTATTAAATGTGGCACCCTCTGAACCTCTCCACTCCTGGTATAGTCCCTTCTGTAAAACAGTCCTTGGACACGATTACCTGTTAACATGGAGGTGGTGGTCTATAATGACCATAAACCCCTTGCTTTCTTGTTTAAATTCAGCACTTCCAATCAACAGGTGTTCAGATGAAGTTTAATCCTACAGCCATATCATTTATTTATACAGCACATGCCAGGAATGGAAAATGCTATAGCTGATACACTATTGTGGAAGCCTTCGGAAGATTTTAATTTAATGGATTGGTCTACGGAATGGAACTTCACTTTGATAAGATTAATTTAGATCCTCAGTTTTTCCACTTCCTCTTTTAAGCTATTGTGGATGTCAAGGGGATTATTGGTGTTTGGGATTCTTTGTTAGTATGATTTATAAGAAAAACTAACAATAATAAGATTTAAATAGATTTAATGGTTCTTGCTGTTTTTTTCCCCCATGGGGCGGGGGGTGTTGGTTAGGAAAATATTATTAGACTAGGGACAGACTAATGATTGTCATTGGGGCCATCAAGGGGCATTGACGATCCCAAGTAAAAAATATGGTTTCCTGGGCTTGAGGCAGGCATATTCTGGATTTGGCAGATGGACCCCAATTTCGAGTAAAAATCCCTTTGTTGATAAGAACCACCTTATTAAACTAAACTTCAATTACCTGCAGTGCTGGCTGACTCTGGGAGTTGAGGAGGAGCTGGCTCTGATACTGAAAACAAAAGATGTCCCAGCATGTGGTGAGTCAGTGCTCCTCATTAGTCTCCCAATTATAGAAGAGGGATACACACCCATAGCCAAGGACAATGCTCATGTTATTTACACCACATCGAGCCAGTTACATTAGGATTGGTGGCCCCAAGTCCTAGACAAACGTAGACAAAGAGAACCTAATTAAACAAATGAGACATAAATTATACTTGGACATTTATTTATTTAGAAAAATGATCCAATATTACATACAGTCAAATGAAAAAAATAAGTACACCCCATGGAAATTGTTGGTTTTTTTGACATATTTGGACAAGCAAACATTTGATCATCTTTGAAACAGTGCCTATTAATGAAGTTGATATGCTTGAACAAAACCACAAGGAAAATTAGCTTTTTCAATCATTTATTCAACAGAAATATCAATAGATGTGATATTCTTCTATGGAAAAAGTAAGTATACCCTTGGCCTCAGAAGCTAGTATTGCCCCCTTCAGCAGAAATAACTTCTTGTAAGCATTTAGCATAATTTTTCACCAGGCATGCTGGAATTTTTGACCACTCTTCCATGCAATATTCTTTCAGATTCAAGATGTTTGAGGGTTTTATTGCATGTACTGCCAGTTTCAAATCCCCCCACAACATTTCAATGGGATTCAAATCCGGGCTTTGACTAGGCCATTCCATAACCCTCCATTTCTTCTTTTTGAGCCATTCCTTGATGGAAACGCCAGTGTGCTTAGGATCATCATCCTGTTGAAAGGTCCACTTTCAGTTCAACTTCAACTTTTGGACAGATGGCCTCACATTATCTTCAAGAACTCTTTGATATGTATACTTCATAGTTGAATGAATGCAAGCTGTCCAGTTCCTGAGGCAGTAAAGCAACTCCAAACCATAACATTTCCACCACCGTGCTTCACAGTTTGCATGAGGTGCTTCTCCTGAAAAGCTGTCTTTGGTCTGTGCCAAACATGTCTGCTGTTACTGTATCCAAACAACTCTATCTTTGATTCGTCTGTCCCGAGCACATATTCCAAAAGGCCTGGTCTTTACCTATATGCTCATTGGCAAAATATTTTCTTGCAAAGGCCTTTTCCTGGCATGCCTCCCATGCAGGTCAAATTTGTGCAATCTCATTCTGATTGTAGAAGCATGCACTTTGACACCAACAGTTGCAAGACATGATCCTGTGAGATCCTGTGATTAAATTTTGGGGTTCTTGGAGACTTCTTTTTGCATCAGACGGTCTGCTCTTGGGCTGAATTTGCTGGGACAGCCAGTCCTGGAGAAATTGGCAGTCATTTGAAATCTGCGCTATTTGTAGATTATATTCCAGACTCATAGGCATCCACAACTTTTTTTGAAGGCCTTACAGAACTCTTTAGATATTGGAATGATGACACCACCTCAATAGCAAAGGGAACACCAGGTACTAGCTATGAAAGGGGTATAAATAAGACAGGTTCCACCTGCACTCCCTAAGCAGGTTCTAATCACTGGCACCCAATCTTGAACACCTCTAATTTTATGAATTTTAAGGTGTGATAAATGTAGGGGTGTACTTACTTTTTCCATGTGACTGATCTGCTTTTTTTGTTAATTTAAATTGTGAAAATAACTACAAAATGTACATTTTGTGTGTCATTTGATAGATGTATCACCTTTATTAATAGGGACTGTTTCAAAGAGAATCAAATGTTTGCTTGTCCAAATATGTCCAAAAAACCAACAATTTCTTATTTTTTTTACATGACTATATCTGTGAGTGGCAAAAGTATGTGAACCTCTAGGATTAGCAGTTAATTTGAAGGTGAAATTAGAGTCAGGTGTTTTCAATCAATGGGATGACAATCAGGTGTGAGTGAGCATCCTGTTTAAAAAAAAAAAAAAAAAAAAAAAAAAAAAAACAGGGATCTATCAAAGTCTGATCTTTACAACACATTTGTGGAAGTGTGTCATGGCTCAAACAATGGAGATTTATGAGGACCTCAGAAAGAGTTGTTGATGCTTATCAGGCTGGGAAAGGTTACAAAACCATCTCTAAAGAGTTTGGACTCCGCCATCCACAGTCAGACAGATTATGCACAAATGGAGGAAATTCAAGACCATTGTTACCCTCACCAAGAGTGGACAACCAACAAAGATCACTCCAAGAGCAAGACGTGTAATAGTCTGCGAGGTCATAAAGGAACTTCTAAGCAACCTCTTTCACACTGGCTAATGTTAATGTTCATGAGTCTACCATCAGGAGAACACTGAACAACAATGGGGTGCATGGCAGGGTTGCAAGGAGAAACCCACTGCTCTCCAAAAAGAATATGCCCATCTGCAGTTTGCTAAAGATCACATGGTCAAGCCAGAAGGCTATTGGAAATATGTTTTGTGGACAGATGAGACCAAAATGAAACTTTTTGGTTTAAATGAGAAGCATAATGTTTGAGGAAAGGAAAACACTGCATCCCAGCATAAGAACCTTATCCCATCTGTGAAACTTAGCAGTGGTAGTATCATGGTTTGGGCCTGTTTTGCTGCATCTGGGCCAGGAAAGCTTGGAACAATGAATTCTGAATTATACCAACAAATTGTAAATTAAAATGTAAGGACATCTGTCCGTGAACTGTGAAGGACCTAAAGTAAACAGTTCATGTGAGGAAACCCACCAATATCCCAGATTTGAATCTGTTCTGTATTGAGGAATGGGCTAAAATTCCTCCAAGCCAATGTGAAGGACTAATCAACAGTTACAGGAAATGTTTAGTTGCAGTTATTGCAACTAAACCAGATGCTGAAATCAAAGCTGTATGTGAATACTTTTGCCACTCACAGATATGTAATATTGGATCAATAAATAAATGACCAAATATAATATTTTTTGTCTCATTTGTTTAATTGGGTTCTCTTTGTCTACTTTTAGGACTGATGACATAAAAGCTAGCCAGCTAACTGTAATGAGTGATGCATATTTTACTCCTCAAAACAGCAAACTGTTTAACAAGCAAATATGTCTGATCTAAAGCAAATACTTGTATGTACAGTATAACTAATTTAATTATTGTTGATTTGATATCACACATAAATGGGGTAGGAACTTGTAGTTTAGAAGACTACGTCAAGTTGATGACTAGGAATTTTAATTTGAGGAGGCATTTTCCTTTCTTTAAGTGTTCAGTGTTATAGACTTAACAAGCAAATATATTTGTATGTTGCCTGATCTAAAGCAAATACTTGTTTATACAGCATAACTCCTTTCAAGGTAAGAAGTGCTACTTTGTTTACTGCTGATGCTGTAAGCAGCCATGTTGAATTGCTGAGGAGACTATCCTGAGTTCCCAAGTAAGAATTCTGAGTTGAGGGGCGATTTCTTTTTTTTTTTTTTCCTGGTCAGAGGTTACGATTTATGAGTTATAATCAGTGTTGGGGAGTAGGTAAATAAAAGTAGCAACGTTACTAACTTTACATTTTTCAGTAGTGTGACAGTAAAACGTGACTTTAACAACAGTGTAGCTTTAAATTAACACTGGAGTTTATTCTTTGATACAGAGAATATTACTGGTGCTTCATTGTTAATAGGCAACACAACACAATGTTTTCATTTACTTATAAACAAAATAATATTTTTTTTTAAAAATCCATTAAGTTTAACAGTGCATCCTGAGGGGTTTATTTTATGTTCTAAATACAACAGTCTGAAAAAAAGAAAAAAAAAAGTTCCTATCTTAACATATTTATTATTATTTCCATGATTAATTAATTAATCAGAGTTAAAATACTACTACTACTACTACTTCTAATAATAATAATAATAATAATAATAATAATAATAATAACAATAATAATAATAATAATTCATTATTATTATTATTATTAGTAGTAGTAGTAGTAGTAGTAGTAATAATAATTCATTATTATTATTATTATTATTATTATTATTATTATTATTATTGTGATCAATAATAATAATAATAATAATAATACACAGTTTTAATTATATCTTTACATAATCTATAAGTAAAACAATACTCTACAAATTAATAATGGTTCTGAATTTCTTTATGCAAAATTATAGTTATACATAAGCTGATTCACAATCATAACATACTTAAAAATGTTGCCCATTTAAGTAGCTTCAATGTAGTTAGCTACTGTTTGTAGGCAGGCACTTAGGGAAATCCAGGGATTTCAGGAAAGCGTAACAGATATTGCATCATCAGGTAGGTGTGGCCTATTTTGAGAATCTGCTTAGGTCAACAATCATGCGCAGTTTGGGAAGAAAAGGCATTTGATGCAGATGTCTGTCCGTGATCACAGAGGCTTTACATTCATTCTGCTATATCTTCAGATACCTATCTGTGATCGCAGGGGTTTCGTGCCCAAATACCCTTTTACATTCTTACTTCAGATACCTGTCTGTGATCACAGGAGTTTCATGCCCAAATACCCTTTTACATTATTACTTCAGATACCTGTCTGTGATCACAGGGGTTTCGTGCCCAAATACCCTTTTACATTAATTCTGCTATATCTTCAGATACCTGCTTGTGATCACAGGGTTTCATGTTTGAAAAATACTATTGTTATGAAATGCTTGTTTCATTTAAATAAGCTCAAAGTCTTACTTACTTTACATCAATTCTGTTATGTGTCCTAACATGCAAGACTAAAAATCTGCAGTGAAACCTTAGTTCTTTTTAACCTCAGTGTCGTTTCCACTGCTGTTGCCCCATTAAAAAAACAAACCCATAATTATCCACGTTTTCATACTCAACTTTATTTACACAGACGGAGCAAAGTTGACAATTTGAAGAACAAGTTAATTTAGCATTTACAGGATAAATGCTACACTGAATAAATAGTTACCGATATGACCGTTTTGTCCTTCGTCTTACATCGGTAATCCTGGGAATGCCTGGGATCTTATTCTGCGCATGTTCGGTGACCTGTATTTTTTTTGTAAGGGGGCGTCTTCGCCACACCTCCACAAATGCCCATTTTACATTGCGGTACTGAAACCCCTGTCCTTTTTGTTAGTAACCTGTAGTGTAGCTAACTACTTTTTAAAAAGGGTAGCTTGACTGTAGTTTAGCTACTTCAAACTATGAGTAGCTTGTAGCTTGAAAATCTACAGTTTCAAAGTATCTTCCCCAACACTGGTTATAACGCAGCATAAGAAATGATAACCGGGCTAATACACTACTGTAGGTACATAAAGCGAGTACTTTAAAGTACAATAAATGATCAAATTATGACCTTGCCTTCTCATGATCTTTGTTTAAAAAACAATAGTTTTTCACCTTCCGTGTGTTATGTAATATGAGCAAATGGTGTGCTAATGTTAGTTTGTTCCGTTTATTATTATTATTATTATTATTATTATTATTATTATTATTATTGTAATGAATCAATCATTACTAGCATTATTCTTTTCCACCAGAATAATGTAATGGATCAACTTTAAACATGAAAAACGAAACAGAAGTGCACACTTGGATTCAAAGCACCTTTTTAGAGGAGACGAGTTTTAAAGCGTGCCCGCATTATCTACCAGAATATGTAGTAACTCGGATGAATCTGCAACGTTTAAAAATATTCTCCACCAGTTACAATTCATGTAACAAATTAAAAGATGTTTAACACGTTTAAATGTATTCTCCAATTTATAAATATACATCAGCCATGAAAGGGAATTCATGTATGTGCACATATACATATAGATAATTAACTACAACGGATTATAATTAATTATGACTATGCATGTGGTCTAGATCAGCTTTTAGGATTAGCTGTAGTCTAGTTTGGAATTATGAACTCTAAAGAGGGAGTTTATCCTTCTGGCCAGGAAGGATTAACCAAAGAATTTTGTTATTAAAATTAGAGCGGGTAACCGTGATCTTATGCAGCGTAGAATTGATTTTATCACGTGACCAAACAGAGACAATCAAGCGTGGGATAATAGATTTTAATAACTAGATGTAACTATGGATACACACAACTAACTCTAAGCAAAACATACATATGTACATTATACAAGGAAAGAAAAGGTATAGAGAGAAAGTAATGAAATAAAAGGGAATGGCAGACAAAAACACAACTAATTAGCCTTTTTCAAAACCAGCAACAAACTTAAATCTCCTGTAAACAGGGGTACAATCTTAAACACAGATATAGCTCCATTAACTATACTTGCATGGCTTCGGATTGAAACTTCGCAAAGGGTCATGTAGAGTTCGCTGGTTCGTCATGCCGTTTGAAAAGGTGTGGGCCATGAGGCGGTTGCATCTTTTGTCCGGGAGAGAGAGATCCTGGCTTCCTCTTCCCGGGGCACGTGGCCTGAGTGTAGAAGTAGCGAAGAGCAGAGAGTTTCAAAGTGTGGTGTTGTTTTAAAGACAACACCAACACACACGCCTCTTTGGGCTATGGGCCAATCAGGAAGTTGGATTTGTTGGCGGGATGAACTCTCTTTGTCTGGTCTCAGACCCGGATTTGCATATTCAGGGAGGAGCCGGTTTATACCGTATTATATATGAAATTAAGAGAAAGCATGAAATAATGTATCCCATTGCAATATGATATGCATAATCAATCAGGGTATCACAAGACGATTAACTACATACCAAATTTGATGGACTTATAAAGAATATTAAAAGGTGAAGCATGGTTACAAACATGTAAAATAATATCCTAAGTTCAGCTATCTAAAATCATTATAGTTATGTTATATAAACACACAATATATGCAAACAAGAAAACATCACACTATTTGGACATTGAATAATTATATATAATTACATGTTACATTGAAAAGAGATTCTCCCATTGTGTGTGTGTGCTTTGTGTGTGTGTGTGTGTCTGAAGACGGGGGGTCGTGTCGCATTCTGATGGTATCTGGACAAGAGGTTAGATAAGGATTCATGGCTCAAAGACACAGAGTGTTCTTCTTTGCTAGATCCAGGCTGATTCAGAAATCAGTTTGATACGTTCAGACATTACATTATTATTGAATTGTTTTAACTAATTATAATGTAACTTTTAAATTAATTTGACAGCCCTGCTTTGTACCATTATAACAACTCAAACGTGTTCGATTCACTTAAGAATGTTTTCGGATGTATTTTAACTATATGGATATGAATTTTAAAAAGTCTACTGACTGGAGTGTTCCTGTGTTGTTCTTCAGTGATCATCAGGAACATTATGATACACATGATAATTAAATACTGAAGCTTTAGTGTTTTGTTACTTAAATTATTTGCAACACTTTTGAAAGTATGTTAATGGGGAATATTTGTTGCTCATTGCTACCTTACAGTCTTGTACTTTTGTAGATTATTGTTGTCCATTGCTTTCTTTAGACCTTGACTGGCTAAATAAAAACAACACTCCAACCCTGTACTCTTCCTATAATACTGAGGTATGAAAGTTGAAGAATTAATGTTGATAAGTAGTTAATCAGTAGTTATTATAAAAGAGCCACAGTTACATAGTAGTTCTGCAGGTGAAATGGAACACTCAATTACTGCCTAGCTAATAGTGAGCTCCCACTAACATACTTATTGAGTAATTAACTAGTCGTTTTTAGTAGTGAATAGGAATGTGTTAATGAAGAACTGTCAAGGGATGGAACAAAAGAATAAGAGGAAAAGCAAATAATACAAACATTTTAAATATTATAACATGGTGTTATCTTCAGCTGTCAGTAAGCATACTCTCCAAAAATCCTTAGTTGGCTAGAATGGATGCAATTGTCTAGCATAAAGTAAAGGGTGGTAATTTCCTTTCTGCATCTCAACAGTCAACACAATTTTTCATAAACATAGGCGAATCACAAATGGAGGGCTACAAAACATGAGATTAAGCTACCAATGCATATTTTTCCACAATATTTTTTGTCTTTTTAAATGAACACCATTCAGTTTACCTTGTCAACTATGCATCTTAAGTAATAACAAAAACAAAGGCAACATTACTCATTTTCCAATCATTTCTGAAGTATTTATAGATTGTGTTATATTAAAAGAAATTACATAATGCAATTTAATAAACTGAAAGAAACAGGGTTTGCATACTATTTCAATTTGAAATTCAGTTGTGTTCTATCTAGGAACAGTGTGCCTCATTTTGTGCACACCTTATAGCCAGAAAGATTAAAAAAAATACACAAATAAATCAAAAATATAAAACAAAAGAAAAAACAGGCAATACTATGGCATCTTCAAAAGTACAATGTCCTGAGCCAGTTGAACTTCATTTTAGACATCTAGATTCAATTTTAGTCTAGTCCCAAGATCATGAGGAGAAATGAGAACAACTAGGGGTGACATAAGAGCCTGTGAAATAAAGTAAAAAGTAGTACAGGTGTTTATCACTGAAATATTTGCAGGTTACAAGACCAACAGTTACAGGTAAATACAGCTCCTGGCAAAAAATATGGACTTACCACACTTAGAAGATCACCTGGCTTTTTGTACTTCATAGCAAATAAACAAATATGACACAAAACAATTTCTGTTTAATAGTTGAACATTCTGGCTTTGTGAAACATACCTCTAACCAATTAAATTAAATTGTTTTAATTAATAGCATATGTTTTTCCAGATAAAGTAGAGGGGAAAAAATCATGGAATCACTGAATGTTGAGGAAGAAATTATGGAATCATCAACAAAAAAAATCATAATTAGTACTCTGTTGCTCCTCCTCAGGCTTTTATGACAGCCTGAATTCTTTGAGGCATGGACTTCACTAATGAAAAACAATATTTTGGGCAGCTGTGGCTCAGGTGGTAGAGCAGGTTGTCGACTAATCGCAGCGTTGGTGGTTCAAATCCTGGCCCACATACCTCCACATGCCAAAGTGTCCTTGGGCAAGACACTGAACCCCAAGTTGCTCCTGATGGCAGGTTAGCACCTTGCCTTTGGTGTGTGTGGGTGAATGGAAAACAGTGTAAAGCTTTGTAGATTAAAAGGCACTATATAAATGCAGATCATTTACCAATATTCTCCTTCAAACTGGTTCCAACTTTCTCAAAGAGTGGTTGACAGATCAGCTTTGCAGCATGAAGACATCTTTTTTTTTTTTTTTTTTTTTTTTTACCAATTTTTAAAAATTTCACCAAAATTTTCAATCGGATTGAGATCCGGACTGTTTGCTGGCCATGTCATTGAGTTGATATGTCTTTCCTGAAGAAAAGTTTTAATACTTTTTGCTCTGTGGCAAGATCCATTATCATCCTGAAAAGTGACATCATTATCATCACCAAACCTATTTTCTATCGATGGAATGAAAAAAGTGTCCAAAATTCAATGTACACTTGTGCATTGACTATTGAGGTCTCCTCTGTTCAATTACCTGACATGCAACCTCATATCATAAATGAGAGGGGGAATTTGATTGTTTTCTTCAGGCAATCATGTTTATATGTTTCATTAGAACAGCACCAGACAAAAGTTTCACCATCATCTCCTTGGCCAATGCAGAGTTGTGATTCATCACTGAATATCACTTTTATCCAATCATCCACACTCCACGATTGCTTCTCTTTAGCCACTGTAACCTTGTTTTCATCTGTTTAGGTGTTAGGTTTTCATTTTGCTTTTCTATATGTAAATCCAATTTCATTCAGCCAATTTTTTACAGTTCTGTCACAAACGTTGACTCCTGTTGTTTTGTGGTGCACTTTTTATTTTCAATGCATATTGCTTTGAGTTTTGTATCCTGACAATTTGATGTCTTTCTTGGTATACCCGTATGTTTTCCTTTTATAACTTTCCTGAGGTTTTGCACATTTTGTGTTACAACCTGGAACTGAACAAATAAAAAAATATAAAAGTTGTGATTATATAAGTATTCACCTCCTTTGCTCCTTTGAAACCCCAAAAAATAGTTCTGGTACACCCAGTTGCCATTAGAAGTCAAAAGTATTTGAATGGGGCTGCCCTGTATGTAGTTAACATCTCACATGATCTCAATATAAATGCATCTAATTGTGAAAATGGTAGCTCAGTGGTTAAGCCATTGGACTATTGATCAAAAGGTTGTTAGTTCAAATCCCTGCAACAGCAACTGCTGGGCCCTTGAACCAGAACATAGTTCTGGAAGTGTATCAATCTGGGTTTGCTTAAACTAAATTAATCAATGGAACAAATTTCCATTATTGAAAAATGGAAGAACATATGACACAAAAGGACCAAACTATACACTAGAGGGCCAAAAGTCAGTGACCGGATAAGGAACTAACCAGAAGCAACCAAGATGTCAAAGGTAACTCTGAAGGAGCTGGAAAGGTCCACAGCTCAGATATGAGAAGTTGTTCACAGGACACCCATAGCTCAGATACTCCACATTGCTGGGCTTTATAGAAGAGTGCTGAGAATAAACCCATTAGTTTGAGAACACCATCTATACAGTGAAGCATGGGGATGGCAGCATCATGTTGTGGGGATGCTTTTTAATCAGCACCAACTGGAAAACTGGTCAGATAGAAGAAGCCAAATACAGGTCAAACCTTTAAGAAAATATATTCTTGACACTGGGGCTGGGGTTCAACTTTCGACAAGACAATGGCCCTAAGCATATTGCCAAAGATAATCTGGAATTGGTTCATAACCAATAGCCTGAATGTGTCAAAACCCAGATCTCAAGCTGATTGAAAATTTGTCACAATACTTCACCAGTGGTCTCTATCTAAACCAAACTGACATGGCTTCTACAAAAAATTGGCAAAAATATCAGGATCCAGATGTGCAAAGCTGATAGAGACATATCCCAAAATACTTGCAGCTCTAACTGCAGCCAAAGGTAGTTCTATTGACACAGGGGGAGAATACTTATGACCAACAAATTTCTGTATTTGGCTCCTTCTATCTTTCCCAAATCCCTGAACTGTTTTTTTTCCATTAAACTTTGTGGCAATAAAAATATTTTATACCTTCAAATCTTCAAATGTGAGATTTTCACAAACATTTCACAGACTATTTGTCTACTGTTCATGTTGTAAACAAGTGTTATGTTTTGTGTGCCTATTGTTGTAATTAATAAATAATAATAGTGAAATTTGACAGCTTCTACCAATTTAAATAAAATCCTGAAAGCAATATAAATTTAGCAAAATTATTAAAAACTTCATTCTTATTTTGTGGGAAAACATTTTGTGAGAACCTCCTTCCCTCAGCCAGGGCATTGAAAATGGGTCGTGGATGGGTATCCCAGCATGACAATGACCCAAAACACACAGCCAAGGCAACAAAGGAGTGGCTCAAGAAGAAGCACATTAAGGTCCTGGACTGGCCTAGACAGTCTCCAGACCTTAATCCCATAGAAAATCTGTGGAGGGAGCTGAAGGTTCGAGTTGCCAAACGTCAGCCTCGAGACCTTAATGACTTGGAGAGGATCTGCAAAGAGGAGTGGGACAAAATCCCTCCTGAGATGTGTGCAAACCTGGTGGCCAACTACAAGAAATGTCTGACCTCTGTGATTGCCAACAAGGGTTTTGCCACCAAGTACTAAGTCGAAGGGGTTAAATACTTATTTCACTCATTAAAACGCAAATAAATTTATAATTTTTTTGAAATGCGTTTTTCTGGATTTTTTTGTTGTTATTCTGTCTCTCACTGTTAAAATACACCTACCATTAAAATTATAGACTGATCATTTCTTTGTCAGTGGGCAAATGTACAAAATCAGCTGGGGATTAAATACCTTTTTCCCTCACTATAAAAAAGATGATAGCTTATTTCTGCCAATGCATTATGCATGGCTATAGAGACGTGTTATTAGTGCCCACACAAGAAAGCAGATTCGTGTCAGCCAATACCTTTGTTTTGATTGCACAGAGAGTGTGTTTTACATAAATAATAATAATAATAATAATAATAATAATAATAATAATAATAATAATAATAATAATAATAATAATATAATGAAAAAGTATATTATTGCAAGCAGCTATTCAAACAACGAGAAAAAGGCAGGTGAGGCTAAAGTGTGATTTTAATAATGAATTCCACTTAGAGGCAGCTACAATGTCTTGTATACATGAATCTTTTCTGTCATTACCCCTCTCAAGGATACAGCAGCACTCCTTAACAATGAGTTCAACTATGGCTAAACACTTCTATGAAGGGAGAAATACAAACAAGAAACATGAAAAATGTGCAATGAACTAAACTATTTTTTTCTCGGTTCTGCACATATAACACTTTTCAAAAAGCAGGGAAGGACAGGAAAGTTTGAGACTAAGTCGGTGGGTGGGCTGGGGCAACCAACAAGCACTTAAATGCAGCCAATGGATCACACAAGTCAGCACTTATTGATAGTTTTTGATTAAAAACTTGTCTCTGTTTCACAACAGAGAACCAAACAAGACAGAAATTATACTGTATCATAAAATATAAAAATTGCAATACTTATTTACCTCAAGTTACGCTAATACACCAATTCTCACTAACCTCTGACATGGGACATGCTTAAAGGATATGCATCGGCACTGGGATCCTGGGGAACCCAATAATAAGCTCATGAAAGAGCTTACTTTCATGCGTGTAGGAGATCAGGTGGTCAGATATGACTAACAACTGATGTTAAAAACTGATTAACTTGGGTACATATAGGATGTGGCACAGTGCTCATACAGTTTACTGCACTCATTCATTCATAGAAAATAAATGCTTTCCTGGTCAGAGTCGCTGTGGTTTAAGTTTCTTCATGTTTTGTGGATACAGAACCAAGTAAGTTCATTAGAAAATGTCACAGGCAGTTATAAATAAAAAATAACTGGTGGAGCTGGCAGGACTGAAATTTATAAAAAGTCCTGTGTATACCTCTAAGAAAAAATCTGATATACCATATATTAATGATGCTAAAATAAAATTCCATTTTATATAGAGAGAATATATTGAGTTGAAACTGAAAGATGGGTGAACAGATAAGTGAACGAAAAGCAGAGTACAAATCAGGCCAAGTTTTTGTTCAATTAATGGCACCAAATGAGTCCTTTGTATACATATAGTCCTGTCCCACCATACACACTTGTAGATCATTTAATCAACATTTAACTGATTACAATTTTATATGTAGTTGTCAAATAATAAAAAAAAAAAAAACATCAACCACTCAAATCTACTCAAACATTCATCTACAACAGGAAACTCCAGGGTGTCCCAAAAGTCTCCATACATATGGGAAAACCTTTTAGCAAAATGTCTTCCAAAAGTTTTGCATACATATACATTTTTTTCATTTTTTTTTTTCAGATAGCCTTTAAGAATGCCTTTGACAAAAGAAGAACAAATTGGAATCATTCTCATGGCTGGATTGGGAAGCTGTCACAAGGAAACAAATTCAAAAAGACTGTAAGTGAAGTGGATGTCCACGAACATACACTGACGAAGGCACAACCAATGGTGCTGGCAAACATAGTTCCCTATGTATTGAGACTTTTGGGACACACTGTATTAGCATTATGGGAAGCATAAAGATGAAGGCAAACCCATCACAATCAGGAAAATGACAAAAATAGATTTGAAGGAAATATGTTAAGGAAGTTTTTAACACAAAAGGACTACACAGGTTGCACATGTAAGGCAGTGTAACAGTAGCAATTCTGTGAAGCTGTTTGTCTGTAGTCTTCAATTATGAAGATCGTTTTTTTGTTTTTGTGTGTGTATGTGTTGTGAGGATCCTGCCATGCTGGATGGCACATACAAATCTGAGCTATCCATATTTTAACTCCAGTGTGCACCCACTCCTAGGTCTTTGGCAGTTGGCTAATGTGCACAAATGGACTGCGATCATCGGCCCATAGTGTTTGTGTTATGCCGTGAGCGTGATCTTTCCAAACCAGTGCGACGGTTGTCTGCAGAGGAAGAGAGAAAAAGGGGGGTGGGGAGGAGATATAGAACACTTAGATCTATTTACATTGCAACACAAATGCATGAAGAAATAAGGAGAAGCAAGAATGGGAAAATGACATTTTTATTATATATATATATATATATATATATATATATATATATATATATATATATATATATATATATACATACACTGGCCACCCATAACTTTAAAACCCCTGAGAGGTGAAATGAATAGAATTGATTATCTCGTTACAATGGCACCTGTCAAGGAACAACGATGCAACAAGGGAATCCTCGTCAAAGAGACAATGCAAACGCAAGCAGAGTACCTCCAGATTCTTGCTGAACTGTTGCATTTAAATGTTCTACTCTAAAATACAGAAAATAATCTAACATACACACACACACACACACATACACACACACACACACACACACACACACACACACACACAAATATCAACAAAGAAGGCTTTGCATTAATTTAGAAGTCCCATCAGATTTTAAAGGCAAGTGTCTTGTGTCTCTCTGCTTACAAGTTACTGTCTTAAACTGCTAATCTTGTTACTATTTTCTTAATATAGTATTTTCACTATATTTATGATAATATTGCCGGTGTCCACGGAGGTAATATCTTATGCAGAATTAATAAATACACTAATTTCAACTTATTGCTGGATGAATAGTTGATCACCTATTAAAATATTAATGGCATTGATAGGCATTGATAAAGCCTTTGAAATTTTTTTGTATCCATCTCCTGACTTGTACCTGTCCACAACTTTATCCCAGAAATCTTTTGTCAGTGCCTTGCCACCCATAGCTGATCACAGTTGAAAGTCAAATGGCTTTGTGTGCCACTGAGAAGGTGATTAGCTACACCTGATTGAGTTTACAAGTCATTTTTAGGAGGGGGTGATCCTTTTTCCAACTCAGTGATTCTGTTTTTTAATTTTTAATTTTTTTTCTGACATGTTGGTGTTATTTCAACTTATCGCTGGCATCTCCGCATACACAATCAGACACACCTCCCCCCCAACCAATCAGCTTTCACCTGATGCATAGCACCAAAGACACGCACAACACATGGTAGGACTGCTCACTAGCACGTCTCTGCATTGTGATGCAAATACAAATCAGACTTAACAGCTAGTTTTTTTGTAAACTATATACTTTCTTACACTTGCTCAAGTATATATTTGGATGAGAACTATTATTGTTACTTGAGTATTTTTTTTAGTAATGGTACTTTTAGTTGAGTAACTATTTTTGATATTCTAACCACCTCTGACAATTACAAGTATAAGTTATTATTATGAAAATATAATACTTTTATAACATTGCAACTTTTAAACCTTTTGTTTTTGTTTTCATTATTGCATGATTTTAACTTATCTTAGCATACAGTATCTTTATTAAATAAAGACTTAATAGAGTTATTATAAACTGAGATTAATTTTTTAATTTGTCTTCCTTGTCTCCCTTAAAGTAAGAAACAGTCATGCTACAGATACTGTAGTGTTTTTGTTCAGGAAAGCCATGCATAATAATAATAATAATAATAATAATAATAATAATAATAATAATAATAATAGTAATAACAACAACAACAACAACAATAATAATAATAATAGTAATAATAATAATAATAATAATAATAATAATAATAATGATTTTGTATATACATTATAAAAATACAGTAATTGTTGAGCATTTATTTTTTATTACAAAATCAGACTTTTAGGATGAAACAAATTATATTTATATAGCAATTATACTGTATGTAGCAAGTTCAAAGAGCTGTCAACAACTGTGGTACATGACAGATGAATTCTTTCCCTGGTGAAGAAAAACCCCTTCACAACAGTTAACTAGAGCAAGAACACTCTCCAGGAGGAAGTCATATTTGTGTCAAAGTATGTACAGCATTGGTAAGCCAAAAAAAAAAAAAAAGATTAGAGTTTGCCAAAACATCCAGACAGTTCTGGAACAACATCCTATGGACAGATGACACAAAGGTCAAAGATCAAAGATGGGAAGAGAAGAGTATGAAGAAGGGCAAGAACTGTTCATGAGCCAAAGCATACCGCCTCATCTTATGGCATGGGCATATTTGGCTGCCAACTGAACTGGTTCCCTTGTATTTATTGATGATATGACTGTGGAATTATGAATCCGGAAGTGTATGGGGCTATATTATGTTCTCAGATTCAGACAAATGCTTCAAAACACATTAGACAGCGCTTCCCAATGCAGATGGACAATGACCCAAAGCACACTTTTAAAGTAGCCCAAGGCAGAGAACTGGAATGTTTTGCAATGGCCCCAACAATCACCTGACCTGAATCCAATCAAGCATGCATTTCACTTGCTGAAGGCAAAACCGAAGTAAAAACACCCCAAGAACAAGCAGGAAGACAGCTGCAATAAAGGTCTGGCAGAGCATCACCAGTGAAGAAACCCACAAACCCTCAGTCCAGGCCGTATATCTGAAGCCAAGTGCTTATAGCGCCAGTCCATAAAAGTGGAAACCAACTGGATCTGAATAATTACAGAGGAATTTTGTGTGAAACCACAGCACAAAAGAAATTTAGAGAGCATGAAAATGTCCAAAAATTTGGTCTAGTATAACCTAGAGAATGTGTACAATATAATATTTTTTTGGAGCAACAATTTCAACCTTGCAAAAAAAATAAAATAATAATAATAATAATAATGATTATGTGAGGTGTATCATATTATCATGGGCTTACCAGACAATTTATGATGTAGCAGCTAAAATATATAATACACAATAGCAATTACTACTGTAATTGTAAAAAAAAACTCATTATACAATCTAAACACTGATGAATACTATTTGTAATCAGTGACGATTTGTTATGAATTGTTATAGGTTCTTATCCTTTCTAAATGAAAATTTCAGCTAATCAGTTTGTGTGTGTTGGCAGTAGTAGTGTTGGAGTGGTTTGTATTTCATAGCTCCTATGCAGCAAGACGCTACTGAAATCAGGTAGTTGGTAATGTCAAACATTTCTCTTTTTGACACACTTTAGCAATAGTCCCTCGGAGTGAAACAGCGACACAGATCCTCGGAGTGTATTCAGAGAAGATGTTCGGATAACTCTAAGTCAGTTCGTTCTTTCAATGTCACATAAAAAAACATGTAGTTTAACAATAGTTTGATGTGCTGTTTGAAAAACAGTTTCTACCTGCAGGCCATCAAGATCCTGAAAAACTGTAATCCAGTCATTACTCCTTCTACCACATTTTCACTTATGCCTCCACTACCATCAACAACACCCTTACTTCCACACACTGGTCACGTCACTGACAGCTCACAGAGACTCATGGCTTCACTTGTCTCTGTCACTTGTGGGCATGTCGCAATATTTCTAAAGGCACTATTATCACTCTACTGCCACTAAGGACTCAGTCAAGTATCTCTGCAATATAATGCTTATTACACACCACATATGCTACTATATTTGATATACCTTGTACTGCTGCTTCATCTGCTTAATATATATAATGTTTAATGCAGAGACATTTAATTTATTATTTTGAAGGTAGCTTTGCTGTTCAGCATTTCTTTGCATGTGCCTAAAACTAGATATAAAGAGATCATAGCGAATTTAGTGTTAAAGAAAGGTCCATATATGAGTAAGCTAAGCCAACCCTGGTATTTTATAAAATATACTGCAAAGAAGCTTTAGGTGTGCACAGTACTGTATATATACAGTGGGTATAGAAAAGAATCATTCCCCTTTAAAATAATCACATTTTGTTGCTTTTCAGCCTGAAATGAAGACGGACACAGTTTTTGTTTTATCCAGCTGTATTTACTCAGTGCACCTTATAACATCCACATGAAAGATATAACACCAACATGTCAGAAAATTTTTTTTTTAAATTAAAAAAAAAAAATAAAAATCAGAGTTGGAAAAAGGATCACCACCTTGTGTCAGTATTTTGTTGAACCACCTTTTGCTTTAATTACAGCCTTTAGTCTGTTGGGATATGTCTCTAATAACTTTGCACATCTAGACTTTGCAATATTTGCCCACTCTTTGCAGAACTGCTCAAGTTCAGTTAAATTTGATGGTAACCGTTTCTGGACTGCAGTCTTCATGTCATTCCACAGATTTTCACTGGGATTTAAGTCTGGGTTCTTACTAGGCCATGCAAGGACATTCACCTTTTTGTCCTTCAACCACTGTGTGGTCAGTTTTGCTGTGTGCTTTGGGTCATTGTCATGTTGGAAGGCTTCTTTCCATTGACAACTTTCTGGCAGAGGGCAGCAGATTTTCCTCAAGAATTTGACGGTATTTTTCCCCGTCCATTTTTCCTTTTATCCTGATGAGTGCTCCAGTCCCTGCTGCAGAGAAACACCCCCATAACAGGCTATTACCACCTCCATGCTTTACTGTATGAATGGTGTTATTTGGATGGTGAGCTGTATTGGATTTCCGCCAGACATATTGTTTGGTGTTGAGGTCAAATAATTCAATTTTAGTCTCATCTGACCATAACACCTTTATCCATGTGGCCTCAGAATCTTCAAGGTGCGTTTTGGCAAAGCTCATTCGTGACTGCATGTGGCCTTTCTTGAGGAGTGGCTTTTTTCTTGCAACCCTCCCATACAAGCAACATGTCATAAATTCCTGCAACTGCTTCATAGTTGCTGTAGGCGTCTTGGTAGCCTCTCTGACCAGTTTCCTCCTGGCTCTTTCATACAGTTTGGTGCGACGTCCTGATCCAGGGAGGGTCTGTGTTGTACCAAATACCTTCTACTTCTTAATAATAGACTTCACTGTGCTTCTAGGCATTGATAAAGCCTTTGAAATTTTTTTGTATCCATCTCCTGATTTGTGCCTGTCCACAACTTTATCCCGGAGATCTTTTGACAGTGCCTTGCCACCCATAGTTGATTGTTTGCTACCAAGGACTGAAATGCTCCAGGAAAGCTCTTTTCATGCTGAGCTAATGAAAATGACCACAGCTGATCACAGTTGAAAGTCAAATGGCTTAGTGTGCTATCAATAGCACTAGAAGGTGACTAGTTACACCTGATTGAGTTTACAAGTCATTTTTAGGAGGGGAGTGATCCTTTTTCCAACTCAGTGTTTCTGTTTTTTATTTTATTTTTTTTTCTGACATGTTGGTGTTATATCTTTCACTTGGATGTTATAAGTTGCACTGAGTAAATACAGCTGGATAAAACAAAAACTGTGTCTGTCTTCATTTCAGGCTGAAAAGCAACAGAATGTGATCATTTTAAAGGGGGGTGATTCTTTTCTATACCCACTGTATATACATATACATATTATATATATCAAAATTATTCAACCCCCATTGCAAAGACAATAAGTCAGGTTTATTGTCAAAATTTACAACTTTCAGCTGTTTTCAATGAACAAATCAAACAAAAGCAATTAAAATAGCTCAACACAACAAATGCTTCAAGTGGTTTCCCCAAATTCAACTGATAAGGCAACTTATAATGACTTCTCCAGTCTCAAAATTATTCAACCCCCTGAATAGAATCCCTCACCACATCACAAATATGCAAAACAGGTATTGTCTCAAGCACACCTGATGCAACTAATCAAGGGCTTCATTAGTTGCACAGGTGTGCTTGGGCTGGAACACATGAAATACCTGTACTGGCTAGGGATTTGTTGAGTGTCATGTTTGACTGCATGTTAGAAAAGTCAAAAGAATGGTCCAAAAAGTTAAGCAAAGAGCTCATCGCCCTTCACAAACAAGGAACAGGATACAAAAAGATAGCGAAGGCACTGAATGTTTCTAGAGACACCGTTGGAAACATAGTTTGCAAGTTCAAAGTTAGGGGAACAGTGGCTACACTACCTGGACGAGGCAGAAAAGGAATCTATCAATGGCTGCAACCAGATTTATTAGAAGGCAGGTTGTGAAAAACCCTTGAGTGACTGCAAAAGACCTGCAGGCAAGACTTGGTGGCAACAGGCACTGAGGTTTCCATGAGCACAGTAATGTGCGTACTAAATGCAGAAGGTTTCCATGCCAGAAGTCCATGACGTACACCAACACTCGGTGATGCTCTGGGGCTGCTTTGCATCCACCCATTATTATTAGGGGCCAAGCACAGAAGGTGCGATGGCACCTATTGTATCTGTTAGTTTTTTTCTTATTATTATTCGTCTTCCGCTCTTGAGTCTATGGCAGCCGATAGAACCGCTTGTGGGAAACTTATGAAATTTGGCACACAGATAGAGGACAGTCTGAATTGTTAATACAGCCAATTTGGACACTGTAACTCAAGCCCTCTAACGCCACCAACTGTCCAAAATTGCACTCATGTTTATGCTAATAACCTTTGAACCATAAGGGCTCCAATATGCTCAAAATCATATAAATAAGCCACAGACGCTTTGGGATTCTGTTCTGTGGAGCAATGAAACAAAACTGGAACTTTTTGGAACAATGGATCAGTGGTATTATCTGGAGGAAGAAGAATGAAGCATACGCTGAAAAGAACACTCTGCCCACAGTCAAGCATGGTGGTGGCTCGGTGATGCTCTGGGGCTACTTTGCATCCTCTGAAAACCTGCAGCATGTGGAAGGCAAGATGGATTCATTGAAGTATCAGGAAATCCTAGGAGAAAATATCATGCTGTCTGTGAGGAAGCTCAAGCTGGGGCGTCATTGGATCTTCCAACAGGACAATGAACCCAAGCATATCTCAAATTCCACCAAGTCTTGGTTGCAGAAGAAGTCCTGGAAGAGTCTACAGTGGCCATCACAGTCACCTGACTTGAACCTCATAGAAAATCTCTGGTGGGATTTGAAGAAGGCAGTTGCAGCACGCAATCCCAAGAATATCACTGAACTGGAGGCCATTGCTCATGAGGAATGGGCTAAGATTCCTCAGGAACGCTGCCAGAAGCTGTTGTCTGGCTATGCATCCAATTTGCAGCAGGTCATAACATCAAAAGGGTGCTCTACTAAGTATTAAAGATGCTTGCCATGAAGGGGCTGAATAATTTTGAGACTGGAGAAGTCATTATAAGTTGCATTTTCAGTTTAATTTTGGGTTGAGCTCTAGTGTGGAGATCAATAAAGCTTTAAAGGCTGTTGATCCAAAACAGTCACCTGGTCCCAACAATTTGGATCCTATCTTCTGAAGCTTGCAGCTGACTCCAAGATCTATATTGTAGGTATTCATACTTTAGGAGTGGAATCAATTGAAAAAGTATTATCTTATACAGGTGCATCTCAATAAATTAGAATGTCGTGGAAAAGTTCATTTATTTCAGTAAGTCAACTCAAATTGTGAAACTCGTGTATTAAATTAATTCAATGCACACAGACTGAAGTAGTTTAAATCTTTGGTTCTTTTAATTGTGATGATTTTGGCTCACATTTAACAAAAACCCACCAATTCACTATCTCAACAAATTAGAATACTTCATAAGACCAATTAAAAAAAACATTTTTAGTGAATTGTTGGCCTTCTGGAAAGTATGTTCATTTACTGTGTATGTACTCAATACTTGGTAGGGGCTCCTTTTGCTTTAATTACTGCCTCAATTCGGCGTGGCATGGAGGTGATCAGTTTGTGGCACTGCTGAGGTGGTATGGAAGCCCAGGTTTCTTTGACAGTGGCCTTCAGCTCATCTGCATTTTTTTGGTCTCTTGTTTCTCATTTTCCTCTTGACAATACCCCGTAGATTCTCTATGGGGTTCAGGTCTGGTGAGTTTTCTGGCCAGTCAAGCACACCAACACCATGGTCATTTAACCAACTTTTGGTGCTTTTGGCAGTGTGGGCAGGTGACAAATCCTGCTGGAAAATGAAATCAGCATCTTCAAAAAGCTGGTCAGCAGAAGGAAGCATGAAGTGCTCCAAAATTTCTTGGTAAACGGGTGCAGTGACTTTGGTTTTCAAAAAACACAATGGACCAACACCAGCAGATGACATTGCACCCCAAATCATCACAGACTGTGGAAACTGAACACTGGACTTCAAGCAACTTGGGCTATAAGCTTCTCCACCCTTCCTCCAGACTCTAGGACCTTGGTTTCCAAATGAAATTCAAAACTTGCTCTCATCTGAAAAGAGGACTTTGGACCACTGGGCAACAATCCAGTTCTTCTTCTCCTTAGACCAGGTAAGACACCTCTGATGTTGTCTGTGGTTCAGGAGTGGCTTAACAAGAGGAATACGACAACTGTAGCCAAATTCCTTGACACATCTGTGTGTGGTGGCTCTTGATGCCTTGACCCCAGCCTCAGTCCATTCCTTGTGAAGTTCACTCAAATTCTTGAATCGATTTTGCTTGACAATCCTCATAAGGCTGCAGTTCTCTCGGTTGGTTGTGCATCTTTTTCTTCCACACTTTTTCCTTCCACTCAACTTTCTGTTAACATGCTTGGATACAGCACTCTGTGAACAGCCAGCTTCTTTGGCAATGAATGTTTGTGGCTTACCCTCCTTGTGAAGGGTGTCAATGATTGTCTTCTGGACAACTGTCAGATCAGCAGTGTTCCCCATGATTGTGTAGCCTAGTGAACCAAACTGAGAGACCATTTTGAAGGCTCAGGAAACCTTTGCAGGTGTTTTGAGTTGATTAGCTGATTGGCATGTCACCATATTCTAATTTGTTGAGATAGTGAATTGGTGGGTTTTTGTTAAATGTGAGCCAAAATCATCACAATTAAAAGAACCAAAGAACCAAAAAACTACTTCAGTCTGTGTGCATTGAATTTATTTAATACATGAGTTTCACAATTTGAGTTGACTTACTGAAATAAATGAACTTTTCCACGACATTCTAATTTATTGAGATGCACCTGTATGTACTTAGACATTTAGTTGGACTTCTTTTAAAGTGCATATTGTGCATTTAATGAAGAAGCTGAATGTTAGGTTGGGATTTTACTATTGTAATAGGGCATGTTTTAATGTAGCAGTTAGGACAACACTTGGTCAGGCTACATTTTTAAGTGTTCTTGATTATGGAGATATTATTTATATGCATCTGCTTCCTCTATACTTCTCTGTCTAGACTGTCTCATAGCACTTTATGTTTTATAACCAATTCGTTGTCTAGTACACATCATATTGTTCTTGATGATTTGGTCTCTTGGCCTTCATTAAATTTAAGGAGACAGCAACATTGGTATGTGTTATTTACAACCCCAATTCCGAAAAAGTTGGGAGAGTATGGAAAATGCTAATAAACACAAAGAGGAGTGAATTGTAAATGTACTTTGACTTGTATTTAAACAAAAAATCAAGGTATCTGATGTTTTACCCATAAAATATAAACGTTTATTTTGAAATTGATGCATGCAACACGTTCCAAAACAGTTGGGACAGGGGCAATTTAGGACTAATAGCGATGTGACAAGTTGAAATAAGACGGTGATGTGAAACAGCTGAGACAATCATCTAATTTTGGGCATTTCACCTTCTACAATGCACAATATAATTAAAAGATTCAAGGAATCCGGTCAAATCTCGGTGCGTAAAGGGCAAGGCCAAAAACTACTTCTGAATGCGCATGAATGTGCATGATCTCCGATCCCTCAGATGTCACAGTCTTAAAAACTGTCATGAGTCTGTAATAGATATCCTGACATGGGCTCAGGAATACTTTGGTAAACCTTTGGTGACTAGATAAGGTAAATCATGTTTTGTGGTCTGACGAGTCAACATTTCAAATAGTTTTTGGACAAAACAGCCATCATGTTCTCCGGGCCAAAGAGAAAAAGGAGCATCCAAGCTGTTATCAGCGTCAGGTGCAAAAGTCAGCGTCTGTCATTGTTTGGGGGTGTTTCACTGCCCATGGCATGGGTAACTTGCACATCTGTGAGGGCACCATTAATGCAGAAAGATATGTACACATTTTGGAGCAACATATTGTAACGTCTGACGGTACTAAACTGATTTTGATTCAATTACTCATCTTCCCCCTAACTCCCACCGGCACCATCAGTTTGACCAAATACCGGTGGGACGGTAGAAGGACACCAGCCCCCTCTTCTGGACACACGCACGCACACGTCTCACACACACACACTCACGCACACACAATGGAAAATGTTTATTGAATGTAACGTGTAATCATATGTCTAGGATAGTTCTAATGTATTCATGTATGCAAGTATTGTGTGCTTATGTAACCTAGCTATAATGATTTTGGATAGTTTGAGTTAGGATATAATTTTAATTTGCCTGTAACCATGTCTAAAGATCTTTCACTGTTTAACGTCTTCTAATCTCATCGAATTTGGTATCAAACTAATCGTCTCTTAACACACCGATTAATAACGCATACTATATGACGATGGGATGTATCATTCTATACTTTTCTAAATTTCATTCTAATCCAAAGCTAATACAAACCCCACCTTGACATGCGAACCCGCTCTGAAACAGACAAAGAAAGTTCTTCCCCCAGAACTGACTTCTCTCTCTGGATTCGCCAGCAGCTCAGAAAGGCGTGTATGTTGGCATTATCCATAAAAGACAGCGACACGCATTTCTCTTGCCTCTTCTTCACTTCTGCGGTCTCTCTCTTCCGCCTTCTCTTCTTCCTTGTTTCCGGCGCTCCTCCGGACTCTCCTTTTTCTCGGTAGCCACGTGACAATTACCGCTTTCTTCCTTTTCTACTTTGGCGAGACCCAACTCTGTTCTACCCCGACTCTTCAGCGACCTCTACACGAAGTCACCGGACCTCGGACCCTCTTGAAATGACAGATAAGCCGATGCAAGTATAAATTTTAATCGATCTATAGATGCGTCTTACTTAAGTTCGTGCCCCTGTTTAAGGTGAATTAATTCATTGCTGATTCTTGAGGTTAAACTGTTGTGTTTTCTGCCATTCTGTTATTTTCATCACTTCTCTTTTTTTTTTTCACTTTTCCTGTATATATGTATTATTTGTTTAGATCTAGTTGTGTGTATCAGTAGTTTCACTTAGTTATTAAAATCTATCATTATCACACTGGATCGCCTCTGTTTTTACTCATGAACAAGGTTCACTTTTAACATTGCTCTTCGCTATGCGCTGTATTTCTTTTAAGAACAACATAGGAGAAGTATGCTTCTTGACCAGAAGAATAATTTTCTCTTTTAGCGTAATACGAAGATTGCCCTGGTAAGTTTGGTGGACAAACAGATCAAGTCGCTTCGCATTTAATTCTAAAGCTAGACTACAGTAAGTCAGTAAGTAACATAACATTCCCTTTCCTGGTCGATTTATATCCATAACTAATCAGAACATGCTTTGATTAGATATATAGATATATTTCACCCATTTGAGCTAAATTCGCTACAATATGCTGCTATCCAGTCCAGGACAACGCCAAACTACATTCTGCTCGGATGGTTGCGTAAGCAGAGAGTGCAGGTGCTAGCATGACCTGCCTGCAGTCCTGACCTGTCTTAGATTGAGAATGTGTAGTGCATTATGAAGTGCAAAATAAGGCAATGAAGGCCCCATACTGTTGCGCAGCTGAAGAAATGCATAATGGATGAATGGGGGAAAATTCCGCTTGCTAAACTTAACCAACTGGTGTCTTTAGTGCCCAAACGCTTGTGTGTTGCAGTCATCAGATTTGAAATGAGTGTATATTTTAAATAATAAATTAAATTCACAAAGTAAAACATCAAATAATGTGTTAATAATGTGTTTTCAATATACAGGTGCATCTCAATAAATTAGAATGTCGTGGAAAAGTTCATTTATTTCAGTAATTCAACTCAAATTGTGAAACTCGTGTATTAAATAAATTCAATGCACACAGACTGAAGTAGTTTAAGTCTTTGGTTCTTTTAATTGTGATGATTTTGGCTCACGTTTAACAAAAACCCACCAATTCACTATCTCAACAAATTAGAATACTTCATAATACCAATAAAGAAAACATTTTTAGTGAATTGTTGGCCTTCTGGAAAGTATGTTCATTTACTGTACATGTACACAATACTTGGTAGGGGCTCCTTTTGCTTTAATTACTGCCTCAATTCGGCGTGGCATGGAGGTGATCAGTTTATGGCACTGCTGAGGTGGTATGGAAGCCCAGGTTTCTTTGACAGTGGCCTTCAGCTCATCTGCATTTTTTGGTCTCTTGTTTCTCATTTTCCTCTTGACAATACCCCATAGATTCTCTATGGGGTTCAGGTCTGGTGAGTTTGCTGGCCAGTCAAGCACACCAACACCATGGTCATTTAACCAACTTTTGGTGCTTTTGGCAGTGTGGGCAGGTGCCAAATCCTGCTGGAAAATGAAATCAGCATCTTCAAAAAGCTGGTCAGCAGAAGGAAGCATGAAGTGCTCCAAAATTTCTTGGTAAACGGGTGCAGTGACTTTGGTTTTCAAAAAACACAATGGACCAGCACCAGCAGATGACATTGCACCCCAAATCATCACAGACTGTGGAAACTGAACACTGAACTTCAAGCAACTTGGGCTATGAGCTTCTCCACCCTTCCTGCAGACTCTAGGACCTTGGTTTCCAAATGAAATACAAAACTTGCTCTCATCTGAAAAGAGGACTTTGGACCACTGGGCAACAGTCCAGTTCTTCTTCTCCTTAGCCCAGGTAAGACGCCTCTGACGTTGTCTGTGGTTCAGGAGTGGCTTAACAAGAGGAATACGACAACTGTAGCCAAATTCCTTGGCACGTCTGTGTGTGGTGGCTCTTGATGCCTTGACCCCAGCCTCAGTCCATTCCTTGTGAAGTTCACTCAAATTCTTAAATCGATTTTGCTTGACAATCCTCATAAGGCTGCGGTTCTCTCGGTTGGTTGTGCATCTTTTTCTTCCACAATTTTTCCTTCCACTCAACTTTCTGTTAACATGCTTGGATACAGCACTCTGTGAACAGCCAGCTTCTTTGGCAATGAATGTTTGTGGCTTACCTAGTGAACCAAACTGAGAGACCATTTTGAAGGCTCAGGAAACCTTTGCAGGTGTTTTGAGTTGATTAGCTGATTGGCATGTCACCATATTCTAATTTGTTGAGATAGTGAATTGGTGGGTTTTTGTTAAATGTGAGCCAAAATCATCACAATTAAAAGAACCAAAGACTTAAACTACTTCAGTCTGTGGCATTGAATTTATTTAATACACGAGTTTCACAATTTGAGTTGAATTACTGAAATAAACGAACTTTTCCACGACATTCTAATTTATTGAGATGCACCTGTAGTACAGGGTGAATTGAATTTTCAAATGACTCTTTTTGTTTGTTTTTTTGCATTTTCCATACTGTCCCAACTTTTTCGGAATTGGGGTTGTAGTGGCAGTGAGAGCTCAGTGGTTAAGATGTTGGGCTATTGATTGGAAGGTCGTGAGTTCAAATCCCAGTACTGCCAAGCCACCACTGTTGGGCCCTTGAGCAAGGCCCTTAACCCTCACTTGCTCAGATGTATAAATAAAATAAATGCAAGTCGCTCTGGATAAGGGCGTCTGCCAAATGTCGTAAATGTATGAGCAGCAGTTATGATTCTCGCTCTTCTAGATGGTTGCTCTGTAGGGTACCCAGATATTGGAAGAAAGGGTTTTGCTTATTTTGCTCCCTGGTCATGGAATAATCTTCAGAAAACATTACAGCTTAATCAATTTGCTACAATGGGAGAATTTAAAGCTCTGATAGAAAATTGTGTAACTGAATTGCTATTCATAAGCTGGATGTGTTTTGTATTATTATTTTTTTATGTCTGTTTTTGTGTTTGACTTTTAAGTTTGTTACTCTGTAATGGTGTGCCTTCTTGGCCAGGTCTCTCTTGAAAAAGAGATTTAATCTCAAGGGACTTCTTGGTTAAATAAAAGTTAAATAAATAAAAATAAAAAAGAGTTATTTCTGAATTTATATAGTTTTAACTTGCAGCCTATTTTGTTGGTTATTAACTGTTCAATGGTGGCTACTTGAGTGCATAACTCATAGAGTAATTAACGTGAGACCATTAATGTTAAAATTAACATGAAAGGAAAATTATACGGTCTGTCGGATTCACTACTACTGCTCTGCTCCCACCTCTCACTCTCACCTCTCGAACTTTGTTTTATTTAAAACAGGGGGAAAAGGTTAGAATTTAGAAAATACTAAAACAAAAAAGGAACTGCTGTGTTGACCATTCAAAATTCAAAATGTTGCACAATTTCTAGATCACTATTTAAAATTAAGCAAATTTGTGGTATTGACTATGTTAATTGTGTTGTACAAAAGGTCAGATTTTCCATTAGTCTTATCCCTTCCATTGAAGCACATGTTCAGACGACACTCAGATGGATTTGATTTAACATGGATCATCAGGTTTTACACAAACTGGTGGAGTTTTGTCAGCTCAAGTGCACACTGTCATAAAAGCAAAAGGGGAACATACCAAATACTAAACAAATTTGAAATTCATGTAAATATTTCTAAAAAACTACTTTTCACTTATTGCTGATAATATCATTTGTAATGAAAACCTTTGTGTTTTTGTGCTAAATTGAAAAATAATGCCAAAGATTGCCAAGTATTTTCACTCATGGCCTGAGACCTTTGAACCCCACTGTATATACAGACAGGTAGCGAAGTAAAGGAAAAAGTGTGGCTCTGTTATACTGTTGGAGGCATTTTGCTGAAATGGCTTATCTCTGTGACATAGAGCTAGAAAATTAGGATTTAACATAAATTGTAACTCCACCACTTTACCAACTTGGTCAGATCTGTAAACATTGTAAACATCAAATGCAAACATGTTCTTTTTGACAAATAGCAAATTAATACACAATTACAGAATTAACCACCTACTACTACTGGTGTAGCAGTAACAAAAATTAAAATGACAGAATGGAAACTCTTCATTAATATTTTGCCGTAGTCAAATTGTTGTCCATTTACTAGCCTTCCACTATACTGCTGTGAGCCAGCAGTATTGAGCAGGAATCTAAAAGCACTTCACATTTTATAAAACCTCTTGAAACTCCAAATTGCAAAAGTTCCCAGTCTCTCCAATGAAAAGTCAAAAGATATGCAGGTTTCCCTTTGAGACAAGACAAAATAGAAAAAAAATAAATGCATCTATGACCTCCCTCTCACTCTGATGCTTTATGGACATACAACTAAATAAATAATGTATGTTATTTATTTATTTATTTATTTATCTGTCGTTTGATGTTTTCTTTTTTTAAAAAGCAAACTGCTAACTAGAACAGTTGCTATCCCAAAAACCCAAAGCCATTTGCTGAATTTAGAGAGAGGGTTTTACTGAGCAATTTCTGCTAATGAATCATTCATGTCAAAGAAACCCCTGATGCACAGGGCCATATAATTCAAAGCTTTCCTTCCATTACCTCTCAACTCTATCAAACCCATCTCAAAATCACATCCTTCAACAGCCAAAGTTACTTACATCTGTTTCTTACTCTCTATATCACTCTTTTTCCAGCTCTACCACTCTGCTCACCTGTATCAACCTCTACCTTTCCTGACCCCACAGTCCAAGTCTCTCTCTCTATCCATCTCTCTCTCTGCCTCACTTATTCTTACTGCTCAGATATGACCATGCATTCACACTTGTTAAAAAACATTCACACTCGTTAAAAAACAAATTATCATGCACCTGTCATCAATGACGCTATTCTGATTAACTCTAAATAAAGATCAACTGTTTCTGTAGGATTTTCTTACATCTTCTTGATTTCATTCCGACTCCTGAAGCCACGGTCCGTAAAGAACTTGGATCCAACCCACCTAAATCACCCCAAACCATGAGGCAAAATGTGTTAAGGTCTTATGAGACTAAGGTAGAATTTTTGGCCATATTTCTAAAACATATGTTTGGCACAAAAACAAGACAGCTTATCACCCAAAGAACACCATACCCACAGTGAAGCATGGTGGGACAGCATCAAGATAGAGGGATAGCTCCAACTCCAAATACCAATCTATTATGACAAAACCTCCCAAAGCACAAATCCAAGTCAAAGGAATACCTTCAGAAAAAAGATCAGGGTTTTGGAATGGCACAGTCTAAAGCCTGTATAAAGCCTTTGGAATAACTTGAAGAGGGCTGTGTGCAGCAGATGATAGAGCTAAATAAAATTGTTAAATCAACATGTGCTAAGCTGGTAGACACTTTTTACAAGCAAATGGTGCTTTAACAGTGTATTAGTTAAGGGGTGTGCTCACATACTGTAACCAGATTATTGTAAGGTTTTTTTTGTTTGTTTGTTTTATTTGTCCCTAAAATATTTCTGTTTGTTTTTCAATTTTGTTGGTTGCTATATTACATTAAAGGAGGAAAAATATCTGGCACAATTTATCTTAAGTTTCATTTTTTACATAACAAAACCCTTTTTTTTTTTTTTAAGTTTTATATCCAATGTATTTATGTACCATTGTGGGACAAACGTCTCAGTCTCAACAACTTAACTAACACAATGTGAGACTTTCATTCACCGCGGACTTCCCCTTCCTATCCGCAATATCTTGCCAGGGATCTCAGTTGGAATCACCAGTTCAAGTGCTCTCCATCTACTGATGGCACCATTTACATCACAGTGTGGCTGTAGCCATGAGATTTGACACATGTGTAACAGACTCCTCCCCTTCCCTCCCACTTTGCCTGCTGCCCAGCAACACCACCTGACAGCTATCAGAAGGGATTCCAGCAGAGCCGTTGGCAGACAGCTAGATAAACAAAGTGGGTAAGAGACCAGGGAAAAAAAGAGAAAATCAAAGGTACACAATTATCACAAAGAACAGGGAATAATTTGCTGGTGTAGCAGTGTAATTTTTATGGTTTCTGGGACAAAAAAGTAAAAAAAAAAAAATAAAAAATAAATAAAGACGTTTCATTATATTCAGTATAGTCTAACTACTATGTAAATTCTTAAGTAATTTTTTTTTTTTTTTTTTTTTTTTTTAACCACAATATGAGACAGTAATGTATAGTCCCAGCATATGGACTAAAAGGTGGAAGAACTGGATGAATATAAGGGCTATAAGGATGACACTGCCAGTCTGGGGAGGAGAGTAGGTATGAGATTAAAGGTCCTCCTGTGACAACCCCACTTGGGAAGGAACATCTGGCATACCAGCTGCTCCTCTGGTTAACATGCTACCCCAAGTGTTTTGAAATTACACACACACACACACACACACACACACACACACACACACAATGAACTACAGTTAGTAATTTTTGCAGGAGTCATCAAGCTGTGGTCGTGTCTTCACAATTTCTATGGTCATTACATGTGATAAAGTATGAGAAATTTAACTTTCCAGTTAAAAACTTAAGAGGGAATGTACTAACATACATGCATGCTCACACACACACACACACACACACACACACACACGCAGAGGCCTGCAGAGCCAAATAAGGGCTGGATTCTAGTCTGAGAACTGAGAGGTTCATTAAAATCACACAAGTAAGAGAGGCGAGGGAAACAGGAAGAAAATGTGTACAAGGATATATGAGTAGGAAGGTCACTGCCCTTTGCAACTAATCTGCCCTGAATAACTATGTACTCATACACACAGACACACCCAAACACCCAAACACACAAACCTCCCCTGAGATATCAGAAGGAGGCTCACTTTGCTGTCGAACCAATTTGACCCTGACATCCTGGGTGAGATTCTGGCTTTCGTCATGGTTCCCTCCCTTATTTTTTGGTATGAAAGAGCTAATGAGTGCCCTGCTGCTGCCAGCACTGCTCTGTATTAATGGGAGATGGTATGCACAAGATGAGCTGCGTACATCACTGTTGCCTGAGTGTCCTTCATTCCAACCACCACTTTTGCTGAGTAGAAGTAATTTGGGGAAAACACAAACAACAAAAGTAATAAAATAGTGATCAATCCCTATTTAGAAGAAGTATAGGGAAGGAAACCCAAATAACAACAGGAGAATTACAAGTAGATAAGTAGGAAAATATAGAAAGGAACTTCTGTTACTTTTTTAAAGAAACAAAAAGCAGAGCTAGGGAAAAGTCAAAAATTCTTTTCTGCTTACATTCGTGCTCTTTCCAGAATAGGTGTTTCACAAAACTGGTTACTAGGTTAGTTTATTCTGGACTGTCCAAACCCCACTCTCCCTAGAACTGAGACAATTTCATGTCTCACATACATACATGCATGCACCCTATTTTTTTAGTACAAACTTTGTTATAGATTTTTTTTTAGGAACTCATCACGTCAGTAGAAAAAACATTTTAAATTCCCAAACATTAGTTTTCTAGCACAAAATTAAACAGAAAAATGTTTGCATGTCATTAAAGAAAGCAGCATATTACGTAAGTGTTACATAAACTGTAGGAAGGTGAGTCAGGATGCATGCGCTGGGGAAACGTCAGTTTATTAGGAAAAGGTGATTCAAAAATAAAGGAACACACAAAACATAATCCATCACAAAAAAAGGCAACAATAATCCAAAATGAGATAGTACTTAACGAATGAGGTAGTAATCCAAAAAAGCAGTAATCCAAAAAAGCAGTAAACAAAACACAGGGAAAAACATGCGAGGCAAGGAGGTGGTTTGGGAACCACGAACAATGAGCTACGGAAATAGAACTAGGAAGTACGAACAATGAGCTTGAAACAATTCACTATTCTAACTCTAAACTAATACTCCGCAAGGAAGCGGAAACAGAGCGGGGTTTAAATGCAACACACAAATCAAAGACACCTGATACTCATCATGACAATGAATGAACATGAACCAATAAGAAATAAGGAGGCAGAGACATGACACAAACCAAAACATAAGCACATGGAAAAACACAGAAGGCGGAGACATGACGTGAATGAAAACAGAAGCACATGCCAAAGAAAACAAAACCGGTTCATGAATGAGTCCGAAGGGTTTTTATGAATAGCGCTGGAATGTGCTCAGTGGAATGCGGAAGTATGCTGCTCTGCTAGCCTCCGCTAGCCTCATAGCGAGAGAGAGGGAACCTAACAGAGCCCCCCTCCTAAGGCGCGGCTCCCGAAGCGCCACAAGTTCTAGCCGCCTTGGCGGACCTGGGTCCCTGGGCAGGATCCTAACCTCTGCCCCCCAGGACCTGAGGCTGGCAATGTCCAGTGTCCCGAAACCAGAGCAGAGCGTGTCGGGTTGTCCCTTCGGCCCTGGTGGAGAACTTGGTGTGATGCTTGACCTGGTGCTTGACTTGGAGCTTGGAGTGATGCTTGACCTGGTGCTTGACTTGGAGCTTGGAGTGATGCTTGACCTGGTGCTTGACTTGGAGCTTGACTTGGTGCTAGGGTTGGAGCTTGCCTTGAAGCTTGACTTGGTGCCTAGCTTGAAGCTTGGCCTGGAACCAGGACTGGAGTCAGATTTGGCACCTGGATCAGAGACAGACTTGGAAACAGATCGGGAGACAGGTTTCAAGACGGACTTGGAAACAGATCGGGAGACAGGTTTCGAGACAGACTTGGAAACAGATTGGGAGACAGGCTTCGAGACTGGACAGAGAACTGGGCAGAGAACTAGGTTAGATCCAGAACCATAAACAAAATCAAAATCCTGATTGGAAACAGAGCTGAAAACAGAGCTGGTAACAGAGTTGGAAATTAAATTGGAGACAGGGCTGGTGATAAAATCGGAAACTGGACTGGAAGCTGAGCTAAGAAGGTAACTAGAGACAGAGGAGGAGACAGGGGAGGAGACAGAATGGTGTGCTGAACTGGAAACGGGGTTGGAAACGGAGCTGGAAACGGAGCTGGGAATTAAATCAGCAACCGAACTGAGAACTAAATCAGCAACCGAACTGAGAATGAAAGCAAAAACAGAACTAGAAATTAAATCAAAAACAGAGCTGGAAACTAAATCAATAACTGGGTTGGAAACTGGACTGGAAACTGGACTAGGAACAGGGTTGGAGCCTGGACATGGACTAGGACTAGTGCAGGAACCTGGACATGGACTAGGACTTAATTTTGCGCTAAAACATGGGCTAGAACTTGGAAAGGGGATCATCCCGTGGACCTCAGACATGGACTGGGCTTGGGAGGAGGTCATCCCATGGACCTCTGACATGAGCAGGATAGGAGTGGAGGTTTCTTCTTGAACCTCTGGCAGGAACATGGCGTGGGCGGAGGTCTCCTCGTGGACCTCCAGTATAAGCAGGACAGGAGAGGAGGTTTCTTCTTGAACCTCTGACGGGAACAGGACTGGAGTGGAGCACCCCCCTTGGGTCTCCGACAGGAACTGGGCTGAAGCGGAGCACCCCACTTGGGTCTCCGACAGGAACTGGGCTGGAACGGAGCACCCCACTTGGGTCTCCGACAGGAACGGAGCACCCCACTTGGGTCTCCGACAGGAACGGAGCACCCCACTTGGGTCTCCGACAGGAACTGGGCTGGTGCGGAGCACCCCACTTGGGTCTCCGACAGGAACTGGGCTGGTGTGGAGCACCCCACTTGGGTCTCCGACAGGAACTGGGCTGGAACGGAGCACCCCACTTGGGTCTCCGGCAGGAACTGGACAGGAGTGGAGGTCTCCTTGTGAACCTCCAAGAGCAGCTCCACTGGGAAAACCTCCTGCTGGGTCTCCGGCTGGAGCTTGAGGCTGGAGGTTGCCAATTTAACCTCCAGGGACAGTTCCGCTGTGTAGACCTCCTGCTGGGCCTCCGGCTGGAGCTTGGGGCTGGAGGTCGCCACATTAACCTCCAGGGGCAGCTCCGCTGAGGAGACCTCCTGCTGGATCTCTGGGTGGAGCTCGGGGCTGGAGGTCACCACGTTAACCTCCAGCTGGCACTCCTGGGTCAGGGGATGAGAGGTGCAGGCTGCCCTTTTAGCCCGCTCCCTTTCATAGTAGTCCAGGAACGACTGGCCCTGGTCCCCGGGCAGGTGCACCGAGTTCAGTAGGGAATTAAGGTCGGACTCAGATTCTGGGCTCCTATATTCCTGCATCAGGAGCGCCACGAAACCTGGAACTGTTGTCAGTTTGGTGTATCTGCTGGTGAAGTGGGTCTCCGCCCACCAGCGGGCTGAGCCGGCCAAACGGGAAAGGAGGAACCGCGCCCATAATTCCTCACTGGGTTTTGGACCTTCTAGTCCCACAAAAAATCCCTGAGCCTGTAAAAAAAAAAATAACTGGGGTGCCAAGAGTCATAGGCGGTAGGAGGCGGAACACAGGCCCGAAAAGAAATAGAATCCGAGGAGGGAACAAAAAGTGGGGCACAGTTATCAAGAAGTTTCCCCGCTGCATCCATGTTTTGGCGGAGTATTCTGTTACGTAAACTGTAGGAAGGTGAGTCAGGATGCATGCGCTGGGGAAACGTCAGTTTATTAGGAAAAGGTAATTCAAAAATAAAGGAACACACAAAAACAACAAAACATAATCCATCACAAAAAAAGGCAACAATAATCCAAAATGAGATAGTACTTAACGAATGAGGCAGTAATCCAAAAAAGCAGTAAACAAAACACAGGGAAAAACACGCAAGGCAAGGAGGTGGTTTGGGAACCACGAACAATGAGCTACGGAAATAGAACTAGGAACTACAAACAACGAGCTTGAAACAATTCACTATTCTAACACTAAACTGATACTCCGCAAGGAAGCGGAAACAGAGCGGGGTTTAAATGCAACACACAAATCAAAGACACCTGATACTCATCATGACAATGAATGAACATGAACCAATAAGAAATAAGGAGGCGGAGACATGACACAAACAAAAACATAAGCACATGGTACAACACGGGAGGCGGAGACATGACGTGAACAAAAACACAAGCACATGGAAAAACATAGGAGGCGGAGACATGACGTGAATGAAAACAGAAGCACACGGCAAAGAAAACAAAACCAGTTCATTAATGAGTCTGAAGTGTTTTTATGAATAGCACTGGAATGCGCTCAGTGGAATGCGGAAGTACGCTGCTCCGCTAGCCTCCGCTGGCTTCATAGCGAGAGAGAGGGAACCTAACAGTAAGAGACCACTTTTCAGGGAAAAAAACCCAATGAAGGCTGCTGAGCTTTGCTGCAAAAATAAGAAGCAAGTGCGAAAGTCAAAGTCTCCAGAAGAACTGTGGCTGGTTCTGCAAGATGCTCAATAAAACTTACCAGCTCATTTCCTTATAAAACTGCACAAATTGTACCAGAGATGACTATTTTTAGTTTTAGTTTTTTTGTCACACCAAATATTGACTTTGCTTCATTTCCTACTGTTTATTGCGCTTTACGGTATTTTTTAAAATGTAGAAACATTTAATTTAATTATTTTGAAGGCATCTTTACTCTACAGAATTTCTTTGCATGTGCCTAAGAGTTTTGCACAGTACTGTACATACATACAACACTGAATCATAAGTACTGCAGCCCCACTTATAAAATTAATATTGACGGTATAGAAAGAGAAAGATACAAAGAGAGAGAAATTGGGGAAGACAAAGTAAAATACAGATGACTTAAGCAAGGCTGTGGCATGAATAAAAAAAATTGGAGTGGTAATATATTACTGAAACAAAAAAATGAATAAAACCCACAGCTGTCCAAGAGGCAACTTTCAATGAAGAGCCAATGATGGGGCAAAAACAGCCCTTCCCTAAAGGAGCAGGGAGAAGGCAGTGGATTAGTGCTCCATGCTCAGTGCCATTTTGTGTACACTTTACATGGGTGTAAAGTGAGGAGAATAGAGGAATTTAGAAAATAAATCGAATGCAACCCTCTGAAAAAAAGATTATTCAAACCTGGTTTCATCACAGTCCATTTTAAATGTGACATTTGAAAAGTTGTTTACATAACTATAAGGCTATTTGGATGGGATTAGTTTTATATGGGGAGGTGGGGTAATGTAATAATTACCAGTGCTTCTCTGTGATTTTAATCAAGTGTGAATTGGTCATGTCAGGGGTTTTTTCCTGGACTTTTTCCAGACTGCGCATTCCCGTGACGATGAAGATTTTACCTTCTATAAAATGGCCTGTAAAAATAACCCCAGGTTAAACTAATCCCATGTGACTGCACTCCCTGTATTTTTTTAGGTAGAAAAACGCCATTTATTGCAAACTTCCCAAAAAATCTCCTCCCAAATAGAATGATTATGTACCATTTGTTCAAACAGCATTTGATAATGTCATTCTCCCCAAAATGAAACTAAAAATAAAGTTTCAGCTCTCGTCCAGTTGCGGCTTTTCTCTTGCTTCATTGGTGCCATGTTGTATTATCAAACACTGAAGTGCAGCACCATGTTACATATGATGCACTGGGCTGCTTTGATGGGTTGTATTTCTAAATGGCGAAGACATGCCCATCTCGGCAATTTCTACAGAAATCGCTTATCTCGTGTGAATTGATGATAAATATCACAGACGTCCGTAGTAACAATTACTTTATAGCCATATGTTCTGAAAACTAATCCCGTATGAATAGGGCTAATGGCAAATAAGTATATGGCATAAAATGCACTCAGCAGTGTACAATATAATGGTGTACACTGGCTGTAGCTAGTTAAGAGAGAACAGAATGATGTCAGCACCAAAAAAAAAAAATACTTGATCAATGAAAAACAATAACAAACCCATTATAAATGAACTTATGCAGTACTTTACAATCACAATAAATGATGGTCATTTTCTAAATATGGAGATTAAATAACTGAAACCTGTGGTAACCTACCACACGAAAAATTCTGAAGCATTTACTCATCTATCTCAAGGCAGAATCCGGCTATTTTAAGACTGCTTTTATTTCTGTAAGCATCCATGCATTCTGTAAGTTCCATAATACATTTGTGTATGGATATCTGTAAGATACCTGTCACTTTTTCCCACTGAGCATTTCCAAGTATGTGTGTTTCAGCTTGTCATGATACCAACATTTTGACTCTGTTACCAATACCAAATTTATCATCAACATGTTCAATACTATTATGATATTTTAGTCTTGAGGTGCAAAATGAGCGAAAGGACGGATAACTGAAGTGCTGAGGAGATTTGGACCAATGAACAAAAAGAGAAAACAATTGGTGGATGGGATACATAAAATGTTTTAAACTAGTCATTAATACAATTTTCTAGTAATATATTGAGTGTGGCTATGTGTTCTCCATGCTCAGGTGATTTTATGATTACAAAGTTTTGTCTACTTTTTTTATGTCGTCGTATTTCTGACCGTAGGATAACATCAGTCTTTAAGCATGTTTGTTTAAAGTTACATGAAAAATGAAATACATTTATCTAAGTGTAATAATATTTGCATTTTTAACCCATTAAAAAGGGATGAGGAACAATAACAAGTTACTCTACAATATTATAATGAAAATGTAGTTAACTGACAGTTAGGTGAAAGCAGAAATGCTATAATGCAGCATTTTACAAGTAGTGTTAGAACAGCTAACATATACAGTCATGTGAAAAAATATGTACACCCCATGGAAATTCTTGGCTTTTTTTTATTTGGACAAGCAAACACCTTTTGCATCATCTTTGAAACAGTGCCTACTAATTAAGTTGATATACCTGAGCAAAACCACAAGGAAATTAGCTTTTTCAATCAAATATTCAACAGAAATATCAATAGATTTGATGTTCTTCTGTGGTAAAAGTAAGTATACCCTTGGCCTCAGAAGCTAGTATTGCCCCCTTTAGCAGAAATAACTTCTTGTAGGTGTTTTGTATAATTGTCCACCAGGCTTGCTGGAATTTTTGACCACTCTTCCATGCAATATTCTTTCAGCTGCAAGATGTTTGAGGGTTTTCTTGCATATACTGCCCATGTCAAATCCCCCCACAACATTTCAATGGGATTCAAATCCAGGCTTTGACTAGGCCATTTCATAACCCTCCATTTCTTCTTTTTGAGCCATTCCTTGGTGGATTTTCTAGTGTGCTTAGGATCATCATCCTGTTGAAAGGTATAATTTTGGTTCAACTTCAAATTTCTGACAGATGGCCTCACATTATCTTCAAGAACTCTTTGATATGATGCAGAATTCATAGCGGAATCAATGAATGCAAGCTGTCCAGTCCCTGACGCAGCAAAGCAACCCCAAACCATAATATTTTCACCACCATGTCTCACAGTTGGTATGAGGTGCTTCTCCTGGAAAGCTGTCTTTGGTCAGCGCCAAATATGTCTGATGTTACTGTGGTCAAACAACTCTATCTTTGATTCGTCTGTCCAGAGCATATTATTCCAAAACACCTGCTCTTTTCCAAACTGTGGTCTTGCAAAGGCTTTTTCCTGGCACGCCTCACATGCAGGTCAAATTTGTGCAATCTCTTTCTGATTGTAGAAGCCTGCATTTTGACACCAACAGTTGCAAGACTTACTAGCAGTTCAGTTCAGTTTATTCATCCCTTAGGAAACTTGGTTTGCACAGGTGCCACACATCACATTAACATACATATAAACATTCAAACAAAGACATTATAAGAATCTTGTAATGAAATGTTGAAGTTTTTGGAGATTCTTTTTGCATCAGACGGTCTGCTCTTGTGTTGAATTTGCTCGGATGGCCAGTCTTGGACAAATTGGCAGTCGTTTGAAATCTGCACCATTTGTAGATATTTTTCCTTACAGTGGAATGATGTATTTTAAATAATTTGGAGATCGTTTTAAATCACTTGCCAAACTAATAGGCCTCCACAACCTTAATGCCTTACAGAACTCTTTAGATCTTGGCATGATGACACCACACACCTCAATAGCAAAGGGAACACCAGATACTAGATGTGAGAGGTTTAAATAACACCTGCACTCCCTAACACCTGATTCTACCATAACCCCTGAGTCTAATTTTATGAGTTTGAAGGTGTGATAAATGTGGGGGTGTACTTACTTTTTCCATGTGACTGATCTGTTTTTTTTGTTTGTTTTTTTATTTAAAATGTGAAAATGACTACAAAATATCAACTTTATGTGTCATTTGATAGAGTGTATGAGCTTTATTAATAGGCACAATTTCAAAGAGGATCAAATGTTTGCTTGTCCAAATATGTAAAAAAAAAAAAAAAGCCAACAATTTCCATGGGATGTACTTATTTTTTCACATGACTGTAGGTGTTGTCATCATATTGAAATAAAGAAGTCAGTCTGTCACTCAGCCAGTCAGTCAGTCTCTCCATCAGTCAGTCACTTACTCACACAGTCAGTCAGTTTATCAGTCAGTCAGTCAGTTTCTCCATCAGGCAGTCACTTAGTCACACAGTCAGTCAAATCAACTGCAGACTAATTTACTCAACTAATTTACTCAATTCCAAAGTTCAAATTTCCGCTTTCTTGATGAACTCAAGGCTGCCAAGACCTACTGGCAAATAGTCACTGGACAATTGTGCGGTTGAACAAACGATGGCAAAACAGATGACCCTTAAAAATTTGTTCCCAAAAGCAATCAATTCTGATCAGCCTAATCAAGCCAGTTGAGAACATGCTTCTTCTTGAGACACTCCTTTGTTGCCTTGGCTGTGTGTTTTGGGTCATTGTCATGCTGGAATACCCATCCACGACCCATTTTCAATGCCCTGGCTGAGGGAAGGAGGTTCTCACCCAAGATTTGATGGTGCATGGCCCCGTCCATCGTCCCTTTGATGCGGTCCAGTTGTACTGTACCCTTAGCAGAAAAACACCCCCAACACATAATGTTTCCACCTCCATGTTTGACGGTGGGGATGGTGTTCTTGGGGTCATAGGCAGCATTCCTCCTCCTCCAAACATGGCGAGTTGAGTTGATGCCAAAGAGCTCGATTTTGGTCTCATCTGACCACAACACTTTCACCCAGTTCTCCTCTGAATCATTCAGGCAAACGTCAGATGGGCCTGTACATGTGCTTTCTTGTGGGTGCTGCAGGATTTCAGTCCTTCACGGCGTAGTGTTACCAATTGTTTTCTTGGTGACTATGGTCCCAGCTGCCAGATCATTAACCAGATCCTCCCGTGTAATTCTGGGCTGAGTCCTCACCGTTCTCATGATCATTGAAACTCCACAAGGTGAGATCTTACATGGAGCCCCAGACCGAGGGAGACTGACAGTTATTTTGTGTTTCTTCCATTTGCGAATAATCGCACCAACTGTTGTCACCTTCTCACCAAGCTGCTTGGCGATGGTCTTGTAGCCCATTCCAGCCTCGTGTAGGTCTACAATCTTGTCCCTGATATCCTTGGACAGCTCTTTGGTTTTGGCCATGGTGGAGAGTTTGGAATCTGATTGATTGATTGCTTCTGTAGACAGGTGTCTTTTATACAGGTAACAAGCTGAGATCTCAGCTCGTTACCTGTGTAAAAGACACCTGGGAGCCAGAAATCTTGCTGATTGATAGGGGATCAAATACTTATTTCACTCATTAAAATGCAAATCAATTTATAACTTTTTTGAAATGCGTTTTTTCTGGATTTTTGTTGTTGTTGTTGTTATTCTGTCCCTCACTGTTAAAATACACCTACCATTAAAATTATAGACTGATCATTTCTTTGGCAGTGGGCAAACGTACAAAATCAGCAGGGGATCAAATAATTTTTTCCCCTCACTGTATTTTTCATTAGCAGAAAGTTTTCTTGTTCTTGGTGGTATGCTGCATTCATAGACCTGTTGACTACTTTATTTATGTTTATTCACATGTTAACTGTATGCTAATTTATTTTTTATTTTACCAGAATGGGGAAAAAGTGCGATCTTTGTGAATTTAACCATGGCATTTGAGTATTTCAGAAACTATTGATCTCCTGGGATTTTCACATACAACAATCTCTAGAGCTTACACAGAATGGTGCAAAAAACAACAAAAAAAAACTTTGAGCTGTAGTGAAGGATATAGTAACTCATATAAACACTCTTTAAACCCATATTGAGCAGAAAAGCATCTCAGCATGCACAAAACATTGAACCTTGAGGTGGATGGGCTATAACAGCAGAAGACCACATAGGGTTCCACTCCTGTCAGACAAGAACCGGAATCTGACACAGGCTCACCTAAACTAGACATATGAAGATTAGAAAAAATCAGCTGGTCTTTTTCCAGTCATCAACTGTCTAGTTTCAATACATATGTGCCCATGATAGCCTCAGATTCTAGTTCTTGGCTGACAGGAGTGGAACATGATGTGTTTATTTTTTTTGTGTTTATCTGTTGTAGCCCAATCCACCTCAAGGTTTGCTGTGTTGTGCATTCGGAGATGCTTTTCTGCTCACTGTAGTTGTAAAGAGTGCTTATTATTATTATTTGACAGACTTCCTGTCAGCTCAGACCAGTATGGTCATTCTCTTCTTATCTCTCTCATCAACAAGGTGTTTCAGCTTGCAGACCCTCCATACACAGGATGTTTTTTGTTTTCGCACTATTCTGTGTAAACTGTTCTCAAGAGATCAGCAGTTTCTGAAATACTCAAACCAGCCCAACTGGCACCAACAACCATGCTATGGATAAAGTCACAGAGATCACACTTTTTCCCATTCTGATGTTAATTAATAATAATAATTAGTTACATTTATATAGCACTTTTCTAGACACTCAAAGCGCTTTACATAGTATGGGGGTAAATCTCCTCAACCACCATCAGTATGTAGCATCCACCTGAACGCCCTCCACACACCAGCTATTGGTGGAGAGGAGAGGAGGGTGATGTAGCCAATTCAGGGATGGAGATTATTAGGGGGCCATGATAGACAAGGGCCAATGGGGCAATTTTACCAGGATGATACCCCTACTCTTTACGAGAAATAACCTGGGATTTTTAATGACCACAGAGAGTCAGGACCTCGGTTTAACGTCTCATCCAAAAGACGGTGCTCTTTTTACAGTATAGTGTCCCATTCACTATGGTGGGGCATTAGGACCCACACAGACCACAGGGAGAGCACCACCTACTGGCCTCCCTAATACCACTTCCAGGAGCAACCTTAGTTTTCCCCAGAAGGTCTCCTATCCAGATACTGGCCAACCTCAACCCTGCTTAGATTCAGTGGGAAACCAGGCAAGAACTGCTGGGTGATATGGCTCTAGCCATTTGATGTGAACATCTGAAGCTTTTGACCTGTTTCTGTATGAATTCCACAAGATGTTGGAAATATTCCTTTGAGATTCTGGTCCATGTTAACATGATTGCATCACACAGTTCCTGCAGATTTTTCAGGTGCACTTTCATGCTGTGAATCTCCTGTTCTACCACATCCCTAAGGTGTTCTACTGGATTCATATCAGGTGATTGGGAAGGCCAGTACACAGCATTGAACTCATTCTCATGTTCATGAAACCATTTTGAGAGGACCTTTGCTTTGATGTGGTGCATTATTATGCTAGAAGTAACTATTAGAAGAGTTGGGTCCATCAATTCATGCTGTTTGCACCAAATTCTGACCCTACCATCTGTGCACCTCAGGTGAAGTCGAGATTGTGTAAACTATAGAGAATTTTGTGTGTGAAATTCCCAGATCAGCAGTTATAGAAATACTCAAACCAGCCTGTCTGGCACCAACAAACATGCCACAGTCAAAATCACTGAGATAATATTTTTCCCCATTCTGATGGTTGATGAGAACATTACCCAAAGCTGCTGGCTTGTATCTGCATGATTTTATGCATTGCACTACTGCCACATGATTGGCCGATTAGATAATTGCATGAATAAGTAGGTGTACAGGCATTCCTAATATAGTGTTTGGTGAGTGTGTATGCTTTATAGTATTACTAATGCTCTGGCTTTACAGTTAATTCTGCACAGACAGGGAGATCAACCTGCTGAGTGAATTGAGCTTAATTAGTTATACCTTATTTTGGGGGTATAACACTACCATTATGTCTGCGGAAAGTAGGAAATATCCAGGTAACAAAGTAATGGTGTGACATCACACTAACCACACCTTAGTGAGTGCTAAAGTATAACTGAAGTTTGGTGCAAGAATACAATTTTCAAGAAGAGAAGCAGACACAAATGTGATGTTAAGGGCAGTGGTAGCTCAGTGGTTAAGGCTCTGGGTTACTGGTCAGAAGGTTGGGGGTCCAAGCCCCAGCACTGCCAAACTACCTTGAGCAAGGCCACTAACCCTCTCTGCTCCAGGGGCACTGTATCATTGCTGACCCTTTGTGCTGAACCCAACTACTTAATAAGCTGGGATATGCACAAAAAAATGTCACTGTGCTGTAATGTATATGTGACAAATAAAGGCTTCTTCTTCTACTTCTCTTCATGTCGGGTGCCCATTCATCCCTGCCATCCAATACAGTAGGTCATGAGGACATGATTACTCATCCAATCACAGATTTACATATAGCCTTATGTTTTTTTTTTCCCTGTCAAACAACATTAAAAAAAAAAAAGCAAAACCACATAAAAAAAATATTAAATAAACTGTCTAAAAATTGTGATTTTCAGCCTAGCTTTTCTGGGCTTGCAGATTAAGGCTAAGCTATTGAAGTGAAAGGCCTCGCAAATTGCATCAATGCAAAAAGAACATTGCATGGAAATAGACATAATCTCACCAAAACCATATTTTCCAGGATAAAAGAATGAGTCAACTTGCCATGAAGCACTTTAAACTCGTTATGAGCCTAATTCACTTGGTTGAAGGCAGAACCAATTAGCTTAATTTTAGCATCCAACACTGAAGAAGTCATGACAAAATTTATTTACAGCCAATAACTCTTTCTTTATACATTTATTCTTATTTTTTATTTGCTAGTATAGTTGACACACTCATCCTCCTCACACATATTCCAATAACCACTAAGATATTAGGATTACTTTTTTTTTTTTCAAAGACATACATTAATATGATATTTAATATACAGTATATATTCTTTTTCAAATGACATACAGCTGACATGCTATACAACAGGCCACCAACAGCTTCATTCTAATCATAAATACACAGCCTAAATTCTATTGGTAGCATTAGTAGCATAATGGATTGTATTTGCACGTATGTAGGAGATTTTCTTCATTAAACTTACCTAAGATAATATTCTTGATTATTTTAAGATGATGACATGCTATGATGGAGGAACAGTAGAAATGCCAGATTTAATTAGCAGAATGGGAGGATATATTTATTCTTGTCACTATTTAAGGGCTTTTAAGCAGGGAAAATGAGGCAGAATGAGTGAGGTTTTTGGGGAGTCAGATGCAGGCCGGATGGTTCCCTGGCCTTAGTTGGGTGGTGGGCTAGGTGGCAAAGGGGGCTTGGTCAAGCATTGGCTATGGACGGTGAGAAGAGGTGGATTGACTTGGCAGGTACCATGTGAATGTTCTGGTTATTGTTCCTGTACAGTATGTTATTACCAGCAGCCTGCTTATGTGTGTGCTATTGGTTTTTAAGTAGATCCTGTGACCCAGAGAGAGATGGAGCTGGCAGAGTCTGCACACAACACACACGAAACATGCATTTGAACTTGAAATTGAACATGAATTTGAACTTGAACATGGTGAAGCTGTGAACTGTCTGGACTGTGATTTTCATTTAATTTGTTGAGAATGCATGCTGAAAAGCATTTGGTGAAAGTGAAAATAAAAGAAAAAACAGAAAGCTCCGCCAATGTACACCTGTCTCCTGAGTCCTTCTTCACACACACACACACACACACACACACACACACACACGGTTCTACATGTGCCTAAACAGTAATGATGTACTGACAAGTGTTTAATAGGGTAGTATTCAATTTGGAATATAGCCCAAGTATTCATGACTCTGACATAATTAAAGGCTGCCATTTCCTCAATGTTAGAGAAGCATTATTGGAAAATGAAAAAAAAAAAAAACACCTGTACTTTGCACATCAGTGTGACATCAGTTATGTAGTGCTAGGTAAAAAAGCAAAACCTCTCACAGCACACTGCTATGTAGGCTTGTATCTATCTGCATCAGAAAATGCCTCTGCAGTGCTCTGACACTGTTAGACACAGACTAACTCTAGCTAGCTAAAATACAGTGTATATAACAAAAATAATCAAGTCTGGTTGGTCTCAATGTGTGTATATTTACCAGTCTCTGTTCTCTGTGTATTTTGTTATATAATCTGTGTGTTTTGTTTCGTCTTAGCCTGTCAAGCACATTAGGCACAAGACGGATAGTGTTATCCCGCTAGCTAAAACACAAAGGAATGTATGTTACACACTGAAAATGAAGACTCCATGGGTGACTTACTGTCAAATGATATAACCTTGTCTGAATTACAAAAAATACAGAGAAACACCCAAATACCTCCCGTTAGTCACTAACGGCTACCACGAGGTCTCTAGCTAAACAATCTAACAATGGGTTTACAATACAAACTCTGCAACAAGGATAAATTGACTGACTATAATCTACCATTCACTAGCATCCCACAAAATTAGAGAACAAAGAAATATCTTACCTAAATATCATGCCTTCACTCCTGAATCCTTTTCCTTCTTAAAGAATAATATTGAAATCATTCACTCTCTTACATTCTCTACACCCTGATTTACTGCTGGCCCCTGCCTGCCACTGTGCAGTAATACTTTTTTGTGAATAAAGTTGGGGCATGATGATGTCTCTAAGCAAGCATATGGTGCATGTGTATCAACCCAGCACCCCTGACACTTACAGTGAGTCACAGCAGCTCAGGAAATCATATTATAAAGCAATTTATCTCCCCTGATTCAATTATCAAACTCTATTTCAAATTGAACAAAGAAAAAAAAAGTAAAACATATAGCTACTGTTCTTTATGCATCATAGATGATAAGCAGACTAAATCTCTTATTGAGACATTACTATGGTTACTTTCTATTTTATATATGTTAGTCACAGGGAGGTAAATGGAAAAATCTGACTCATACAGTTGTTTGTTAACAGCCTTACATGTGAGCTAGTGCAAAGACAAAAAAGTGCTCAATTAATGTGGTAAGGAGAATGAAGAAGATTCCTGTAAACCAGTATGCACTAACTAATAGAAGCATCTAATTCTAATCAAAATTTGTTTTATAGATGCTTCCGAATCATATAAAATGTTATTATGTGGGAAATGGTGCTTATCAAGCTCAGACTAATGCAACAATCTTTGATGTTTTCTATAATATAGTTCTGACACACAACTGAAGCCAATCACTGGTCTTGCATCACCCTAGAACATTAAAAATAAATAGTTTAAGACCTGAAAAGGTTGCTCACTTCAGGCTGATCATCCAGTATTTAATGTGACAGCATTTAGGTAAGATCATGGGTGGTCAAAAGATCTCCCCCACTGAAAGATCACTTTCTGTTTACTTCTGAGACTCATCATTATTGTGTAGCTCTGGGTTAAGGTTAGAAGATGTGATACGTAAGGACAAATAACATGACAGGAAGGAGAAACCCTACGGTGTCAGGCTGTCTGTTTGGAACAAGAGAGAGAGAACAGGCATTGTGGCAGAGCCTGTTATCTGGGCCATTGGTGCTTTTTTGAAGGGGTTTTGCATTAATAAAGGTCTATCCCGGTCCAATAAAATGATCATATGTCAAGTTACTGAGAAATGATGCTGCCATTCTAAGCAAATAATAGCATCTAATATGAAATCAGCAGAGCAGAAAAAAGAGGCACTCTTTCATTTCCTCTTGTGGGCTGTCTGTTTTGTACATGCCATTATTCATCAGCTTCTGCAGCCGATAACCACTGAATTTGCATCTGAATAAAGAATACTTCATAAGCTGCCCTATACGGCACCTATACAAATAGCTTGACCCAGAAAAGAGCTGGTGTCCTCCATTATGAGCACAATGTTTTGCAAACACCAGTGTGGAAACTGTATCAAGTCATATCACGGTAAAAAGAAAGGGTTGATTGCTTTGTGGCAGTTTTCCTATCCACAATGCTGTATAAACAATGCCAAGAACAACACACTGTCATGAAGAAAAAATAAAGTTCTATCAACACAAAGGGTGAAAAGTCCCACACAAAATACTGCAGAAACTACACCTGCTGACTTTTAGGGTTCACATTACACATATATCTAATTAATTTCATCTCACTTTTGAAAAATGGTTGAAAATGGTGAAAAAATGGTGGTTGAAAAATGATAATTTAAGCTAAATAAAATGTTATGATGTTGAGTTGAGTTATGCATACATAGAGAGGACCAAAGTTGCACAAATTGGAATTCAGGCCTCACAAATAACTATATACTTAAGCACTGCTCGGACAGTTGCATGACAGTTTGCATTGGGCAGAGTTTGCTAAAAACAGAAGCATGTCTCAGTTATGCTTGACTAACCATTAATTTAAATAGATTTTCCTGCATGATATCGGCTTGAGCAAAGAGCAGTTCTATGCATAGGTCACATCTTCTTGACCTCGATTTTGTATCTTGTGGCACTCTTACACCGTTGGTGCACAATATAATAAATTAAATACATTTTTTCATGGCCTGTTCAGACACTTGCTATTTCTTAACAGTAGGTAGTGTTTTTTAGCCCTGCCTAAGCTACACACCCTTTTTTCACATTTTATTTATTTATTTATTTATTTATTTTTACACATATTATAAGCTACTGAATAATGAGTGTGATTAACAGGGTGATTTGCAATAAGTACAGTGGGTATAGAAAAGCATCACCCCCCTTTAAAATAATCACATTTTGTTGCTTTTCAGCCTGAAATGAAGACAGACACAGTTTTTTGTTTTATCCAGCTGTATTTATTCAATGCAACTTACAACATCCAAGTGAAAGATATAACACCAACATGTCAGAAAAAAAACACACAAAAAAACAGAATCATTGAGTTGGAAAAAGGATCACCCCCTTGCTTTAATTTGCCTTAATTTTTTAATGACGGTCTGTTGGGATATGTCTCTACTGACTTTGCACATCTAGACTTTGCAATATTTGCCCACTCTTCTTCAGAACTGCTCAAGTTCAGTTAAATTTGATGGTACCGTTTGTGGACTACAGTCTTCAAGTCATTCCACAGATTTTCAATGGGGTTTAAGTCTGGGCCCTGATTAGGCCATGCAAGGACATTCACCTTTTTCTCCTTCAACCACTGTGTGGTCAGTTTTGCTGTGTGCTTTGGGTCATTGTCATGTTGGAAGTTAAACCTTCTTCCCATTGGCAACTTTCTGGCAGAGGAGGAGGATTTTCCTCAAGAATTTGACGGTATTGTGCCCCATCCATTTCCTTCTATCCTGACAAGTGCTCCAGTCCCTACTTCAGAGAAACACCCCCATAACAGGATATTACCACCTCCATGCTTTACTGTAGGAGTGGTGTTATTTGGATCGTGAGCTGTATTGGATTTCCGCCAGACATATTGTTTGGTGTTGAGGACAAATAATTCAATGTTAGTCTCATCTGACCATAACACCTTTTTCCATGTGGCCTCAGAATCTTCAAGGTGCATTTTGGCAAAGCTCGGTAGTGGGTGGCTTTTTTCTTGCAACCCACCCATACAAGCCACATTTGTGGAGAATTTGTAATATTGTTGTCACATGCACACAATGACCACTCTTCGTCATAAATTCCTGCAACTACTACAGAGTTGCTGTAGGCCTCTTGGTAGCCTCTCTGACCAGGTTCCTCCTGGCTCTTTCATCCAGTTTGGAGAAATGTCCTGATCCAGGGAGGATCTGTGTTGTACCAAATACCTACCACTTCTTAATAATAGACTTCACTGTGCTTCTAGGCATTGATAAAGCCTTTGAAATTTTTTTGTATCCATCTCCTGATTGTGCCTGTCCACAACTTTATCCCGGAGATCTATTGACAGTGCCTTGCCACCCATAGTTGATTGTTTGCTTCAGTTGCACCAACTCTCCAGGAAAGCTCTTTTCATACTGAGCTAATCAAAAAGCTGATCACAGTTGAAAGTAAAATGGCTTTGTGTGCCATTGAGAAGGTGATTAGCTACACCTTATTGAGTTTACAAGTCATTTTTAGGAGGGGGTGATCCTTTTTCCAACTCAGTGATTCTGGTTTTCTATTTTTTAATTTTTTAATTTTCTGACATGTTGGTGTTATATCTTTCACTTGGATGTTATAAGTTGCACTGAGTAAATACAGCTGGATAAAACAAAAAATGTGTCTGTCTTCATTTCAGGCTGAAAAGCAACAAAATGCGATTATTTTAAAGGGGGGTGATTCTTTTCTATACCCACTGTGTTTGAATGTGAATCAACTCTGAATATGAGGAACGTTTCTTATGTAAGAATTGTCATGATTTTTTAATTTAAATTGCCAACTCTCAGTACTCTCAATACAATCTGCATGTCTGATAGACAAGCAGAAACAAAAAAAATCTTTATTTAGCTGTGTGTCTGGTTGATGCAATTTTAAGCAGCACTGTCTTAAACATCTCAGTCAATACAACAGCAAGTTGACTGAATTACAGCCAAATAAATAAATAAAAAATCAAGAGAAAATGGACAGTAAAAAGATTTCACACAAAAAACTTATCCTCTTATCCTCATTCTCAGAAATATACAAATTATCCTGCACAAGTACAAAGTGTCCTTGTTGTATATTGACTTTTAGATCTGTATATTTCTACACATGATGCCCATAAATACTGTTGTTTTTAGGTAGGCATGCTGTCATGCACAATATGCAGTTCAGAAGATGCTGTATGTTGTTTGTCACTGTCATGTGTAAGAAAAGTTCTACCTGTCATATTTAACAGCCAGAGACATGCTAGACAAGGTATCAGTCAAATAATGCTGCAATCAACTATTTAATATTTAAGAACTAACAAAGAAAAGATGTACTGTTTGATTGTAAAATCAAACAATAAAAAGGTTGTTAGTTCAAATCCCAGCACTGCCAAGGTGCCCCTCCTGGGCCCTTGAGCAAGACCCTTAACTCTCAACTGCTCAGTTGTATAAATGAGATAAGTGTAAGTCGCTCTGGATAAGGGCATCTGCCAAATCTCATAAATGTAAATGTAAAATAGTACTGTTAACCTATAAGGCACTGAATGGTCTTGTGCCACAGCACCTGAGTGAAATTCCGGTCTTTTGTGTTCCAACATGCCTACTTCGATCAAAAGGTACAGGCTCTTCCTTCCAGCGCTGCAGCTAGTGGCAGTATGGCACAGTAGTTCTCTTTCCCTTTCCCACTTTTTCCTTTTCTTTCTTTCTTTATTTATTTATTTTTTACTTTTACCACTATATTTTACTACTTGAGCACTGCTACAATAGATTGTAGTTTGTTTTATGTATTGGGTAAGTAGGATAACCAGTTTACTTTTTTTGTGCAAGACAAAGGACACCACAGCCACCAAACAACAATGCACCATACTCATGTGAGGATCTCTTCCAGTACCAGAATCGACCAGTCATGTGTCCAAAGGAGATCCCAGTGTTAACTCCAAATGGTGTAACCCAGGGTATGTTACTATGAAGGCAACAATCTGCACATCTGCTGTTGTGCTGCTGGCCATCGGGTTGAGGCCATACTATCTGCCCTGGGAGTTTTCAGCCACCATTGTTGTTATTGTTTACATTCCACCGTTGGCAGTGGTGACACGTGCTTGTGACCTCATTCATTCCACCGTTGCAGACCTGCAGACATGGCATCCTAGTGCATTCTTCTTAATAAATGGAGATTTTAATCAAGTTAAAATCTCAAAGACCCTAACCAACTTTACACAGTATGCATACTATCCAGAAGTGAACAACAAAGAATCGGGGGAATTGACTGCTTAAAGGACATGCAGCATAAACTAATGCCGAAATCTGCAGTACACATGGGAGGGAGGAAAAGGCTGAAGGAGGAGAGGCTCTGTTTCATGCTTTCAGAGCCTGGCCAGTAAATAAGCTGGCAGTGAAGGGGGAAGGTGTTATGACTGATATATCAGCTCAAAACTCCAATTTCCCTCAGCCGTGCCTCCACATTTCTATTTCACTCTGTCCTTCTGTCTCACCAGTCTTGATGTTCTAATTACAGCATAATGAATTTGCTTCTGGACAGATGTAAGTTGATTAATGCATCCACTCCTAGACTGAACAAATACAGTATGTGGCCTTCTTCAGTGCTGACATGTTATTGAGTGTAAACTGACATGTGCCCATCCACCCTTCTTTTCAGCATATTATCTTGCTCTGTTCCCAATTCTTATAGTATGTGATTATTCCACACTGAAGACATCTACTGTCTGCCCAAGTTTATAACACACAATGTCAAAAGTGTGTTTCCTCCAACCCCTTCCCACATCACTGCCATTTCAAAACCAAAAAGCAAGATGTGGTCATGTAACACAGAATTGTGAGGAAAAGGCTGGATTATAAAAGTTGGAGCTAATTATGGATGGAGCAAAGCAAAGCCTCAGATGTCTACCAGAGACACTTTGCCGACTAGAGACACACTTCTGCATCAGGTGGCTGTGTACATAATCTGATTTTAGCCTTCCAAGAAGAAAACACATTCATACTGCAAGCACTGTAAGTACTGGGATGCAGCCAATATCAACAGGTATCAAGGAGGAAAATTACAATACATTAATACAGTTCAACCTTCTGGGCAACATTCTGTGTAAGCTAAGTGATGGCAAAGAGGGTAAACCTAGTTGCAGTTTTCTGTCAGAGACTATGAGAGCAACCATTTTATTTTAGTCAGATGAGACAACAGCTCACTAAGACCCAGATTAACAAGGCCAGAGGACCTGACAACATCAACCCGACAGTGCATAAAGTGTGTGCAGAGCAGTTGGCAGGAGTATTTAGGCATTTCTTTGACCTCTCCCTGAGGCTGAAGAAAATGGTTGATGGCACCATCAACCATTTTACTTCATAGTGGTAGCTTAGTGGTTAAGATTTTGGGCTACTGATCAGAAGGTCGTGAGTTCAAATCCCAGCACCGCTAAGCTGCCACTGTTGGGCCCTTGGAAAAGGCCCTTAAGTCACTCTGGATAAGGGCGTCTTCCAGAATGCCGTAAATGTAAAAATGAAAGTCCCAAAAACAGCTAGCTCTCAGATGCAATAATTAGAGAAATGGTATAGGAGTAGAAGAAGCATGGGTCCTACACTCAGTAAAACAATCCTGGACCTGGGAAAGCAAGTAATTCTGCACGATATTCAAGATTTAGGCCCTGGAGTCTTGCAGAGAATGCTTTGTAAGTTGTCATGGATTGATGACAGTATGCCCAGCATAGCCAGCAGATGTAATTAAGAGGTCATGTGTGGGACTTTTATAGAGTCAGCCCCACACACCAGCACCTCTCTGCAGTGACAGCACACCACCGCCCATCTCAAACAACATCCCACTCACTCCGTTAACCTCCAATCTATCACTACTGCAAAACAGAGCACTCAAATGTCTGTTGACTAATGTGTAGAGTGTTTTAGACTTAAACATCTAAAAAGAGTTAAAAGAGCTTGAAAGGTAGAGTGCATATGACTTCCACTTTTTTCTGAAACATTGAAGGTCTGCCTTCGCAGTTACCAGCCAGAGCTCTATAAATGAGTTAGTGTTGTTCTCAGAATATGGAAATATTACCTTGCCATATCCAAGTACAATATATGTATTGGTATATATGTGTGTACTTGATATGTGAAATCCATGATCATTTTGACATCACAATAACTGCGTTTGGTTTTTTTTTTTTGTTTTTTTGTTTTTTTTGAGAAATAAAATAACAGGTTCTTGCCAGCTTCCATCCATCCCTCTACAGTACCAGAGGTAGCTCCATTGAGATTACTTAATCTTAAAGCAAGGCTTGCCCAGTGGGGCACCTTGTAGATTAACTAATAGCAACTAATAAGCCCCTTTCCTATTCCTTAAAGCATGCAAAGCCTTTTAGACATGTAACCTTTTTAATGGCTCACAAAGGGCCAACAGCAGGTACTCTTATAAAGTCTACCCCATTCAAAACAAGATTATTTCCATTGAAATCACCTTTTTTTCTATCTGCCAGTTAAGTGTGCAGCCCCTGTTGTCTACTTCTGAATAACCCATTTCAGTGTGATGGACATGTGTATTGCTACATTTATTATTATTCCTAAGCAAAGAAAGAGGCATATCTCCCATAAATATATGTATTTATATATGTAAAATATATTTTTTACTATACATAAAAAAGTAGGACACATGCTCCAGAGGAACATAAAGTACTTAATTCATTCCCACCTTTTCTCTCAGCCTGCCATCTCTGAGGCTTTTCAGAGTGGACATCAGAGCAATTATTGTTGCTGTCGCCTTTCCTATTATGCGGTGAGATGACTGACAACAGTAAGATAGCTGATTAAGGAAGGTTGGTTTAAATTTATTAGATCGGAAATATTAATTCTTATTAAGAGCAGTACAAATAGTGATACATAAACAAGATGTGCAATGTAAAATGTCAGTTGAGTCTTTCCATTAAAAAAAAGTCATCTTAAGTGGTTCTCTTAGCAAGCATTTTGAGCGAGCCTGTTCACATGAACTCCAGGGTCAGATACACAGGCTGTGATGTGGTGTTGTATGATAATACAACAATAATTAATGTAATGGGCAAGAGGGTGAGAAAGACTTGAAATGAATAACAGCAATCTGTAGCAAGCCCAAAAGAGAACGAGACTACAATAAAGGAGATTTCCATTGCAAAAAAAATTGTTTTGTGTATCAGCTTTGGGACAACACCAGGCAGGGACTTAGCACTAGGCAAAGGTAGGCAAAAGAAGGCAAGGGCCCCTTAAAAATGCAAATTATATATATTTTTAATTATCAACAGGGGCATCTGGAGCACCAGGAGTTTTCCGGGGGGGGGGGGGGGGGGGTACTATTGATAATACTGCATCTCCTTTCAGGTGAGTCGCAGGCGCAGCCCAACTTGGTGGGGAGGGGGTTTTGTTGTGGGGGAGGGAGTTTTGTTGTTCTTCCCCCTCAAAATACTTCTAATCTTTTGCCCCCTCCCCCTCTCAAAAATCTGTTAGGTCTGCTCCATTGCGTACCTTGAAACAGGACAACTTTTACATCTAATTCACACAGACAGTGAGATTGATTTCCATGGATGAAAAACGGAAGGGAAGAAAAGAAAAGGTAGAGCTCAAAAGCTCAGCAAAAAAAAGTTTAAGGCATTAGAGGTACAGTAGATGCTGTGAAGAAAAGGAACGCTGAAAAGCGGGAGAAAAAAAAGGAGACAATAAAAAGCATTTGAGTTGGATCAAGCCAAGACCAAAAAAGGAGGTGAGACAGTTTCTGGGGCTGGCTGGCTATTATTGTAGGTTCATGCCTACTTATTCGGACGTCACCAACCCGATGACTGATCTCACTAAAAAGGGGGCACCAGATCCGGTCCAGTGGACAGAGCCGTGCCAACATGCATTCACTTGGGTATGAGCTACACTGTGTGGCGGACCACTCCTACATTCTCCTGACTTCTCTCTCCCTTTTATTGTGCAGACAGATGCGTTGGACAGAGGCTTGGGGGCCGTGTTGTCCCAGGTGGTCGACGAAGTACAGCATGATAGAGAAGGAGTGTCTGGTGATCAAATAGGCGGTCCTCACCCACCGGTACTATCTACTGGTGCGGGCCTTCACCCTCTGTTTGGACCATGCCCCACTCCAGTTGCTCCACCACATGAAAGATGCCAATGCACAGATCACTCGTTGGTATGTGGCACTCCAGCCATTTAAGTTCGAGGTGGTCCACAGACCAGGGGCACAGATGGCGGTGGCAGATTTGGCCAGATGGCTCCCCGGCAGCAGGCCAGATGGCTCCCCGGCAGCAGGCCGGATGGCTCCCCAGCCTGAGTCGGGCGGTGGGGTTATGTGGAGGCGGAGGCGTGTATGAAAAGATGTCGTCTGGATGGAAGCATATGTTGCTCTAATACTTGTATATACCTTTCAGCATTGATGGTGCCTTTCCAGATGTGCAAGCTGCCCATTCCATAAGCACTGTAGCGTCTGGACTGGATCAAACTGGCCAGATCAACGATAGGCGCCAGCAAAAGCTTCAACTTTTGCCCTCTCTAGGTAAATAACCAATCTGGCTCCAGCAAGTCTAAAAGTCTCCACCATTATTAAAAGTGACTTCAAAGGTCTCTTGGACTGACCCCCTCCTCTTTCTCCAGGCACCGAGGGGCAATCTGGCCAGACACCCCCCTTGTGGAATGCCGAATACACAAACTCACCCCCCCCACACACACACCCAGGACTCACACACACACATAACGGAACACTCCCTGAATTTAACCCATAATTATACTATGCCAGAATAGTATATGATGTATTCTTGTGTGCATGCATTGTTTGTCCTGTGTAATCAACCTAGTATGATCTTTATTTAAGTTTAGAATAAGTTGAAATGCCTATAACCATGTCTAAAGATACCCCACTCTCTTAATGTCTTTCTACCCTATCAAATTTGGTCTTCAGTTAATCCTCTCTTGATGCCCTGATTGATGACACATATTATGTTACGATAGGATGCATTATGTTATGCTTTTTACTCTACTTTGTAATAAGATGGTACTAATCCGACGCCACCCCAGAGATGCAAATCAGGTTGTAAAGGGAGACAAAGGAAACCTTCTCCCTCCCAAAATTCACATTCAGGATTTGTCAATTACCCAAAGAGAGGTGGGGACTGGCTTGTCCTTAAAAGACAACGACACACGTTCCTCTCGCTCTTTCTTCAGCTCCAGCTACTTCTCTTCTCTTCTCCAGCCTTCTCCAGCCTTTTCAGCTACTTTCACTTCTGCAAAACACGTGTTCAAGTTAACTCTGTTCAAACTTCCCGCTAATGGCACAGAAGAAACCAACAAACTCCAGCTCACGAACGCGCCGAACCTTGCACGCATCTTTAACTCAACACTGTAACCCATGCAAGTATCATTCTCAATCGATCTCTAGATGCGTTTTAAGCTTATGCCCCTGTTTTAGGTGATTTGATTTTTTGCTCATTCTCAAGGTTAACTGTTTGTGTTGTTTGCCAATCTTTTATCTTCACCCCTTTCCTTTCTTTACTTTAGTTTTCCTGTATATATGTATTATTTGCCTAGATCTAGTTGTATGTATTCGTAGTTTCATTCATTTATTAAAATCTATTATTATCACGCTTGATTGTCTCTGTTGCTGCTCATAAATAAGGTCACTTTAACGTTTTGCTTTTCGCTACATTCTTTGTTCTGTCAGTAACAGAACTGGAGAATTATTCCTCTTGGCCAGAAAAATAATCTCCCCCCAGACTGTTGAGTCTGGTGGACAAACCGATCAGCCTCTTCGAATTTAGTTCTAAAACTAGACTAAAGCTAATTCTACAAGCTGATCTAGACCATATATATATATATATATATATATATATATATATATATATATATATATATATATATATATATATATATATATATATATATATTTCATATTTGGGCTAATTTGTTACAGCACTAATGTACCCCAATACCATCAGAGATGCAGGCTTTTGAACTGAGCGCTGATAACAAGCCGGATGGTCCCTCTCCTCTTTACTCCAGAGGACACGGCATCCATGGTTTCCAAAAAGAATTTCAAAGTTCGATTCGTCTGACCACAGAACAGTTTTACACAGAAGATGGCGGCATTTCTGGATCATGTTCACATATAGTAGCTTCTTCTTTGCATGATAGAGCTTTAAACTGCATTTTTGGATGGCACGGCGAACTGTGTTCACAGAAAATGAACAGGCTTTGCCCTGTGCTTCCAGGAAGCAGGAAGTGTGTCACCTGTTTGAGTGAACGCTGGTGTGTTTGTCTGCCGCTGCTCTAAGGTGTTTTGCTGCCGATATTTGTTTGTCTTCTTGGATTATACTGTCGACATTGTGAATCTACACCCTGGATTATACAGCCTAATTCATGTTTCATATGGACTTTTTATTTTTTGTAAGCCTTTCTCCTGTCATTCACTGGCCTACCACTAGCCTTTGGTACTCTCGTTCCCCCAGTTTGTCACATATAGACCCGTGGGTAAGTCTCCACTTTCACTCTGGTTTATTGCTTGCTACTCTCATTTGGGTTTTAAAGGTCTGAAATATTCTTTACTAGTGTGCTCTTTTCCTACCCAGTGGTTTTCTGAATACCTCAGGACAACGCGTTTTTTAACTTGGTCATGTAGACAGGGCAGAGAGATGCGCTGCTCACGATTGAGTGTTTTTTCCGTACTTGGACAGTTTCTTTTCATTATGCATGGCATGTCAACTATAGCAGTTATGCTGTTCTTAACAATTATCTTTTGTACAATGGTTTAACGGTACCCATCTGCAGAGCTTTATCACTGGAATTCATCATCGCGCCTGCCGGCTGGAGTTTACAAAACCTGTATTGTGCTGGGAATTGCTCGTCGCCCACGCTATGTTCATCGCGGCTCACGACGCAAACTTTGTACTTCCAGTCTCCCTGATACCTTTGTTGATGATCAAATATTGGCTTTCTGGTCTCCTTTTCATCATTTTCACGCTAGAGCAAGCACTGGAAACGGGGGAGTTAACTTCAGCAACCTTACATCGCTGGAATATTCACCAGTACACACCACCTCCCTGTCAAATTTGCTTTAATAAATGCTAGGTCTATGTCCAACAAATCATTTATTTTAAATAACTTTTTCACCACTCGTGCTCTGGATTTTCTTTTTGTGATAGAGACCTGGCTCAGCCCTGGTGACTCTACTGCCCTGAAGGAACTTACTCCTCTAGACTGTTCATTTTTTAATTCTCCAAGAACTGTAGGTCGTGGAGGTGAATTTGCAACAATTTCTAAGAACTGTTTCGATTGTAAACTTTTGTCTGTTTATGATTTTTTTTAAGCTTCGAGGTGCAGCTTTTCAAGGTTGATCTTCCTACCTCCTTGCTATGTGCGCTAGTTTACAGACCACCTAAATTTAACAAAGATTTCATTCAAGTTTTCTGATTTTATGGCCTCTCTGGTGCCACATACTGATGATTTTAGGCGATCTTAATATACATATCTGTTGCCAGTCAAAACCTCTGGTAAAAGAGTTTTTATGTCTTATGGACTCTTTTAACTTAGTCCAATCCGTTTATGGGCCTACACATCAGAAGGGTCATACTCTTGATTTAGTGCTATCATTTGGTCTTTCTGTGGCAAACCTTGAAATATGTGATGCTGTTATTTCTGATCATTCTCGGTTGTTTTTGAATCTGTGCTGTCATGTCCTATGTCCAAATCATATCACCCACCGTGTTGTTCCAGATGTTTCAATCCTACTGCTACCAGGTAATGGTACCAATGATGTCTATATATTTACTCAACTGCCAAATGCTGTGAAAGTTCTATCCTCTTGTGTCAATCCTGATGAATTGGTTGGTCTTTTTAACAGTATTTGCATTGCTACCTTGGACTCAGTCACCCCCCTTAAATGGGTCCACCCGTGCCATTAGACAGGAGTATAGGCACGTGGAGCGCAAATGGAAAAAAGATAAGCTACAGATATCTTATGAAATAGGGAGTGTCTTCGGCATTATCAGAGCTCTGTTAAAGAAGCACAGTTCAAATATATGTCAGATTTAATTGCACAAAATGCACAAAGGCCAAGGGTACTCTTTAGTACAATTAATGCCTTTTTATATCCTACTTCAAGTGGCCCTTTATAGACTTCTACTGTCCTGTGTGACCAATTTGCCAATCATTTTATTCATAAAGTTGAGAACATAAGGTCTAACATACCACCCTATAGCTCTGTTCTCTTAGAAACACTGTCGTATCAGAGCTCCTTACATCAGTTTCAACTTGTCACCTTCACAACACTTCGAGATTGTTTCTAATATGATGTCCACAAACTGTCCTCTAGATGTTTTGCCTTCACACATTTTCAAAGAGGCTTTTCCAGTTTTAAGTCTGGTTGTTACTGCTATTATTAATAGCTCCCTAGAAAAAGGAGTTGTGCCAGTTGCATTTAAACAGGCTGTAGTCCAGCCATTGTTAAAAAGGCATCATCTCAACCAACATGATCTGAATAATTACAGACCCATCTCCAAACTATATTTTATTTTTTAGAAAAGTTATTTATTCTCAGATCTCTTCTTACATGAGTACCTTTAACATTTTTGATACATTTCAGTCTGGTTTTAGAGAACTACATAGTACTGAATCTGCTTTGTTAAAGGTTACCAGTGACATTTTACTCTCTCTTGACTCCTTCCTGCTGTATTTTAATCCTGCTGGATTTAAGTGCAGCCTTTGATACAGTAGATCATGACATATTGTTAAAGAGACTTAATCATGTGGTTGGTTTCATTTTCCTGTAAATTCATATAATAGCTGTTCTCTGTCAAATCTGTTTGAATGTCTTTATGACATTAAATGCTGGATGGACATGAATTTTTTACAGCTAAATAGTGATAAAACCGAAATAATAATTTTTGGCTCACCAGTTTCAACTACTGCTATTTACAATCAGTTAGGTCCTCTGTCTACCAATGTGCACGATTGTGTCAAAAACCTTGGTGTCATTCTAGATCCTACATTGTGTTTTGATAAGCAGATCAGTGCTGTTGTCAAAAGCAGCTTTTTTCAGCTGAGATCTATTGCTAAAATCAAGAAAATGCTCTCTAAGAAGGACCTGGAAATGGTTATTCGTGCTTTTATAACATCAAGGTTAGACTACTGTAATTCCCTCTTTTTTGGATTACCTAAAACTACTCTAGATCGCTTGCAAATGGTTGAAAATGCGGCAGCTAGATTATTGACTGGCACCAGGAAACGTGAGCACATTACTCCTGTCCTCGCCTCTTTACACTGAATATTTTTAAATTCGGTCTGAGGGTGTAGAATTTTCATTTGTCCATCGGTATGTGATACTAATAAATGTTTGTTTTAAATCTGTTTTATACTACTTGTACAGCACTTTGGTTTCAACTTCTGTTGTTTTTAAATGTGATTTATGAATAAACAAATAAACTAAACTAAACTAATGAGTTCAGGAGGTGTTTCTGAGCCCATGCAGTGATTTCCATTACAGAATCATGCCTGTTTTTAATGCAGTGTCGCCTGAGGGCCCGAAGATTACGGGCATTGATTTTCACCCTGGTCCCTTGCACACAGAGATTTCTCCAGGTTCTCTGAATCTTTTGATGATATTATGGACTGTAGATGATGAGATATTCATAGTCTTCGCAATTTTTTGTTGAGGAATATTTATTCTGAAATTGTTCCACAAATTGTAGACACAGTTTTTTACAGATTGGTGAACCTCTGCCCATCTTTACTTATGAAAGACTCTGCCTCTCTAAGATACTCTTTTTATACCCAATCATGTTACTGACCTGTTGCCAATTAACCTCCAGCTGTTTCTTTTTAGTAACACTTACTTTTCCAGCCTTTTGTTGCCCCGTCCCAACTTTTTTGAGACGTGTTGCTGCCATCAAATTCAAAATTACCTTATTTTTTCTTAAAATGGTACATTTACTCAGTTTAAACATTTTATATGTTTTCTATGTTCTATTGTGAGTAACATATGGGTTTGAGATTTGCATTCTGTTTTTATTTATATTTTACACAGTGTCCCAACTTTTTTGGAATTAGGGCTGTATTTAAGGAAAAAAGAACATTTTTAACATTTTAAATTAAGGAAATAAAGTCTGTATTTTCTGTTGATGGCATATTGCAAATGAAGGTGGAAGAGGCAAATAAAAATGGCTCATATAATCATGGAGTGCTAGAGTGGGAAGATGAAAAAAATATGTAGAGCTGAGGAATGGAGAAGAAACACTTAATCTTTGCCCAAAATATTACCCTCTGTCATTTATCTAGTTTTTCTCTCCTGCTCTCATGTGATATTTCATGGGTTCCTTTAAAATTTCATGACTGAAAATAGGAAGTAATCTTCATTAAATATACAGGGCCTACTTTTCCCTCTGTCTGGGAAACTCTAACTGCTAAGTTAGAGTTGTAGATCAGACATTTGGGCATCCCATAATGCCAACAAGCATTAAATTTTCTTTTTAATGGAGGTAAGATAGTAGCCTATTTTAACACAAGGGGAAAAAAATATCTATGGATGCATGAATGAAAGTGAAAGTCCAGAGGAAGGAAGCTCATAGATGACGGTACAAGCTAAATACAGATGCCATTAGAAGCTTACTTAAGTTTTTGTCTAAATATCTGAAATTTGTGGGGGTTTTTTCAATAACTGATTTCAAATCAGGCATCTCTCTCTCAGAATTTTCTCCAGAAATGTCTGGAAAATGGTGTTATTAAAGCCCCACTGAAAATAATAGGAAAATGTGGACACCCACCCCGAGAATCAGGAAATCCCATTTGGGAATTGATCCCACGTGCACATCGCATGGAATTTCCTGTCAGAATTCCCAATACACACTACTGTAAAAAAAAAAAAAAGTCTAGAGGAGCAAAAGAGAAATAAACTAATCTCCAAACTATTGCAGCCATGTCATACATCAAAATGATCAGCTCAGTGAGAAGAACTGCATTATGGGGGATGACAATACACTCAACTCAGTGTTCAGTAATGCATTATGGGTATTTTAAAAAGTCACATGCACAATCACCCACAAAATAAGTGGAATCACAAAACTACCTCTTTGTAGACATTTGACATATCAAAACACTCAGCTCAATGAGGAGAATTGCATTATGGGTATTCTAGTGACATCATGTGACGTCACATACACGTTAACCCCTACAATAAGTGGAATCACAAAACTACCACAACATAGACATGTAACATATCAAAACAGCTCAATGAGGGGAATTGCATTATGGGTATTCTAGTGACATCACTGATGTCAAATGACATCAAATGCACGTTAACCCCCAAAATAAGTGGAATCACAAACATGGACATGTGACATATCAAAACATTCAGCTCAAGGAGGAGAATTGCATTATGGGTATTCTAGTGATATCACATGATGTCAAATGACAGCACGTGCACGTTAACTCTCAAAATAAGTGGAATCACAAAACTACCTCAACATGGACATGTGACATATCAAAACACTCAGCTCAATGAGGACAATTGCAGTTTGGGTATTATAGTGACATCACATGATGTCATATGACATCACATGCACATTAACCCCCAAAATAAGTGGAATCTCAAAACTACCTCAACAATGAGGAGAATTGCATTATGGATATTCTAGTTACGTCATGTGACGTCACATGCACATTACCCCTAAAATAAGTGGAATCCCAAACCTACCGCAACAAAGACATGTGACATATAAAACGTTTGGCTCAATGAGGAGAATTGCGGTATGTGTATTCAGACTGCCACAAAGCCTATTATATTAAAATCTCAAGTTAAATACAATCATTACAGATATATGTCAGATTAGTTATGCTTGACCAAACACACACACATGTAGCTTCCCCTACTGACTGGCATGTGCAGCCGCATGTAGGTGTCGAATTTTGCACGGGCAAGCACCACTTACATTTTCTTCAGAAAATGTCAAATCTAGTTATTATTATTATTGTTTTTCTTCTGAGATCTTCTAACTGATTGGCATCACATAATTCCCGCTACGGAATCTCAAAGTGGCCTAAATTCCCAGTGACTTGCATAAAAAAAAGCTTTCAAACTGCTTCCACCAAACTCAGCACACCCTTCAGGCTGTTCAGACTGGACGTTTTTCCCATAATGGATGATCAAAAATCCCAAAAACTCGCATTCACTTACATTGATGGAACGTTCAAAGCCTGGCTCGGAATGGTCAAGATTTCTATCTATCTATCTATCTATCTATCTATCTATCTATCTATCTATCCAACTCTACAACTATTTGCAGTCTATCTATCTATTTATCTGTTCATCTATCTATCTATTTATCTATCCAACTCTACAAGTATTGGCATCCTATCCATCTATCTATCTGTCTATCTAAGGATCGATCTATCTCATTGACTCATTGAGTGTCAGGGAGAGAAGATAATATGTTGAGCCAGGCTCTGAACATTCCATCAACACCAAATATCTAAAAAAAACAACAATAATTTGTGTACTTATTTTTGCACATGATTGATTGTATGTATATATAAGCACACTTGATGCAACTAATCAAGGGCTTCATTAGTTGCACCAGGTGTGCTTGAGCTGGAACACATGAAATACCTGAACTGGCTAGGGGCAGAAAATAAATAAAATACCTGGACGGGGCAGAAAAAGGAAGCTATCAACGGCTGCAACCAGATTTCTGAGAAGGCAGGTTGTGAAAAACCCTCGAGTGACTGCAAAAGACATTGAGGTTTCAGTGAGCACAGTATGGTGCGTACTAAACGCAGAAGGTTTCCATGCCAGAACTCCAAGACGTACACCAACACTCTGTGATGCTCTGGGGCTGCTTTGCATCCACCTATTATTATTAGGGGCCAAGCACCGAAGGTGCGATGACACCTATTGTATCTGTTAGTTTTTTTCTTATTATTATTCGTCTTCCGCTTTTGAGTCTGGGGCAGCCCATAGAACTGCTTGCGGGAAATTTATGAAATTTGGCACACAGATAGAGGACAGTCTGAATTGTTAATATAGCCAATTTGGACTCTGTAACTCAAGCCCTCTAGCACCACCACCTGTCCAAAATTGCACTCATGTTTATGCTAATAACCTTTGAACCATAAGTGCTAGAAACAAAATTCTCTTTTCCTCTGATTCCTTGGCTCAAGGCGATTCGAGTGGATACCATGGTTTCAATTTCTGCCTGACCAGATTTTCCACCATTTTGAATTTTCCGAAAAACATACTTTTTCGAACTCCTTCTAGGCCATTGCTCTGATTTTCACGGAAATCAAATCACATCATCTTCAGACAATGCTGACAAAAAGTTGATTAGTTAACCCATTGATTAGTTAACCCGTTCTCAAATAATGCGCAAAAGATTCCAAAGGTGAGCACGCTAAAATGGTCATGAGGCTATATCTCAGAAATGCTTCAGCGTATTCATACCAAACATGTCATAGCCATAGTATATGTCATAGCCATCATGACTTGAGGGTAGCTGTATAGTTTCAGAACAGCGCCACCTAGTGGTCATGAGATATGAAAAAAGCACATTTTTGCTTATAACCTATGAATGGTTTGTCCTAAAGTCATGAAACTGATCTCTACAGATTCAGTGGGGCATAACAAGTCATTTGATATAAAATTTTTGAATTTCAGCCATTTTGCTGGTCAGCCATGTTGAATTTATTCTTAAACGCTGTATTTTATGAATCACTTGGTGCATTGTTACAAAGACTGGTAGGTGTCATCAGGACCATGCCCAAAAAGTACTCAAAATGTTTCAGGACAGCATCACCTTGTGGTCAATAATTATAATGCAATTACAAAAAAATGCTTTTGACTACTTTTGCGCATTGTCATGAGATTGGTGTTGTCAGATTCTCTGGGCTGGGTCATGCAGAGAATAATGATACCAATTATGCCATGGTACACTAAAATTCCTGTTAGCCATTTTTAATTTTCTGAAAAAGATTCTTTTTCAAACTCCTCCTAGGCCATTGCTCTGATTTTCACGAAAATTTAATCAGATCATCTTCAGACCATGCTAACAAAAAGTTATGGAATTCAAGTTGATTAATCAACCAATTCTCGAATCGCACGAAATCGAATCTGATGGTGAGCACGCCAAAATGGACTTGAGGCTATATCTCCGCAATACTTTAGCCTATTGAGATGAAACTTGGTAGCTGTCATCACAATCATGACCTGAGGGTAGTTGCACAGTTTTGGTGCAGTGCCACCTAGTAGTCACGAGATATAAAAAATGACTAATTTTGCTTATAACTTCTGAACACTTTGACCAAAAATCACAAGATTGGTCCCTTTCAATTCGGTGTGGCATACCAAGTCAAACGATATCCAGTTTTTTCATGCAGGCCATTGTGGGCTTCAGCCATTTCGAATAATGTCATAAAATGCTATATTTTACAGATGCACTGACATATCATTATGAAACTCATCAGTGTTTTTGGTACAGTGCCTGGAAGGTACAGTTTGAAGACAGCACCACCTTGTGGTCAAAAAGTATGATGAAATTTTTAAAAATGCTAATATCTTTTGATTAGTTTGGCCTACAATCATGAGTCTGGTCTTGATAGATTCCTTGAGTCATGACGAGAACAACGTTACACTTAGGTCATGATCAAGCAAACTTCCTGTCCACCATTTTGAAATGATTTGTAAACCTGCTTTTTCGAACTCCTACTAGACTGTTTATCCAATTTTCACTAAAATCAAAACACATAATTTGCAGACTATGCCAGCAAAAATTTATGGAATGCAAGTTGATTAGTCAAACCCTTCTCGAATAACACACAAACAAATTTGATGGAGAGCATGCCAAAATGGACATGAGGCTATATCTCTGAAAAGCTTTAGCTTATTTAGATGAAACTTGGTAGCTGTCATCACAAGCACGACCTGAGGGTACCTGCACAGTTTCAGCGCAGCGCCACCCAGTGGTTACTTTACTTACTTTGCCTCTTTTGTGCTTGTCCCCTTAATTGCTGCTTGCAGCTATATTTATTATTATTATTATTATTATTATTATTATTATTATTATTATTATTGTTGTTGTTGTTGTTGTTGTTGTTATCTTGGATATGTTTCCTACATTAAAGCTTTGCAACTAAAGCAGCCAAAACAGGCAATCTGCAAACATGAATGTTTTACATGTCTAAATCATGTAAAGTGAATAATCTAGTCTTAATCAACTCACCTTTTTACAGATGATCCAGCTCATAAAAACTTAAAATATAATATGCATACACAATACTCAATAGTAAAATTCATTTACATGTCTTGACTGAATGGTTCTTGCATGTTTTAATAGAAGTGTTGTTTAATATAACTTGTACTATGCATATTTCCAGTACGTGTTATTGATTATTAAAGAAACTTACATTTCACTTTTTGCAGTGGGCAGATGTTCACATCTGCATGGGACACAGACGACCCCGCAATCTACGAATCTCCTGCTGCCTTGCAGACTAGTTTTTGGGTAACCAAAGGCTAGGGTGCTGACACCTGAGTGCACGTATAACTTCCTTCATGAGTGCACCGCCCAGGGCGGAGGATCCCAAGAAGGATTCAACGGCCACGTGTCCAGGACCAAGGCGAGCCGCTGGTTATGTGGAGATTTGGCTGTGGTCAACAAGCCTGGAGAGGGATGGGCTCCGCCAGGCTTCACTCACCCTAGATATGCTATGAGATGACCACAACCATTTTCAATTCCACACCGGATCGGTCGTGGCCCGGTAAAAGTACCGCGCCTTCCGTTAGGCACTGGGATGGACGTGTTAAGTATGCGGCTGGTGCACCAAGGACAACAATCCGTGCCAGAAATAACATCACTATCGGCACATGGAATGTGAGAACATTGAGAATGCCTGGCAAGATAGAAGAATTGACACATGAGATGAACAGATACCAGTGGAACATCTTAGGCCTCTGTGAAGTGCGATGGAAGAACTTTGGAGAAACATCAACCCAGGAAGGTCACAAACTGTATTTCAGTGGCAGAGAGGACAAACATGAACAGGACATTGGTTTTCTTGTTCACAAAGACATCGTGAACACCGTCATGGGTTGTCGACCAATCTCCAGCAGGATCATCACCATCCATCTTAGGGCAACCCCATTCAACATTACCATAGTACAGGTCTATGCCACAACAACAGACCATGATGATGAGGAAATAGAAGACTTCTATGACCAACTGCAAGAAGTCCTAGATCAGATCCACAAGAAAGACATCCTTGTGGTGCAAGGAGATTGGAATGCCAAGGTGGGAGAGGATGCTTGTGAGAACTGGAAAGGCATATGTGGGCGCTACTGCAATGCAGAGACAACTGATAGAGGTTTAAGACTCCTGGAATTTGCCAGCTCCAATGGCGCACACAAAGCATCCAGACGATGGACATGGCACAGCCCGAATGGAGAACACCACAACCAAATTGACTACATCATGGTCAAGAGGCGCTTCCAGTCCAGTGTCAACATTGCCAAGACAAGAAGCTTCCCAGGAGCAGACATTGGAAGTGATCATGAATTAGTGATGATGACCTTTCGTCTCCACCTGAAGAAGGTTAACAAACAGGGCTGTACAAGAATCAAGTTTGACCTTGAGAAACTGAAAGACCCAGAGATATCAGAAGCCTTTCAAGCAATGATAGGAGGAAAGTTTGCACCATTAACCCTTCTTGGTGCTGAAGACACAGACATGGAAACACTGATCAACACGTTCAACACAGCAGTGCCCGAAACAGCCAGTGAAATCTTTGGAAAGCATCGATCAGCTAGAAAACCTTGGGTCACAGCTGACATTTTAGATCTGTATGACAAGCGGAGAGAGTTAAAGAAGAAGAAGTCTGAGAAAGAAGGAACAAATCAGTACAGAGCAGTCAACTGGAAAATCAAGAAAAGCATGAAAAAGGCAAAGAAAACCTGGATCGGGGAACAATGTCAAGATATAGAAGACTGCCTCAAGAAAAACAACAGTAAGAAAGCGTACCAGCTGGTGAAAGACCTGACCAGTACAAAACAAGGACACACCTCCACCATACAGGATAATGATGGGAACTGTCTCACAGAAGACCAAGACATTCTGAAGAGATGGACAGAGTACTGTTCAGACTTGTACAACCACACAGCCACAGGGGACCCAAAAATATTGAGCAGCCCTCCAGTGACCAACACCGACAGCTATGCCATCCTCCGAGAAGAAGTAGAACAAGCAGTGAAGTCACTGAAAAAAGGGAAGTGAGTAGGAGACAACATCTCAGCAGAACTAGTCCAAACAGGAGGAGAAGCCATGACAAGCTCCCTATTAACAATCTGCAACAAGATCTGGCAGACAGGGGATGGCCCACACCATGGACTGATCATAATGATCAGTCACTGATCATAATCCTCCCAAAGAAAGGAAACCTACAGCAATGCTAGAACTATAGCACTATCAGCAAAGTCATGTTGAAGATCCTACTAAACAGAATGAAGCCACAGGCAGAGAAGATCATTGCTGAGGAACAAGCAGGCTTCAGACCAGGGTGCAACACAACAGAGCAGATCTTCAACCTGAGGTTATTATGTGAAAAGTACCTCAAGCATCAGCAAGACTTCTATCATGTCTTTGTGGACTTCAAGAAAGCATTTGACAGGGTATGGCATGCTGCCCTTTGGTCGACCATGAAGCAGTACAACATAAATGCCAACTTGATCAGAATCATAGAAAGCCTGTATGACAAGGCCACCAGTGCAGTCTACTTCAATGGCAGCATAGGGGACTGGTTCAGGATGACAGTTGGAGTCAGGCAAGGCTGTCTGCTCTCATCTACTCTCTTCAATATCTTCCTTGAAAGAATCATGACTGATGCTCTGGAAGAACATGAAGGAACTGTCAGCATTGGATGCAGGACAATCACAAACTTGCGTTTTGCCGATGACATTGATGGCCTTGCAGGAAAAGAAGAAGAGTTAGCTCAGTTGGTGGAACGCCTGGACAAGACAGCTACTGCATATGGCATGGAAATCAGTGCTGAAAAGACCAAGCTGATTACAAACAACACCAGTGGCATAAACACTGACATAATGATCAATATCCAGAAACTGGAAACAGTACACAGCTTCAAATACCTTGGAGCCATTGTGACAGATGAAGGATCAAAACCTGAAATACTGTCCAGGATAGCGCAAACAACAGCGGTGCTGGCAAGATTGAAGACCATCTGGAATGACCAAAACATCACACTAAGCTCAAAGATCAGACTAATGAGGACCTTGGTCATCTCAATATTCCTGTATGCGTGCGAGTCATGGACTCTCACAGCAGACCTCGAGAAGAGGATAGAGTCCACAGAAATGAGATGTTTCCGGAGACTGCTTGGCATTTCATACAGAGATCACATCACGAACGAGGAAGTGAAAAACAGAATCAAGCAAGCCATTGGACCTTATGAAGACCTACTGACCGCAGTGAAAAAACACAAACTGGAGTGGTATGGGCATGTTACACGATCATCAGGGCTTGCCAAGACAGTCATGCAAGGCATTGTTCAAGGAGGAAGAAGAAGAGGCAGACAGAAGAAGAGATGGGAGGACAACATTTCAGACTGGACAGGCTTGAAACTGAGCGACACCCTGAGGAAGGCAGAGAACAGAGAATGTTGGAGGAAGCTGGTTGCCAAGTCATCAGTGGTGCCTCGACGGTCACCAAGACTAAGGGACAGATAGATAGATAGATAGATAGATAGATAGATAGATAGATAGATAGATAGATAGATAGACATTTCACCCCCTCATTCAAGCCATCGGTTCACGCATGCTCATAGTATCAGCAGCTCACTCATCAGTTCTCGGCATCGGCAATTTGGACATGTACGAGTCTGAGACTGTTCTCAGTTCAGTGTACTGGTGACTCGAGTACTGTTGCAACCATTGGTTGTAACCGACTCTTGACATGAGAACTTCTGTCACAGAATCAGTGTACTGTTGACTCGAGAACTACTGCGACTGGATCACAGTTATGTGAGCGGAATCAAACATTTATAAAATGGTAATCAAGCCATAAATATATTTCCAGTACATTTTATTTGTTATACTTTCTGTTGTTCAGCAAAATACTTTAATCCCCCTGAATGAAACCCTTGGTGCACACATGCTCAGTTACAGCAGCTCATCAGTTCTCAGCATGTCGCACATGTCCGAAAGAGACTGTTCTCAGTTCAGTTGGTGTACTGTTGGAGTAACTGGAGTTCTGCTAAGAAGAGTTGGCAAAATCATTATTAGGCACACAGGATCATATACTGCACAATATTGGTTCATTTCGAGTCTGAGTGACTGTCAGTGTGTTTTCATTGAGTAGCTTGTGCATCAATGTTGACTCGAGATGTGAACTGTTTCAAATGATTCAGTCCGATTTGGTGGACTGGTTCAACCAGTTCACTAAAAAGAACCGGCTCGAAAGAATGATTCATTCACGAACCGGACATCACCATAGAGCGGTACAAGAAATGCAGGGATGCAATAGAATACAGTGCGGAGAAGTAGTTATTGAGTGTCATTTTCTGAATGCTAAGAGGAAAAAACAAAATGAAGCTACCCGAGTGCAGCTGAGAAAAACAAAAAGAGGGAGAAAAGCAAAGTTTGTTACTACACTCCCAAAACTAACTTCCTTTTTTTCAGTCAGAACAGAGTGCTGCTGCAGAGTCTCAGCAGACAATACACAATGCTGGCGCTGATGTTAGTATGGATAGCTTTGACTGTCAGACACCTACAACCACATAAAACTTTGAACATAATGTTGTTGATGATGGCACCATGTGTGACAGTGAGCACGACATGGAAATGGCAAAGATAACCATGTGATGTCCAACCAAGTGATGTCCATAACCAACATGACTCAATGTCAGTTAATCTAGCTGAGTGGCCAAAAAGGCTTATAAATAATGAATGATGCTTAATAGTGAAGAGAGGTCCAGTTCAGGTCAAAAACAGAATCTTACCCAAAAACAACAACATAGATTTAATGAGAGCCATAATTACATGAACATGAAAAACAGAAGATAGGCAGAAGATAGGCAGGTCATGGCTAATCTACAGTGAATCAAAGAACTGTGTGATGTGTTTTTGTTGCCAGTTATTTGGACATGCTGAAAATGCGCACAGTGGAGATGGCTACAACAACTGGAATGATCTTATATAAATTTTCTATCTTTTGCCTTGGGCTCCAAAATCACTCAATCCGCCCCTGATTCCCATGAAGTCTTAAAGCAATAGCCTGTGGTAGAAATGAATTGTTTTATAGTAAATCAATGTTTCAAATCACTTTCATATAAATTATTTTAACAGTGTAAATTCTGCAAGCATGCAAACTGTGGCAAAGTATGCTCTGTATGCATATGCATATTTGATAAATCTCGAAACCAAAGCTGCATTCCTGTGTTTCCTGTGCTTTCTTTACATAGGTGGTGTCAGTGATTGATTGCAGGCATGCAGTATTCCTGTGATGGAATTGCAGGATAAGTGACTGTGTGGATTTTGTACACTAACAAGTGTTTTCAAGCATGTGCAATAGAAACTGTGACAGTTTTCCAAAGTAGGTTAGGGCAAAGGATAAAACAAATATTTGTGTGCATTTGGTGTAATTCATTTACAAATAAGGAAAATAGGTAAATGATTAGCAATACAGTAGATGGTCAAAGACAAGCACCCTTGAAACCAAAGTTTCTACAGGAATGGACTTTCTACAGGAATGAACATGGTGCCATGCTCCATTTCTGTAGAGAAATGACAGTTGGACACTTACTGTACAGATGTTGGTCACACACAGAATAAAGCACAATGGGCTGGACAGTACACAGTGAGGTTACCTCAGGTTTGGTATGATTGGTAAATCACTGTTTTTTAGGGGAAAAAGACTAATAATAAGACAATGACAAATAATAGAGTTTCAGGATCAATCCTAGTACACGTGATGTTTTCGGTATAGTGGATTGATCAATCACTTATATCCATTATTTAAGACAAAAAATAACACATCAATCCCCTGTATCAAAAGCTTCAATTAGTGCAAAAAGCCTCGATCCAGCTCAGTTCAATTTCTTTAACATGTGGACCATCTCAGGTCAGAAGCAATAAATGAGTTTTATAGCGGAGAGTGAAGTAAATGAATGTAATAAAAGAAAGAGATTGCTAGAGAGAAAGTCAGTGAGCTTGTCCAGACTTTTTCTCTGCCTCATCTCTTGCCTTATGTCAGTCTTAGTCAAACAGATGTCAGAAAAAGAAGAAGCAGTGCAGAGGATGTGAGAAAGAGTGAGAGTATTCTGCCCTCTGCCTAGCAGGCTCTGTCAGGGGAAGTGCTGAGGGCATTACATCCCCCCACTGAGTGACAGACGGGTTTGATATGGCATGGCACTTCACTTATTCATGCCCTCTGATTAGACCTGGCTGGCATGTGGGAACATGGAGTTTTGTTTAGGAGAGAGGAAGAAGAGATAACAATGCAATGCAAGAAATCGAGCAGTGTGCAACATATCAAACAGAGACTGGAGTGATTTATTAATCAGAAATATTAACCTTTAAGGATAGGTGATAAATAAGTGAATGCTTTAACACATTTTTCAGCAAATGCCAGATTCTTTTCAGAGATGCCTGTTTAGTGTTGAAACAGGTATTTCAGAGAGGACATTATAGGATTTGTAATGGCTGGACTCATACCAGTGCGCGGGGTTCTTTTTCTGCGGTCACGGAAGGCTGCGCCAGACTGTAGGGCCTCCATCAGGCTGTCCATCACACCTGTCTCTTCTCCATCTATGGAAGAAAGAGGACACAAAGGGAGCTTAGTCATGTGTAGAACACAAATATAGGCCAACACACACGCACATACACACTCTCTCTCTCTCTCTCTCTCTCTCTCTCTCTCTCTCTCCCTCTCGTCTACTAACCTAATGTAATCTAGTTTAACCTCAGTGACCAAAAGGAAACACACACACACACACACACACACAATATGATTTTCCATTTAATTATATATTATGTAGTATAGTAAGATACTGCCATGTCTAACACTACATGTAAATATAACGTAGCTGTTTTAGCAAGCATACCAAATTACTTTCCTTGTGCTAAATCTTGTCTGTCCACCTGGCTATAATAAAATTATGCCATACTGTATATTAGATGTGGTAGGTTCAGATTAAACTCCAAAGACAAGCTCAGCAAAAAATTGCTCTTAATAAAAGTCATATTGGAATGATAAAGGGCAGTGCAGCTTACAAAGCTGGAGCTGAGTAACACTGTAAGCTGAGAGCCAGAGGATGAAAGTTGTTTCTGCTCAGGGGAGCTACGTGCCCTTTACCAAGATGTAGTGTGGAGCCAGTCAATACTAAGGCTTTTCATCATATTTTCTGTTGATAACAGTGGGATGTGCCTTGAAAACAGGTATTTCCAAGAAGAGCTGTGCAGCTGCATGGGGAGAAGGGTTGGATATCAGAAAGGCACTGAGGCCAGGGCAGAACAGTACTCAGTGATATTAAATAAACATATGTAGTTTTGAGATTTTTAGTGCCAACTGATTACACAGAGAAGACAAAACATCTGTCACTAGGGAATGTAAAAATCACGTCTGGTCCTTTATCTGGGCCATCTAACTAAGCCTTAGTCCTACTAATGAGTCTGCTGGCTTCATCACAGTGGTCCAGAAGACCACATTTAAGCCAGAAACATTAGAGGTAAAATGTCATACATTCTCTGCAAACATAAATAAAGTGGGTATAGAAAAGAATCACCCCCTTTAAAATAATCACATTTTGTTGCTTTTCAGCCTGAAATGAAGACAGACACAGTTTTTGTTTACTCAGTGCAACTTATAACATCCAAGTGAGATATAAAACCAACATGTCAGAAGAAAATAAAAAAAATAAATAAAAAAAAAACAGAATCACTGAGTTGGAAAAAGGATCACCCCCCTCCTAAAAATGACTTGTAAACTCAATAAGGTGTAGCTAATCACAGAAAGCCATTTGACTTTCAACTGTGATCAGCTGTGGTCATTTTGATTAGCTCAGCATAAAAAGAGCTTTCCTGGATCATGTTGTAGTGCAACTGAAGCAAACAATCAACTATGGGTGGCAAGGCACTGTCAAAAGATCTCCGGGATAAAGTTGTGGACAGGCACAAGTCAGTCAAATTTCAAAGGATTTATCAGTGCATAGAAGCACAGTGAAGTCTATTATTAAGAAGTGGAAGGTATTTGGTCGCTCCAAACTGCATGAGAAAACTCGTCAGAGAGGCTACCAAGAGGCCTACAGCAACTCTGAAGCAGTTGCAGGAATTTATGACAAAGAGTGGTCATTGTGTGCATGGGACAACAATATCACAAATTCTCCACAAATGTGGCTTGTATGGGAGGGTTGCAAGAAAAAACTAGCCACGACTGAGCTTTGCCAAAACGCACCTTGAAGAGTCTGAGGCCACATGGAAAAAGGTGTTATGGTCAGATGAGACTAAAATGTAATTATTTGGCCTCAACACCAAACGATATGTCTGGCAGAAATCTGATACAGCTCACCATCCAAATAACACCATTCCTACAGTAAAACATGAAGGTGGTAATATCCTGTTATGGGGGTGTTTCTCTGCAGCAGGGACTGGAGCACTTGTCAGGATAGAAGGAAAATAGACGGGGCAAAATACCGTCAAAATCTTGAAGAAAATCTGCTGCCCTGTGCCAGAAAGTTGTCAATGGGAAGAAGGTTTACCTTCCAACATGACAATGACCCAAAGCACACAGCAAAACTGACCACACATCAGTGCATGGCCACTTGCATGGCCTAGTCAGAACCCAGACTTAAACTCCATTGAAAATCTGTGGAATGACTTGAAGACTGTAGTCCATAAACATTTAACTGAACTTGAACAATTCCGCAAAGAAGAGTGGGCAAATATTGCAAAGTCTAGATGTGCAAAGTTAGTAGAGACATAAAGGACAACAGATGAAAGGCTGTAATTAAAAAATTTTAGCAAGGGCAGTGATTCTGTTTTTTTATTTTTTTTTTCTGACATGTTGTTATATCTTTCACTTGGATGTTATAAGTTGCACTGAGTAAATACAGCTGGATAAAACAAAAGCTGTGTCCGTCTTCATTTCAGGCTGAAAAGCAACAAAATGTGATTATTTTAAAGGGGGGTGATTCTTTTCTGTACCCACTGTAAGCTGCTTTGTGCTGCTTTAGACAGCGGAATCAGGCATGGTAATCAAATATTTTGTGTTCAGATACATTCGAAGCAAGTGATACTAGGTAAAAAGTAAACTTAAAAATAATGTATTTATTGTTTAAATTTAGTTCATTTATTTATTGTTTAAAAGGTGACATGGTTACATAGTTTATTTATTTTATAAAATAAAATATACACATACTTTTTATGTTGTTGCAAAACTAGAAAAGTGCACTTTATTTGCATGAAGCAGCACATACAATGTGGAACTAAAGTATTTCATACATAAGCCAAATAAGAAAAAAGTAATAATGATATATAATGCAAATACTGTATGTGTTTTATTCCTGAGGCCCTTTCCAGGGGTTTCATCAAAACCAAAAGGACCATACTGATGGGCAGCCCAGATTTAAAAAGGACAATAAAGTTGCTCTTCGTGAATATAACCTAGCAGACCAAGCATTACTTATGGTAAGGTGCTCCTCTATCTCTCTGCCTGGTTTTAACCAGGGCACACATTCCAACTGTGTGTTCTCCAAGTTAGTCAAAGTCCTCTGGAGCCGATGTCAGACCTACAAAAGTGGCACCATCCTCAATCATTTCTAGTGTCCCCAAAACACGTCCCCACCAACCAGGACATCTAACACACATCTTTTGAGTTTAAGGAAAGGTAAACATTTTTTAGAGACAACATGGCTCTGGAAGCTTCTTGACACCAGCCTCTTCATTTTCTTCTTCTTGGAGACCTAAGCATCACAAGGGGCACCTGACAGTTTGATCAATTTGTCCTACTTTTCCCTTAACTGTAGCCCAATTCATCTTCTGTAATGGGCAAGACTGGAGTCCTGGTAGACTCAGTACAGAGCAAGACTTTCAAATACAAGGAAGCGAAATTACTAAAATGGGAAACATACTCCCAAGTGACCTGAAACTGCTCCATTAACAATGTCCAATTGGGCCATGCTTCCACATGAGCCAGCCAGACCTCTTGCCATATGAAATGCAGAGAAACAGCCAGAAAAAGGACTACAACCGCTTTCTAATCACATGTTGTCCTGCATATGTTGCTGTATTTAAACAACAAAGGGAAAAAGTGACATTTCAGGACAAATTACGTTATTGATTTTTTTTTTTTAATGTAATGTAGGATTATTCAAAATGTCTTGTGATCTTATTTTCATAAAGACTAAATTATGTTGAAATGCTGAAATAAGGAGGAGTGCAGCTAGTGGGGTAAACATCTAGCAATCCAGGAATTCAGGTATGCATGGCATAGGTAGAACAAGGTCATACAGAAAGTCATAAAACTTTGAGCAGAATGGCTGACATTTAATGATTTCTACATCATATGCAACTACACACTCATCCCAAATTCTCCTCTCCTCTCACAACAGCTCCCAACAGCTCACAGACTTTATTAATGTCTCTCTACTACTGTATGTGTGATTGAGTGCTTCATGTACACCGACTTCTCAGCAACTAAGCCAAATCAACAAGATTATTAGGAGAGGTCAGGTATGTCAATGAAAAACTTCCAAACAGCCAAACAGGTTGCTTTACTTTGTTAGAATACTTTGTTAGAATAACATATTCATGTTTCTTATGTTATTCTAACATTAGAATAAAATAGGAAACACAACATAATAATATTAATAATAATAATAATAATAATAATAATAATAATAATAATAATAATAATTAAAGCCAAGCCCCCAGACTCAGTGAGCCACACGTTCACAGACACACTACAATTGTTGCATAAGCAATCACAGGAAAGCAGAGCCATAATGATAGGCAAAGGGATTCAAGAATGATTTGTAATTTCATGCATTTGCCAGTCCGTTATGGGAGAACAGTTTTGAATATCAGAGTTCCTTAGATAAATTTTGTTTAGACACATCTCATGATGATGTGAGCCAAATTTGGTGAAGATTTGGAGGAGGAGTAGCAAAATGCACTTAGATGGAAGCATTTTCGGCATGTTATTGTAACTTTTGACCAGTAAGTGGTGCTGTCACAAAATTTGTTGCAGAGCCTCAGGTCATAGGTTGCATAGCCTCCGGTAAAAGCCTCAGGTCATAGGTTGTATAGCCTTAGGTCATAGGTTGCATAGCCTCAGGCCAAATTTGGTGATGATTGGAAAACATTTGTAGGAGTAGTGAAAAAACAGTTTCAGAGAAAAATCAAGATGGCAGAAACTCTAAGTGGGCAGAAATTAATATCATAGGGTGAACTCGTCTCAACCCAGGGAATCCAGGGATGCCTGGCTTTTACATTTTGGACACAAGGTTCAAAAGTTATAACCACAAAGGTACTTCTGAATTGGGCAAATTTGAACTGATGGTGGTGCTAGAGCATTGGCAGCACTTGGCCCAAATTTGGTCAGAATGCTCCATAGACCCTCCCCTATCAGTGTGCCAAATTTCACAACTTTTTACAAGGGTTGCCATAGACACCCTAGCTAGAAGTAGAAGAAGAAGAAGAAGAAGTTTAAAGTTGCAAGCAGCATTTATGGAGCCTCCCACACTTCTTGGGTACATTCAGTGTGTGGTCCTGAACATGCATAACAAGTTTGGTGATGATAGTAAATGCTTTGCAGAGATATGACTTAGGAACCTGTATTTTGCTTTTGTGGATACACTGCGGGAGAATGGTTTTCAATATCAAAAATTCATCTGATGAACATTGTGCAGACAAGTCTTAAGATGAAGTGATCAAATTTGATGATTTTTAGGTGTAATTTGTAGGAGGAGGAGTGAAAACACAGATTACATTCAAGCATTTTTACATGTCATTGTAACTTTTGACCTGTAGGATGGCACTGTCATGAAATTTGTTGCATAGCCTCAGGTTATAGTCCTGAAGACAAGTACCAAGTTTCATGACAATGTGTAAAGTCATTTATGAGACACAGCATTACTACCTGATTGGCGACCTCATCGACAGATTTGTTGGCTTGTTACAAGCAAATACTTTTGAAAATTCCATTCAATAACTTTTGTGCAGATGGGTCTGAAGATGTTATGAGCCAAATTTGGGGAAATTTGGACAAAATTTGTTGGGAGAGTAGCAAAAAAAAAACTAAATCCAAGATGGCCGAAAATCTAATTGGAAATTGACATCATAGGGTCCATTGAAGTCAGTATGATCCAAGGAATCTAGGGACAGTTGGCATTGAAATTTTGCCCACACAGTTCAAAAGTTATGGGCATAAATGTACTTTGATATTTGGCCAAATTTTGACCTGTTGGTGGTGCTAGAGCTTTGGGAGCTTGGGACCCAGATTTGGTGTATTTGTAGCTGAATCTGCCGTGAAGCTGTGTGCCAAATTTCACAACTTTTTACCACACGGTTCTACGGGCTGCCATAGCCAGAATAATACACCCTAGCCAGAATAATAATAATAAGCAGAATCCCTAGGAAAACAATTGGTGCCTTGCACCATTGGTGCTCTGCCCCTAATAATAATAACTAGATTTTACATTTTCTGAAGAAAATGTGAGTGGTGCTTGCCTGTGAAAAATTGGACACCTACTTGCAGCTCCACATGTGACGTCACTAGAATACCTGTAATGCAATTCTCCTCATTGAGCTGAGTGTTTTAATATTTCACGTCTATGTTGAGGTAGTTCTGTGATTCCACTTATTTTGGGGTTTAACGTGCATGTGGCGTCACATCATATCAACACCCATAATGTAATTCTCCTCATTGAGCTGAGTGTTTTGATATGTCACGTGTATGTTGCAGTACTTTTGTGATTCCACTTATTTTGGGAGTTAATGTGCACTTAAAATACCCATAACGCATTTCTGCACACTGAGTTGAGGGTATTGTCATCGTCCATGATGCTATTCTCTTCACTGAACCGATCATTCTGTTATATGACATGGCTGCAATAGTTTGGTGATCAGTTTATGGCCTCTTTTGCTCCTCTAGACTCATTTTACATTGCTGTGCATTGGGAATTCCAGTGGCCAGAAAAATTGCGTTTTTGGCCATATGCATGAAAAGTACACATGGAAATGCTAAGAAAAGTAATAGCACACGTTTTGAGGTATTTTTTGTAATGGTAGCGCAAATGGTGCGGGACTACTTCTCTCAAAACAGTCCCAATTCTTCATGGCATGAATTCCACAAGATGCTGGAAACATTCCTTTGAGATACTGGCCCATGTTGACATGATTGTATCACACAGTTCCTGCAGATTTTTCAGATGCACTTTCATGCTGCAAATCTCCCATTCAACCACATCCCAGAGGTGTTCTACTGGATTCAGATCCAGTGACTGGGAAGGCCACTAAAGAACATTGAACTCATTGTCATGTTCATGAAACCAGTTTGAGATGACTTTTGCTTTGTGACATGGTGCATTATCATGCTGAAAGTAGCCATTAGAAGATGGGTAAATTGTGGCCATGAAGGGATGCACATGGTCAGCAACAATACTCAAATAGGCTGTGGCATTCAAGCAATGATTGGTAATAACAGGCCCAAAGTGTGCCAAGAAAACATCCCCCACACCATTACACCACCTCCACCAGCCTGGACTGTTGACACAAGGCATGGTGGGTCTATAGATTCATGCTGTTGGTGCCAAATTCTGTCCCTACCATCTGTGTGCCTCAGCAGAAATTGAGATTCATCAGACCAGGCATTTTTCCAGTCTTCAACTGTCTAGTTTTGGTGAGCCTTTGCCTACTGCAGCCTCAGAGTTGTGTTCTTGGCTGACAGAACCGATGTGGCCTTTTACTGTTGTAGCCCATCCACCTCAAAGTTCAACATGTGCATTTCTGCTCAACACAATTTTAAAGAGTTACTTTAGCCTTTCTGTCAGCTCAAACCAGTCTGGCCATTCTCTGTTGACCTCTTTCATTAACAAGGTGTTTCTGTTTGCAAAATTTCCTCTCACTGGATATTTGTTTCTTTATTACACCATTCTGAGTAAACTCTAAAGACTGCTGTGTGTGAAAATCCCAGGAGATCATCAGTTATAGAAATATTGAAACCAGCCTGTCTGGCACCAACAATCATGCCACAGTCAAAATTACTCAGATCATGTTTTTTTCCCATTCTGATGATTAATGTAAACATTACCTGAAGCTGCTAACCAGACGATCCACATGACTTTATGCATTGCACTGCTTCCACACGATTTGACTGATTAGATCATTTCATGAATGAGTAGGTGTATGGGTGTTTCTAATAAAGTGTTCGGTGAGTGTACATATGGGACATTCTGCAAGCATACATAGAACTAAATGTGGATGAAGAGGAATACTGAATGTCTCAGCCTGAACTAATGTCTCAGAATGTAAACAAACAACACAGACCTAATCTTGACAGCAGACATCAGTCCCAAGCCTACAACCATGCTCTCATTTGCATTGTAAAATGATCTAATACAAGCTTGCAGGTTTTTTCTGATGAGCTGAAACCCACTGTATACCTCCATGCTTTCTACACTATCCATTCAACATTCGAACAGCAAAAATCGTAGGGGAAAAAAGCAACTAAGCCTCTAAAGGATTTTTTATTCCCTTCACTCCTCTTTGTTTTTGTTTGTGTTATGGTGGCTGCCTTTGTAAACAATTAACCATCATCCAGTCAGAGTGGGGTTTGACCAATGCACACGTTAATGTATAATACTTGCATTGATTAAAATTCCAAGCATTTATTTGCACCAATTTTTAAACAAAAATATGTTCCAATAAACGAAACTAACATTCCTCTGTATGTCTCTAATGGGTGATGGCTTTTAATTAATACAACCTTTGATGTATTAGCATCACCAATGAAAGGGTGGAGAATTCTATGTGTAATATACACTCACCGTCCACTTTATTAGGAACACCTGTACATTCATGCAGTTATCCAAACAGCCAATCATGTGGCAGCAGCACAATGCAAAAAATCATGCAGATACAGGTCAAGAGCTTCAGTTTATGTTCACATCAAACATCAGAATGAAGAAAAAGTGTGATCTATGTGACTTTGATCGTGGCATGGATGTTGGTACCAGATGGGCTGGTTTGCGCATTTCAGAAGCTCCTGATCTCCTGGGAATTTCACATACAACAGTCTCTAGGGTTTACACAGAATGGGGTGAAAAACAAAAATCAGTTATGTGGGTGGAAATGCCTCCTTTATAGGAGAGGTCAGAGGAAAATGGCCAGATCAAACACTAGAGAATGTTGTATGTGAATATCCCAGAAGATCAGCAGTTTCTGAAATACTCAGACCAGCCCATCTGGTACCAACAACCCCACCATGGTTAATGTCACAGAGATCACATTTTCCCCATGTTGATGATTGATGTGAACATTGACTGAAGCTCTTGACCTGTATCTGCATGATTTTATGTATTGCGCTGCTGCCACATGATTGGCTGATCAGACAACTGGATGAATGTGCAAGTGTACAGGTGTTCTTAACAAGTGGCCAGTAAGTATATGTAAACAAAACACAGATCATTATCGTACATCATATTATTTTCTTTCTTAGTGCTTTTAGCATGTTATTTCACCTAATTATGGAAGAAACATAACAGCCTCTAATTATTGACACAACAGAAAAACAATCACCCAATAATAACTCAAATGGAGCCAAAATTATATCTAATTTAATTCACCATACATACTCAAAATGCAACAATTTCATAAAGCATACAGCGGATATAAAAAGTCCACATGGCAAGTTTTTGTGATGAAAAAAAATAAACCAAGATAAATCATGTCAGCACTTTTCCTACTCTCAATGTGAAATTACAGCATGTAAAAATTTAGTGAAAAACAATCAGAAACATTTTAGGGGGAAATAGGAAAAATAAAAAAAGTTACAACAACCTTTTTGCATAAGTATGCACACCCTTTTATATTTGGGAATGTGTCCTGAATGTACGGAGCCCCTGAAGTGACCTTTGAAAAAAAAAATACTGACAGAGACTTTCAAGAAACTTTTCACATGCGCACGAGAAACTTTACAGTTTCCACGCGTTACAGTTTCCGATGTGTGTATAGCTGTCTTCCGTTTACGTCATGTCGCTCTGTGATTACATACCTATGTCGGGAAGCAAGAACAGAAGAAATATCTTTTTATTGAAGGCCAACTTTAAAATATATCTCTATAAATTCATGTGCATCCATGCTCTCGGTTTGTTTATGTGTAAATGAACAATGGCAATGACGCAAACGGAAGAGAGCTATACCCACACCGGAAACTTTTCGCGTGCGCACGTGAAACTTTGGGGATAGGAGGCTCCATCCACAAGTGGGTGAGTCCATGTGGCGGAGGTTCAGCCGAGCGAAAGTGGACATGTTCGCCTCTGAGGAGACAACATGCTGCCTGCTGTGGTTCGCCCTCACTCCTCCCGCACCAAAAATGGTACACACATGGCCGAGGTCACATCTGTACGTCTTTCCCCCGATTGCTCTGCTCCCACAGGCTCTAGCGAGAGTTGGCTAAGATTGTGCTATGTCTGCTGCTAGTAGCACCAGATTGGTCAGCTCGAATTTGCTTTTCGGAGATAATATCTCTGTTGAACAGCACTCCCTGGGAGAGTCCTGTTCGCAGGAATCTATTATCTCAAGCTAGAGAGTTGATTTATCACCCTCAGCCAGAACTATGGAGACTGTGATCTGGCCCCTGAGGGGCACCAGCTCATAAATTTCGTTCTCTCAACCAAGGTTGTAGAGACCATGTTAAATGCTAGAGCACCATCCATGAGAAAATTCAATGCATTCAACTGGTAACTTTTTATTGTGGTGTGAGGAACACCAGTGAGACCCAGTAACTACACAATAGCTACAGTCCTGGAGTTCTTACAGGAACTTTTCTCAGCAGGGTTGGCTCCTTCTACAAATTGGGGTCTACCTGGCCGACATTTTGTCCAGCCACACCGCTATTCTGCCTCTGTGGGGCAACATCCTCTAACTTCGAGGTTAGTGGAAGCAATCTCTATTTCTTATGAGGCACGCAGTCTCGCTGTGCCTCTGGGCATAGGGGCTCATTCCACTAGGGGGTGTCGCCTCCTCAAAGGCTTATAGAATGTGTGTGCTGCGGCGGTGTGGTCTATGCCACACACATTCACACATTCATTTGGTATTACAGTTTGGCCTTATTGGCAAGCTCATATATGGGTCTTGGAGATAATATCTCTGCTGGACAGCACTCTCTGGGAGATTCCCGTTCACGGCGATCTATTATCTCAAGCCAGAGGGTTGATTTATCACCCTCGGCTGGAACAGTGGAAACTGTCTGGTCCCTGAGGGGCACCAGTTCATAGATTCTGGTCTCTCAACCGAGGTTGTGGAGACCATGTTAACCTCTTGAGCTGAACTAGCCCGTGTGCGGGCCTGACGTCACGCGGTTTTACGAAGTTTAAGATTACCATATAGACTACTTTCTAAAAATGTTAATAATATTAACAAACTATACATCATTTGAAAGTTCTACGGGTTTAGTGTCAATATATGGTCTCAGTTTTACGATATAGGAGCTCCAGCAATAGTAATATAGTAATTTGTGTCGGGAGTACAAATGACAACATGAAAAATAAAAACAGGACTTCATACCTTTATGATGATATAGCGATCGTGAGTCGAATCAAATATGTCACAGCTAGGTAAAAGGTCCATGAAAACCATCTAGTGGCAAACATCCAATGCTACTATTTGTCCACAAAAGCATATAAATTGTGAAATATTGATATATAATACATTGTTTACATAAGAATTCTTTGGCATGACCTTCCCTCCATCATCGTTCTTCAAAATAATATACACTCCGAGCACCGTTTACGTCGCAAAACTGTATATGGTAGTGAACAATAGAGTCTTCCAAACACATCACCCTGCTTCCAAAGTTTGTTTTAAAATGCAGGGCGGTAGCTTCACGCATAATATGTATTTCATGCAAAATAATGTCTTGATCATTCTCTGAATACCCCGCGAACCAATAACTTCATGGAAAAATGTTGATAGACTTATGGTTGCCCATCACTTTCATATCAGCATATGTAAAGAAACAAATGAATGTTTTTGAGGCTGCCTGCAGCGTGTATGGGCAGCCATCACAGTCAAAGCTCCAGGTGGCCCACTTTTTAAAAAGGCACTATTCAGACAAAAAAACTTGCAGGGACCTAATTTTTTGGTCTATCATCCTCAAACTTGAAACATAACTTCTTTAGACTTGTGGCTATGAGGACATTGCATTTCTAAATATTGGCAGCATGTTTATCATTGTTATTTTATAATGGGAAAAAATGTTATGCAACAAACATTTCCATTCCAGTGTACTTCACCCTCTCTAAGTTTTTCATTTTTTAACATATATTAATTTTGAAACTTGACCAATAAAGCTCAGAGTGTCTTCTTTCAAATGGTACCACATATACTTCAAAGGGTTCAGGAAAAACAACCATTTAAGTGAAAGTAGGTCATTTTCATGTGTTGGGCTTAGAGTGGGGGTGCATCTCAAGAGGTTAAATGCTAGGAACATCAGTTAGACCCAGTAAACTGTGCAATGGCTACAGTCCTGGAGTTCATACAGGAATGTTTCTCAGCAAGGTTGGCTCCTTCTACAATTAGGATCTATGTGGCTGCCATTTTGGCCAGCCATGCACCTATTGATGGAGCCTCTGTGACAGGCCATAACCTCGGTACGACAGAGTGGGTATACTCGTTCCCACAGTGTGAAGCTCACGCAACGTTGAGTTCCCTTAGAAAGGGAATGTCTGGGTTACGCATGTAACCCTGTCCCCTGAGAAGTGAACGAGATGTTGCGTAGCTTTGTCATAGTGGGACATGCATGTGAATCACATCTTTGCTTCAGATAATAGAAGCTGATGACATGGTTTACATGAGCTGTTTTATAGTCACGAGACGCACGAAATGCCATGTCACCTGACCACGGCAGGCCTATAAATAGGCGTGATTTTACACAGAATTCAGATACCGTTCATGCACAAGGGCGCTTCCCACAGCATGAAGCTCACACAATGTATCGTTCCCTTCTCAGGGAACAGGGTTACATGCATAACCCAGATATTTTCTGGACTGGAAAAATACAGGAATCATTGAAGCATGAAACCTTTAGCTCAAGCGGAATCACCTGAATATTTATTGGGGCATGTGATGAGCAATAACGCAGATTGAGAGGGTGCTGCACTTGTTGCACATGTGGGTGTCAGCATGCTGGTTAGCTGCACTAGTTGGGCATTGATCATGGCATCTGCTGATGTTGCTCACTGACAAGACAGTCTTGAGAAGCCATAGCCTGTTGCCACACTTAGAAACCTGCTGCCTCCATATGTAGGTATCCTGTCAGGCATTGTACCATAAACAATAATTCTCGGGCAACAAACAAAGAAATGAACCAAAAACGTACAGTGGGTATAGCTGTATTTACTCAGTGCAACTTATAACATCCAAGTGAAAGATATAACACCAACATGTAAGAAAAAAAACAAAAACAGAATCACTGGGTTGGAAAAAGGATCACACCCCTCCTAAAAATGACTTTGCCAAAAAGTCCATAGCCATATCACCCTGCAGTTCTCACCTGGGGTCCGACTGAATCTAAGCAGGGTTGAGCCTGGCCAGTACCTAGATGGGAGACCTCCTGGGGGAAAACTAAGGTTGCTACTGGAAGTGGTATTAGGGAGGCCAGTAGGTGGTGCTCTCCCTGTGATGCCCTAGTATAGTGACAAGGACACTATACTGTAAAAAGAGCACTGTCTTTCAGATGAGATGTTAAACCAAGGTCCTGACTCTCTGTGGTCATTAAAAATCCAAGGTCACTTCTTGTAAAGAGTAGGGGTATTGTCCTGGTGAAATTGGCCCTTGTCTAATAATCTCCATCCCTGAATTGGCTACATCACTCTCCTCTCCACCAATAGCTGGTGTGTGGTGGGCATTCTGGTGCACTATGGCTGCTGTCACATCATCCAGGTGGATGCTACACACTGGTGGGGGTTGAGGAGATTTACCCCCCATATTATGTAAAGTGCTTTGAGTGTCTAGAAAAGTGCTATATAAATGTAACATATTATTACTTGTAAACTCAATAAGGTGTAGCTAATCACCTTCTCAATAGCACACGAAGCCATTTGACTTTCAGCTGTGATCAGCTGTGATCATTTTGATTAGCTCAGCATGAAAAGAGCTTTCCTGGAGCATTTTGTAGTGCAACTGAAGCAAAAAATCAACTATGGGTGGCAAGGCACTGCCAAAAGATCTCCAGGATGTGGACAGGCACAAGTCAGGAGATGGATACAAAAAAAATTTCAAAGGCTTTATCCATGCCTAGAAGCACAGTGAAGTCTATTATTAAGAAGTGGAAGGCATTTGGTACAACACAGACCCTCCCTGGACCAGGACGTCACTTCAAACTGGATGAAAGAGTTAGCAGGAAGGCTGCTACCAATAGGCTACCAAGAGGCCTACAGCAACTCTGAAGCAGTTGCAGGAATGTATGACAAAGAGTGTTCATTGTGTGCATGGGACAACAGTATCACAAATTCTCCACAAATGTATGGGAGGGTTGCAAGAAAAAAGCCACCCCTCAAGAAAGGCCACATGAATGCACCTTAAAGATTCTGAGGCCACATGGTATTATGGTCAGATAAGACTAAAATGTAATTATTTGACCTCAAGAACAAACGATATATCTGGCGGAAATCCAATACAGATCACCATCCAAATAACACCATTCCTACAGTAAAGCATGGAGGTGGTAATATCCTGTTGGGGGTGTTTCTCTGGAGCAGGGACTGGACAAGAAGGAAAATGGATCCGGCAAAATACCATCAAATTCTTGAGGAAAATCTGCCGTCCTCTGCCAGAAAGTTGTCAATGGAAAGAAGGTTTACCTTCCAACATACCAATGACCCAAAGCACACAGCAAAACTGACCACACAGTGGTTGAAGGAGAAAAAGGTGAATGTCCTTGCAACAGACTAAAGGCTGTAATTAAAAAATGAAGGCAAATTAAAGCAAGGGAGTGATTCTGTTTTTTTAATCTTTCACTTGGATGTTGCACTGAGTAAATACAGCTGGATAAAACAAAAGCTGTGTCCATCTTCATTTCAGGCTACAAAGCAACAAAATGTGATTATTTTAAAGGGGGGTGATTCTTTTCTATACCCACTGTAGTTATAACTATAAACACTGTAGCATATAAGCAAAAGACTTGGTATCGACAGGTAAACGACACTGAGCATATACTTCACACTGAGTGGGTGGTGTGAGAGTCCTTACATACTGTGTGGCTGTGATGGAGTGATTGAGTTCAGGTGTGTGTGATCAGTAAGCCGATGAACATAAACGTGACAGTCTTTGTGGTTGTTGGGTGTTGTAGTCCTCGGAGGCCATGTAGGCCAATCTGGGAGCTGTAGTTGGCAGCCATGTTTGTAGGCTGTACTGTGCTACTTGATATGGAAGGCAATGCCATTTCTGGCATTGACATTACCAATTACATAGAATTAAGCCTTTTTTTTTGTTGTTTTTTTTTTTGTTTTACAGCATTCCCCATTTACTTTTGGTGGTAACGCATTTTGTGATAATCCTGAACATCTGGTCAGTCTAAGAGAATGTTGAATTCCATTTATAGCAAATTAAAACAAACAAATGGGGGATTGTGTAATAATTTCACAAGCAATTTCCTATATTAGTATTTCTAATACTTTATAAGGAGACATTCACAAAATATAGGTCCTGACTATGTAATGACATTTTTGGAAAATATTTCAGCGTGGCCATTTGTCATCCGATTCCCTTCCTCCACCCAAAACATCCTCTCAAAACTGAAATGCATTAAACTTTTACTAATTATGCATTTTAATCATTCACATTTACAGATCATTATTAATCAATTTGCAAAATGACTTAAATCTCTCTCAAAAAAAAGAGAAAAAAGCTGTGTGAAATATTAGAAGCAAAATAACTATTAGAATAGTGAGGTGCTGTTCTTTACATTAAAAAAAATAGTGTTACAGGTAGTTAAAATAAGGGTTGCTTTTCAAGTAAAAAACATGCACACACACAGAGAGAGAGAGAGAGAGAGAGAGAGAGAGAGAGAGAGAAGTTAAGCACCATCAGCACCATAAAAATCTAGCAATAACAAGCCATAACTGAAGTGCTTTCACCACCTCAACCAAACCTTTTTGCCATTGTTGTTTGCCATTGTAGTGGAATAGGGCCTACAATTACAGCTCCATTATCTTTGAAGAGTTGCAGTAAGTTACCGAATGACATGTCACTTTCCTCAAAACATGAGGATGCTGAAAGCTACCATGCTCACTCTGGCATTTGAAGCTGGCAAGTTGTGACAAAAAGATCTTGTAGTCAGAAAGAACAAAAGGACCTCAATGACTGTCTCTGGGCAGAGGCAAAAAAAACTATGCCTTTTTGTGAGGCTGAATATAGTGCAGTACAACGAGTCCTCTGAATCTCTAATAGCACATTTTGTAGCTGCACAAGACTGACTGTACACAGTACCTCCAGCACCAAAGGAAACTCACTAACAGGAACCACACATGACAGACTCGCAATCAGTGCAGAAAATATAATGCCGCACAATCAATAGCAAACTCCCTTTATTTACATGCTTTGTGATTCTTTTAAAGGCTGAAATACTGTACTCCTTGACTTTCAGTCGGCTACCCTGTTTTGGCTTGGATCTACAATGCACTGCGATGCCCATCCTTAGTAGAGCTCCAATTACTAATTTCTCATCTCCTCTTCCATGTAACTGGTCTATTTATATTTCTCTGGAAGCTTTATTAGGTACACTCTACTAATACTGGGTAGGACCCTCTTTGCTCTCAGGACAGACTCAATTCTTCATGGCATGGATTCTACAGTGTGTTGGAAACATTCATTTGAGATTCTGGTCCATGTTGACATGATTGTATCACATAATTGCTGCAGATTGCTCCAGGAATCTGAGGCTACAGTGGGTGCAGGCACACCAAAACTGGCCAGTGGTTGTGCCCATCAGGATTGTGAAGAATGGTTATTTGAGTTACCATGGATTTCCTGTCAGCTCAAACCTGTCTGGCCATTCTCCTCTGACCTCTCTTATCAACAAAGTGTTTCTGCTGTGTTTCTTACCGCTATGATGTTTTTTGCTCTTGGACATTTATGTGTAAACTCTAGAAACTGTTGCATGTGGAAAAACCCAGATCAGAAGTTTTTGAAGTACCTAAACCAGCCTGGCTGGCACCAACAACCATGCCACAGTCTAAGTCACTGGGACCACATTTTTCCCCATTTTGATGATTGTTGTGAACATCTCTTGAATCTCTTGACCTCTACCTGCATGATTTTATACATTGGTACCACCTAATTGGCTGATTGGACAATTGCATGAATGTGCAGTGGTACAGGTTTTTATTAAAGTGGCCGGTTAATTTATATACAGTATGTGAGTGACCTCATTTAAGACAGTAACAAACAGATGCATGTAGTGTAAAGTACTGTGATATTACCAGTGAGTTTGCTGTCTTCAGGGCACTCAGTCATTATTAGTAACTTTCTGTCTCTGACACAGCTGTATTACTGTGATGACTCATAAGACTGTTATAAACATTAACATTTGTTGGTGTACTTAGTGTTTGTAAGCAGGGAGAAATTATGTGTGATTTTTCACAGCTGTAGTGTAGACGTGTGCACCCTATAGTGCTCAGCACTGTGCAAATAATAGTTGAGGCTGCAGCCAGCTCCAGTTGTGCACAAGCACTGTACCTTTGTTCATGTCAATCAGTTGCTTTTTCTTCTGCTGCCGTTCCTGCTTTTCCCGCTCAGCTTTCTCCTTCGCTAGCTTGGCCCGCTTGATCTTCTCCTCCATCTCCCTCTTCTTGTGGTTCTCCTTCACAGCCTCCTGGAGAGGAGAGAAAGGAAGTGAGACTGAGACTTTGCAGGAGAGAAACAAAAATCAAGGAAGAAAGAGATGTGCTGTTGTTCCGAGGTATCCCAGCACAATATGTGCCCACTGCTCACAACGCAAAACTGCAGGATGTCTCTCCTTCTGCAGCACAAGAATAACAAACTCTCCACATATCAATGATTGATTGTCAGCAGAAATACACTGTAGTGAACACACAATGGCAATACAATTGCAGCATGCTGCCATATGGAGTTTGTTATAGTGCATGCATTGAGAAATCGTTGAGCTGAGACTCCGTTGTACACTGCTGACAGAGAGACAGACATCAGACACTGTTGACGGAGAGATAGACATCAAGGAGGGAAAGAAAACAGAAAGACCATATCATTTCTACATTGTGTTCTTATTTAGCTACAGATTTATGGCTGAATTGTAGAAGATCCTTAAGTGAAGAGAGTATAAGACCCACATGGGATGTAAGTAAACTTTGATTAAAACAACTGCAGGAGGACAGCAAGATATCTGACTCTCTCTCCCTCTACTACCTTAAATGTCATGGAGGTTCCAGACTAGATGAGGAAGAGATACAAACAGGAATAAAGAAAGAGAAGGAGCCATGGCCGTGTAACGGCTTTTGCAGGCTCATAAAGGCATGCACTCCAGGCACACACCAATAATATAAGTGCTTTAAAGAGAAAGACAGGGTGGAACTCCTTTATGTACAGTCCCCACCTAAACTAGAGGGGACTGAAGACATTTGGGTTTGAGATCAAAAAATGAATATGAGAAGATAGAATTTTTTTATTGTATTTATATGTAGAATGTAGAATTGTATTTATATGTAGATGTGTTAAACAACATAAAACATAGAAAATAAAGTAAAGTAAATAACACTTAATATTTGGTTGCATATCCCTTGCTTGCAATAACTGAATAAAGCCTGCGACTCATTGGCATCACCAAATTGTTGGTTTCTTCTTCTGTGATGCTTTTCCAGGCTTTGACCACAGCCTCTTTCAGTTGTTGTTTGTTTTGGGGGGTTTCTCCCTTCAGTCACCTCTTCAGGAGGTGAAATGTGTGCTCAGTTGGGTTATGGTCTGCTGATTGACATGGCCACTCTAAAACCTTCCACTTTTTCCACCTGATAAAGTCCACTGTTGAGTTGGCAGTGTGTTTTGGATCATTGTCTTTCTGCATGATAAAGTTTGTCCCAATTAATTTGAATGCATTTCTCTGTAAATTGGCAGACAAAATGTTCCAGTAAACTTACATCATAAAATCAATAAAGATTAGTGAGCCTGGTCCAGAAGCAGGCATGCAAGCCCAGGCTATGACACTACATCCACCATGTTTCACAGATGAGCTTGTATGTCTTGGATCATGAGCAGATCCTTTCTGTCTCCACACATTGGCCTTAATCTTGTTTCCAGAACTTTTGTGGCTCATCTCTGTATTTTTTTGCAAATTCCAATCTGGCTTTCAATTCAATTCAATTCAATTCAATTCAGTTTTATTTGTATAGCGCTTTTAACAATGGACATTGTCCCAAAGCAGCTTTACAGAAATATATAAATTCAGGATATAGATTTTAAATGTATGAATTTATCCCCAATGAGCAAGCCAGAGGGGGGCTTAAACACTGAGACTGTGTCTGAGTCCCAAACACAAATTGGAAGGCTGTTCCATAACTGTGGGACTTTATAAGAGAAAGCTCTTCCCCATGTTGTAGCCTTCACTATTCGAGTTACCAACAAATAGCCTGCACCTTTTGATCAAAGTAGGTGTGGTGGATCATAAAAGCCCAAAAGTTCGCTTAGGTACTGTGGCGTGAGACCATTTAGTGCTTTATAGTTCATTAGTAGTACTTTATAATCAACGCGAAATAACACTGGGAGCCAATGCAGTGTGGATAAGATAGGTGTGATGTGGTAATATCATCTGGTTCTAGTAAGGACTCTTGCAGCTGTTTTCTGGACTAACTGGAGTTAGTTTATGCACCTACTGGAACACCCAGACAGTAAGGCATTACAATAATACAGATGTGATGAAAGCATGAACAAATTTTTCTGCATCATGTAGTGACATTATATTTCTTATCTTAGCAATATTTCTGAGATGAAAGAAGACTATCCTAGTAATATTATCTACATGGGCGTCAAATGAAAGACTGGAGTCGATAATCACACCAAGGTCATTAATGGTTGCACATGATGAAACAGAAAGGCCATCCAGAGTTACTATGTAATCAGAAAACTTACTTCTAGCTGCATGTGGTCCTAATATAAGTACTTCTGTCTTGTCAGAATTAAGTAAGAGGAAGTTAATAACCATCCATCTAATGTTCTTTACACATTCTTCAACTTTATTAAGCTGGTGTCTGTCATCTGGCTTCGCTGAAACATACAACTGTGTGTCATCAGCATAACAGTGGAAGCTAATTCCATGTTCACAAATAATTTGACCCAGAGGTAGCATATATAAAGAAAAAAATCAGTGGGCCTAAAACAGAACCTTGCGGAACACCAAAGTTTACCTCAGTATGCATAGAGAATTCACCATTTACATCTACAAACTGATAGCGATCAGTCAAATAAGACCTGAGCCAGGAGAGGGCCGTTCCCTTAATGCCAACAATGTTTTCTAGTCTACCAAGCTGCACTAAGGTCAAGCAACACATGCAAGGAGACACATCCCTGATCAGAGGCCAGTAGTAGGTCATTTACCACTTTAACCAGTGCTGTCTCTGTGCTATGATGAGGCCTAAATCCTGACTGATACATTTCATGAATGTTATTCCTATTTAGGTACGAGCATAGCTGCTGTGCTACAACCTTTTCTAAGATCTTGGAGATAAAGGGGAGATTTGATATTGGCCTATAGCTGGACAATTGACAGGGGTCCAGCTCAGGTTTTTTAATCAGGGGGTTGATAACTGCTAGTTTAAATGATTTAGGTACATAGCCAGTGCTAAGGGAAGAATTGATTATCTTAGAAGGGGTTTGATTACTTCTGGAATAATCTGTTTGAAGAAACATATAGGTAAGGGATCTAGTATACAAGTTGATGATTTTGATGAAGAAAATGGAATAAGTTAGTCTCTCTAAGGGGAGTAAAACATTCTAATCATTGATCTGATATTGTTATATTATCTACAGGGTTAGTTATAAGACTGTCTGGTTTTAAATTAATAGTCTGATTTTTTTTGTCTAATATTTTCAATTTTGTCAATGAAAAAATTCATGAAATCATCGCTGCTATATAATGATTGTGTGCATGTTTCTGTGGAGGTTATATTCCTAGTTAATTTTGCTACAGTATTAAATAAGAATCTAAAATTATTTTTGTTATCTTCAATCAAGGTAAAAAGATGAAAATGATCTAGCAGCACTAAGAGATTCCCTATAGTTCATGAGGCTCTCCTTCCATGCTGTTTGAAATACTACATTTAAGGTACATGTGTGATCATTATACAAGGGTGCTAGCTTTTTCTGTCTAATTATTTTTCTTTTAAGTGGAGCTACCTTATCTAACGTGTAGCGGAGCATTGACTCTAAGCATTCAGTCACCTGATCAAGTTCTTTGGGATCAGACGGTGATCGAATCATAGTTGATATTTCTGGGAGGTTATTGATAAAACTCTGTGCAGTAGCTGACCTGAATTTATGTTTGACACGGTAACGTGGCAAGGTGCATATATTATGATCAACACGCAATTTACACAAGATGAGATAATGGTCTGAGATAGCTTCAGACTGCGGAAATGTGACTATATTTTCTATATTTAACCCGTATGTTAGTATAATGTCAAGGGTATGACCACCATTATGAGCGGGTCTTATTACATTCTGATTGACCCCTAATAAATCTAGAATAGACTCAACCGCTGTTCTCAGAGGATCTTCTGGGTTATCAAAATGAATATTAAAGTCGCCAACAATTAATGCTTTGTCTAGAGAAACAACCAGGTTCGAGATAAAATCTGCAAATTCACAAAGGAATTCAGAATATCACCTGGACATCCAGCAGTTCAGCGACCATAACCTGCTGTAAGCTACATCGCCACGCCGCTTTGGGATGGGGCCAGAGCATACTACTGCATTGGACATCGCCTTTGTTAATTTACTCACCTCTACAACATTTCTCTTAGTAACCTCTGACTGACGAAGGTGTATATCATTAGCTCCTACATGAATAACTATCTTTGAAAACCTGTGCTTTCCTAAGACCCTAAGAGTACCTGCCATGTCCGGCACCCTGGCTCCTACACTAAACTACACCTAACTAAAGCTGCTGGAGCCCCTAAAGGCCTAGCTAATTTCACGTGCCTTAAGATAGAGTCTCCTATAACCAGAGCTCTTTCAGGTTTCTCAGCGGGTGCTTCACTGAGGAGAGCAAACCTGTTGGACACGTGAAGCGAAGAGGAGTGGTGCTCCCGTGGGCGAGCCTTAGCGTTAGCTTTGGCTTTGCAAGTATGCCGCCAAGTCGTCATCCATTTGCCCCGCTGTGAGGATTCTAATGCTGGAGTTGGGGGATTGCTATCTCCACCTAAGGCATCCAGACTTTCCCCTACAGAAACTACACTGCTCTCAAAAAAAAAAAGAAAATATGGTGTAAGGGAAAGTGAAACTACAACAAATGGAAATGATAGTGCAAAATTATTAATGAAAAAGAAAGGAACAGTATCATTTAAACGCCGACACAAGCAACAAGCTCCCGGCAAACAATTCGAAAACAGGAACTACTTTCCAATTCTTACTGCTGATGAGTGGTTTGCATCTTGTGGTAGGCCTCCGTAGTTCTGCTCTATTGAGTCTTCTTTGTACGGTGGATTGTGATACCTTCACCCCTGCCCCGTGGAGGTTGTTGTTGATCTCATTGACTGTTGTTTCTGTCATCAGCTGTTGTTGTTTTCCTTGGCCGACCTATTCGGTGCCTGTTGCTCAATACAACAGTGGTTTCTTTCTTTTTCAGAACATTCCTTCTGATTTATTTCCCATCTTTTCTGTGCTTCAAAATGGCTTGCTTTTCTCACATAGACAGCTCTCTAGTCTTCATGTTGGCTTATGCTTTTTAACAACGAATGCAGTCTTCACAAGTGAAACTGAAAGCTAAAACCAAGAGTAGATGTTCAGAGCCTTCAGAGCAATCAATCTAACATGACACACCTGGGTAACAAGAGACACGTGTCAGTCACGTGTTCCATTATTTTTGCTTGCCTACAAATTGGGTGGTCTGATGCAAAATGTGCTATGTTCTATGTTGTTTAACACATCTACATATAAATACCAGGAAATAAATGTTGAAATCTGAAACTCTCTCCCCTGTGGTTTTTGGAGCACAAGTTATATTCAGTGCTGATACACAGAAAGTGAGAGTGTTGCAAGAGTACAAGTGTAAGAAAACATGGATTGCTATAGCAGTCAATAGTGGAGCTTTCTGAAAGGTCAAGAACAATGGTACACTCATGGTTCCTGTGTCCTTGATTTAGAGAAGGGGTAGTGATATACAATAAACAAAGAGTTAATACATATAGACTATAACAGGGGTCGGCAACATTTTTGATATGATGTGCCATTTTGTTTCTTGGCTATCACTGTGCCATATCAACATTAACGTTTAATATTATGTTTAATTATATATTACAGTATAATTGTTCAGTATATTTAAGCTGTTCGTATACATACGCATAACAGCAACAACATTTTTGAATATCATTTTTATTTCTGAGGATACAAAGCTGCAAAAAAAAACATTGAACATTAAATTATTATTAAATCAGTGATCAAAGGCTCCTTTCCAAATCTGTTTTAAAGAGAACATTGACATTTATGCTGAGTTTACCAATGGAACTATGTTAAAATAAAAGTCTCTAATAAATTGAAACTGTTATACATGCATACAAAAAAAAAAAAAACAGAGCAGCAAGTGTATGGAACACAAATATTATTGGATTCACAATCTAATGCTGCTTTTCACATATGTTAAAGAAAACCAACAAGGCCCTCTATAGGCGAATGCAAAATTAAAACAGGTAAATATGAATACCAGTTAGTGTGAGCCCTGGTCCTGTTTTCCTTTGCTGAGCTCTGTTATCTTGGGAGTGTAGTGTGTCACCTTAAGTTGAACACATGCTTCGGATTGATCAACACTCAAGTGATTGCGAGAAGGGCAGAGCACACAGTTCATGTGAGAGAATATTTGCTCGCAGAGGTATGTCGACCCAAAGACCGTCAGCAAAGCCAAAGCAACTCTTTTCAAACATCAGAATTTCTCTGGCAATGATGTCCAGCATGTGAAAATGCAAGGTCCTTGATTGTGCATGTGACGAGGAGGAGGAAGTGGCCAGGCTGTGAAGATGCACACCTGGCACTGATTTGGCTAATCAATGGGAGAGAGAGATAAAGGAGAGGCTGGAAGCGCCAGAGAGAGAGAAAGATGCATGTGCACTTTGTATTCCGTTTGTGTGTTTCTGTTTTGGTTTACGTTCTGTTTATTATTAAAGTTTATGTTTACGTTCAGCCGGTTCCCGCCTCCTCCTTGCCTGACTTTAAAGTTTGTTACACTGGTGCCAAAACCCGGGGGAAGGATGAGGGATGCACTGTCGAAGAGCTCTCACCACTGTGGGAGGATCACGACACCGAGGAGGCGGTGGTGCTGTGGAGGACGGAGGAGTCGCTGCTGTCTGCCAAGATGCAGAGGAACCGCTGCCATCTGACTGAAAGGGGAGGAGCAGTTGCCATCCGCCAGGGGATGGAAGACCTGCTGCCGTCCCCTGGGGAAGCAGAGATGTGGATGCCGTCCGTCTGAAAAGGGGAGGAGCCTGCCGTCCGCCAGGGAAGCAGAGATGTGAAAAGGGGAGGAGCAGTAGCCATCTGTCGGGGAGGTGGAGGTACGGCTGCCGTGCGCCGGAAAAAGGGAGGAGCCGCAGCCGGAAGTCCAATGCCATCGCCCAGCGCCGTGGGGGAGCGGGCTGAGAGCCAGATGACAGCGTGTCTGGGGACCGGAGTGGTTTTTTTTGGAACGTAAACATAAACTTTAATAATAAACCAAACATAAAATAAAACACACAAACAGAACACAAAGTACACGTGCGTCTCTCTCTCTCTGGCGCTTCCAGCCACTCATTTATCTCTCTCTCCCACTGATTAGCCAAATCAGTGCCAGGTGTGCATCCTCACAGCCTCCTCCTCATAACACCGCACTGCTGTGGTTTCCAACTCTTTGCGCAGTTCTGCAAATTTTGTCGTCCACAGTGCTGAACTCTTGAACTCAATTAGCTGCATTTCCATGTCCCGTGTATCCATCCACTCTATCAGAGATTCATCGAATTCATGTCTATCGAAGCTTTCAGGCTTAATCAAAAAAGAGAACATGGGTCCATATTTTTGAAAGTCCCCAAATCATGTTGTGAACTCCAATTAAGTTCAGAAATGTATTTGAATATCTCACCCGTGTTAATGCTGCATAGCAGGTACATGCAGGTAGGTGATTTGGCTATGGTAAATTGCCCATAGGTGTGAAAGAGTGTGTGAATTAGGATTGTGCAATATTGATTTTTCCCTACTTGCAACTTTCCATTTTAAAGTATCATGGGAAATGATTTAACTATCCAGAAAAGAGAATTTCCCCATTTCAGGTTTAAGGAGAGTATGGGAGGGAGTAATAATATTACCAGCTGTGCAGTCAGGAAATCTAAGCTGGATGATGGATTTTTAAGTGATTCTACAGTAATGCACAGTAAACAGATTTTTTTTTTTTAAAAAAACATCACATTTCGCTATAAACCTTTTAGAAATATGTATATTGTCTAATGTCCACATGGCCAACATTTTCCACTGAGCAGGAAAACGCAGGAGCATATTTAATCATTTTCGAATTATCATCACCATTAACATTATTTCTCTCAAAAATTCATGAATACTGCAACTGGGTGCCTACACATATCTCTTTTACTCCCTTATAATCTTTTTAGTTTGTTGTCATGTATGTCAAACTAAAAGCAAAAATTGTTTTATTTATAGTATAAATAAGTAGTATTTATACATATTTTTGATAGCATAGCACTACTACTCTAAGATGATAGTTATATAATTAATAAAAATTTACCTAAAATGCAGATACAAAAGCATACACATCAGAGACATTCATATACCGACAGTCCACCCAATCTATATCGCATATGTCTTCCCTCTGCACCACTGGTGTGGCAGTTTCATTTTTATAAAGAAAATTAAATGCACAGCATTGTCTATGAAACAAGAATGATGGGAACATTGTTGGGCCAGCTATATTTACAACACAATTCACTTAAAAATGTTACAAGACCATGGGACAGTAAATAAACCACATATTTGTGTTTATACTGATTACCAATAAATATCACACAAACATCATACAAACACTCTGCAACTAGGCATGCACGAATATGTGCAACTCTATAGCTCTTGCTGATTGCAAACCTTGTTAAAATGGATGCATATCAGCTGTGTAACAGCTAAAACCACTTCACAAGTGCAGTACAGTGTTAACTGGCATCAGCACCCTTAACCTCTCTGTGTCTTTACTGGGCTAATCAGTGGCACAATCAACTAACAAGAGTACAGGTGCATCTCAAAAAATTAGAATAACGTGGAAAAGTTCATAATTTAATTCAAAACGTGGAACTTTCATATATTCTAGCTTCATTACACATAAAGTGAAATATTTCAAGCCATTTTTGTTTTAATCTTTATGATTATGACAGCTCATGGAAATCAAAAATCCAGTATCTCAAAATATTAGAATAAAGAATTTATAATACAGAAATGTCGACCTTCTGAAAAGTATGTTAATTTATGCACTCCATACTTGGTCGGGGCTCCTTTTGCACGTATTACTGCATCAATGGGGCGTGGCATGGAGGCAATCAACCTGTGGCACTCCTGAGGTTTTATGGAAGCCCAGGTTGCTTTGATAGCAGCCTTCAGCTCGTCTGTATTATTGGGTCTGGTGTCTCTCATCTTCTTGACAAAATTCAGGTCAGGAGAGTTGGCTGGCCAATCAAGCACAGAATACCATGGTCAGCAAACCAGTTACTAGTAGTTTTGGCACTGTGGGCAGGTGCCAAGTCCTGCTGGAAAAGGAAATCAGAATCTCCATAAAGCTTGTCAGCAGATGGAAGCATGAAGTGCTCTAAAATCTCTTGGTAGACGGCTGCATTGACTCTCGACTTTAGAAAACACAGTGCACCAACACCAGCAGATGACCACAGTGGACCAACACCCCAAATCATCACTGACTGTGGAAACTTCACACTGGACTTCAAGCACCTTGGATTCTGTGCCTCTCCACTCTGGGACCTTGATTTCCAAATGAAATGCAAAATTTACTTTCATCTGAAAAGAGGACTTTGGACCACTGAGCAACGGTGATAAAGTGTTAGAGTAAAAAGGTGTTTTGAGTTAATTAGCTGATTAGAGATCTTCTCAGGTCGACATTGCTGTATTATAAATTCTTTATTCTAATATTTTTGAGATACTGGCTTTTTCCAGTATCTCATTTCCATGAGCTGTAAGCCAAAACCATCTAGACTAAAACAAAAAAAGGCTTGAAATATTTCACTTTATGTGTAATGAATCTAGAATATATGAAAGTTCCACTTTTTGAATTAAATTACGGGAAAAATAAACTTTTCCACAATATTCTAATTTTTTGAGATGCACCTGTATGTTGTTTTATCACCCATCTGTGGCTCTTTGATAAGTCATTAATATAGTGATGTTCATTCTTAGCCTCTAGTGGGGATTACATAATGGAGCAGAATTCTCTCACCTACAAACTGTCTTGGCACTTCAAATATATCAGCAAGTATAAAGGATAATCTGATTTAATTTTATACTTTATTATATGACTACAGTGTGTGTGTGTGTGTGTGTGTGTGTGTGTGTGTGTGTTTGCACGCACTCATTTTGTGTCAACTGGGAGGCTCAATATGATGACCGACTCACCAGTGTTGGTCATCATATCTAAATGCTTGTGATTAATGACCCAAAACAATACACCATAAATATGCTAAGAGAATGTGTCAAAAAAAACCAAAAAAAACTGGAATTCAATCAGGTGTTGATCATAAATATAATATTTCTTAATAATATATCTGTGTCACAGAGTGACAGTATACATTTATACATTAGATTAGAAGATTAGTAGTCTTGCCCAAAGATGCCAAAGCAAAATATGATGATGATGATGATAATGATGATGATGATGATGATGATGATGATGATGAGATGTGGCAATGCAGGTGTGACAGGTGGAGCTCAATAAAATTCAGGGTGATGAATCGATGGATTGATGTACAGATGGATGTATGTATGGATGGATGGATGGAAAAATCATTGAGGGAATATTGTCAAGTGTTGTTAGACTGATCAGAAATCTGAGATATCAGACAGATTTTACACAGAGAGATCTTGGATTTGGCCCATTTTATCTACCTTTGCAAGGCAGAAAATTTTGAAATATGGAAATGGGAAAAAATAAATATTCTCCAGTGTGTCCTCCTTATCAAGAGTGGTCCTTATCAAAGTTAATTCATCAGCTACTCTTATGACAGGCTAATGCATGTAAAGATGTTGCTTGGGGTGAAACTGCATAAGGAAAAATACTGTTTGATTCAAAATGATACAAATTACTTTTTTTCATACCGCTGCATTAATCTGTAACTTCATGAGAAATATAATGCTTATATGAGAGCATTGTACCTTTGTACCTGCTCTTTAAGACTGAAACAAGTCAAGAGAGAGAAGAAAGAAATAGAAGTTGGGAGAGCAAGAAAGAAACCTAATTCAGCCTTCAAGAAGTACAGAATTAAAAAGAACTCACCTTGAAGTGGGTGCAGAAGAAAGCCAGGTCCCCAAAAAAGTCCTCAATGCTAATGGAGTGTGGATCAAAGGCAAAGTAGCTTCCCAGGTTCTCGTAGAGCTTCTGCATGTTCTTGTGCATGGTGGAGAGCTTTTCGTACTGCTCTCGTGAATATTTGGAGAAACCGTAAGGAAAAATCAGTTAATGAAAAATAAAGAGCAATAGGATCCATAAAACAAGGACAACTCGGTGGTTACACAGATGGAAAACTAATGGTATATGCACATCAGGAAAAAAAAATATAGCAATGCTTCAGATTCCTTTCATGATCCTACAGAGTGGTCATTTTAGAAAACAGAAAACATCCAGAGTTTCTCATATGCAAGGAATCAAACCAAAGTAATACAGCACCCTCAAAACCTTTAGCTCTTGTGGAAGTCAGTGGCATAGTTTCTCATTCACTCAAACACAGATAGCTTGAAAGAATTCATTTGGGTTTTTTATTTTATTTTTTGGCTATCTTTCTACAAATGTAGGCCGTATTTAGAGTTGGCAACATAAGTGTAAAATTTCTGTAAATATTTTTACACAGGGAAATTTATGCATACCGAAAGTATCCAAGATGGGGTTGGAATTTTCAACAGCAAAAAGACCACCATCTTAAATACATGCAGTTGCCTTTAAATCCAAAAAATACAGAGGATAGAAAATGCAGACTGAAGAAGGAAACAGTCCTTGTTTCTTTGGTGTCAAATGCAATACGATGTAATAAAAATTCAAGAGAGAATTTAAAATGAAAAATAAAAAAGACTACTACAATGACACATATGTGAAAAGTTGGCAAGTATTGTAATAGCATTGAAGCTGTGAATAGGAGTCTAATAGGAGTCAATGTATTGCTTCAGGAGTAGTCCTAGTTGTAATTGTCACATTAATCACTGTAAATGTGTTTTATATTTAACAATATTGCTTCTATCTTCATGTATTCGGATCAAAATAGCACTGGATACAGCACATTCTGTTATTTTGTATTTTATTTTTTTATTAAAAACAGTCGAGTTACTAAATCAGAGTCATGAAATTATAATATGTGAAGGATGTCTGCTATTTTATTGTGCTTTTAATTTGCTGTTTTGAGTTGTCAAATTAATAAAATAATGGCAATGTTTTTAACTAATAATAATTTAATTAAATAGCTAATAAATTAATTAATCAATCAATCAATCAATCAATCAATTAAGTCGCATTTACAGCATAGGCAAATGCGGGTGCAGCAGTAGAATTATCAGGGGCTAAAGAGTTCAAGTTCCAATTACAAATTTTTTATTTGGAGTTTTTGGAGTGAATAAAAATAGAAAAGAAGTTATGCATTTGTGCTGATTCACACACGATGAATGGACTGGGACAAGAGCAGATGCATATTGATCGGTTCCTGTGGAACAAAATGCAAAAAATAAAATAAAATAAAATAAAATAAATAAATAAAAAAGATGGTGGTTTGGTTTGGGGGGAAAATGACTAAGCACTGCAGTAAAAAAAGCCTGGCATAACCTCAGCATGAAAAGTTAGGTAAGGAGAATATGATCCATGCTTTTAATCTCTTTAGAGGTTACATTTTCCCCCTAAAGATATCGCACATGAATCTCCATCAACTCAAGCAAGCACGCACGCACGCACACACACACACACACACACATACTGATTTTACAATGCACACACTCAAACACACAAAACAACAACAAAGGGCAGAGGTGGCTCAGTGGTTAAAGCTCTAGGTTACTGATCAGAAGGTTTGGGTTCAAGCTCCAGCACTGCTAAGCTGTCACTGTTGGGCACTTGTACAAGGCCCTTAATCCTCTATGCTCCAGGGGCATCGTATCATGCCTAACACTGCATTCTGACCCCAGCTTCTTAGCAAGCTGGGATATGCAAATAAAATAATTTCACTGTAATGAATATGTGACAATAAAAGTTTTCTTTCTTTCAAAAACTAAATGAAAATTTGTCATTTTAGCTCTCATAAGATGTGATTCTCAATTTCCATCATCAACCAGTGAAACTGACAGCTGGGAGTGAGTGCTTCCTGCAGTTCATCTGTGCAGTGTCACATGCAGTCTCAATCAGCACACCATATTCCACATTACTCCTGACAGACACAGCCAGAGCTACCATTTCACCCCTGTACACAGGCTAATAATTAAAAGTTAGGCTCACAGTTCAATCCCTAGTGTGATGTGTTGATCATAATGGCAAAGTGGTATACAAGTGTAATTATATTTCCTCCTCCTTCCCTCAGACAAGAGGTGGTGACCCCTTGCTATCACAATATCACATCAATGCTGAAATATGTTCCTCTCCTCATTTCAAAAATTAAAAAAACAGGTTCATGGTCAATTTTGCTGTCGATTTATTCTGCATGCTTGCAGATAAAATATGTATGCATTTCGGAGATAAGTGCTTTCCACTCTCTCCTCAGTAGTTTTTTTTTTGTGTGAGAAAATCTACAAGCATTAGTATCTCCGGAAGGCACGTCAGAACTGAATATGATTACTTTTGTGACCAACAAAAAAAATGAACAATATTGAACAATTTTATAGATTTTACTATACGTTGACATGTTTTCTGAATTGTTGCAATCTTAAAGAAAGCCTGTCTCAGAAAAGCATTGTTTTAAGGACGTGGTGGAATCTATCCACTGAGAGAATGACAGATGAAGTGTGGGATGTTTACAGTCTGAACAGTGCTGGAGTTTGCCTGAGGATACTTCACTAAAGGTCATCTCTTGTGTTTGTGCTGTCTGCTAATCCGATGTCAGTGGCACATAACAACATAGGCAGCTCACACCCACACTATTGTATTTGTACTAACAATCTATTAAATTATGAGCTGCATTAATAAATTGTCTATCAATTTACAAGCTATCAACAATGCTGCAGTTAATGTGATGATGTGATGGATGTGATTGGTGAATAATAATACACAAAACATAATGCACACCATATAGCATTGTAGGGAAAATTAGCTGTTTGGGTTAAGTTGTTACATTCTCCACCATTATATGTAAGGAAAATTAGCTGTTTAGATTGAGCTACCTGTAAATGCCCACCAAATATCAAAGACTAGCAGATCAGCTCGAAAGGGGAAATTTGGCTAATTTAGTATTTCGGATCAACTATTCGTCCAGCAATAAGTTGAAATTAGTGTATTCATTAATTATGCATTAGATATTACCTCCATGGCCACCGGCAACAATATCCTAAACATAGTGAAACATTATTTTAAGAGCATTGTAGCAAGATCTGTAATTCAAGGCAGTAGAAATTTGTAAGCAATAAGAATACACGTATCTTTAAGAACAGATGAGACTTTATTGAACTGTTCTATGACACAGAAACTAATCTAACACATAAACACACACACACACACACACACACTCATAAACAGGGGTGATAATGGCTTTTGACAGAGTGAATGAAGTTCCGAGTTTCTAGCATCGTATGCTATTTCACAGACCATGACCTGAATGAACTATCAATTTATTAATTTACTTTCACTTCTTTTAGAAGGGCTTTAAACTTAATATTATATGCACCAGATTAGCTAGATTCTGGAGGCACTGTGCTTGCCTTTTTGAGGGGATTTCCTCGTTACATCGTGGTGTCGAGGGAGATGGTTATCCGTCAGTGGTCTGGTCGGTGTTTGAGTGGCGTCTCGGAAGACCAATTGGAATGCTGAATGGAATGAAGTCTGGAATGAAGTTGATTGGGGGGAACTCTTTGATGTCTCTGGAGACCCCCACCTCCTCTGTCCTTTTGATGAGGTTAGATGAGGGCGCGATGAGATGCTGAGAAAGAGAGTTCTCTGAGAGAGCTTTCTTTGGTGTCCTAGGATTTTAACTCTTTCTGGCTAGTCCATACCCAGAATATTTCCTCCAATCAAACAGTGTCCTAGGACGGGGTGTAAGCCATATTCTCCGCCTATGATGTTAATCAGTCCATTGTCTCTGCAGATGGGTGGTTCCACACTTTTCATGATGTGTGGATCAAACTTTGCTCCAAATAGTGACATGTATATATAATGACATTCTACCTGAATTTCCTTCAGGAAATGACTCAAGGAACACACACATACCACACAAGACATACAAGGCTGTTGTTAACACACTACTAATGATCAGCCACAATAATCATACTAGTAATACCAATGCATGCTAAATAAATGAAACAATTAGCGTTCAAGTTCAGTTTATTTGTATAGCGCTTTTAACAATGGACATTGTCCCAAAGCAACTTTACAGAAGTATATAAATTCAGGACATAGATTTTAAATTTATGAATTTATCCCCAATGAGCAAGCCAGCGGCGTCAGTGGCAAGGAAAAACTCCCTGAGATGATATGAGGAAGAAACCTTGAGAGGAACCAGACTCAAAAGGGAACCCATCCTCATCTGGGTAACACCGGATAGTGCAATTATAAATAAATAAATCCCTTCTATAAATTTACCAGTACCACATGGTCAAATAGCAGTTGTGAGACCATGAAAATTCATTACAGTTTTTATATGAAGTCTGTTTTGTTGAACTTCACCACTGTAATCTCAATTATCTTTAGGCTGCACCGTGTGGGGCCATCCTCAGCAACAGCAACTTAGTAGTTATAAACAGGATAGCTACAGAAGGAAACTTGGCAGAAAATAGGTGACTGCAGTTGTTTAAAAGATGTATTAATTTTCACAGTCATTGCGTCTGTAGGCTATATGGAGTGCTCTGAGTGTGGAATGTGTGAACTCTTTGTGTTGTGTTTACTCTTTCTTAGAGTAGGTGAGATAAAGAAATTAGGTAAGAAAAAGGTGTTCCCAGAGTCTGTGTTTTTAGGAGGTGGCAAGAACTTAGAATCCAGTGATTCTATGCTATGGTCCAGGATAGGGTTTGCTCCTCAATCTGCTTGTGGCATTCTAGGGGGCTGAATTATGGCTTTGTCGCAACTTCCTGGCCAGATGGCCCCTCTGACAAAGACCATTAGGGTTACTCAATGGTGTTTTTGTTCTTCCTTATCAGCAACCAGATCAGCTGGGCCCCATCTTTTGACAGGGTCTTTTATTTATGGTTTTGACTGGTCCAAGCGTGTAGGTTCGGGCCCCCTCAGTAGAATGTGGTTCATTTTGTGGGTCATATATGCTGTGCATTGAGATCCTACATATTCCCCCCCTTTCGCTTGGTGATGTTGAAGGACATCGCTGAAAACATCAGCGAGTGCTGGAAAACATCAAGCACAGCAGTCACAACATACAAAAACAAGCCAACACTGCCATTACTGGCTAAATACTGGTGCAGGAATTGAATTATTTGGTGTTTACGGGATACCTTTATGACACTTTTGATTCTATGATTATTCGCTTTTTGTCGCTTTCTTTTTCTCTAAGTTGTTTGGCCTAAAAGGAAAGAGGAAAGCAAGAGAAAGGAATAATAATGGCAGTGATTACAAAAGGAAGGAATGAAAAGAAAGAAGAAAAAAACTCTATTATAAACAGTATCGTTTCCATATACTGATGTGACTGCACTTCTCTACACTAGTGTGAGTTGATTTAAGAGTCGAAATGTTCATCTTATATGGATTGTACTACCTATCAGGAAGACAGCTGGATGTTTCCTATGGTGGTTGGTTTAGTATGTTAGTGTGGTGTAGTGTATGAACAGTCTGAACTGTGTCAATCTGTTAAAGCTCCCCCCTTTTCTTGCCTTTGCTGATTGGAACCATTTGAGGATCAGCTCTCTGTGCCCATGGCGGATCTGGATTCTGTATGCGGCTGTTGTGAGTTTGTCTATGATCTCAAGAGGTTGGTCCAGTGATGCAGTTCTGGCATGTCCTCGTGTTTCTTGGAGGATTCATTTCTTTGGAGGAGCTCATTCAGTTGCTGGATCAGTTCTTGCGTGTTAACGCAAGGTGGAGTGTCTTGCTCTCAGTCATACTCAGTTTTGGGTTGTTCAGAGCGGTGCCGAGGCAGACTCCATGGTGATTGTTTTTCCAGCAGTTGGTTTGTTTCTTGTGGTTGCTGTGGGCATGGAGGTACCATTCTTCAGGTGAGAGTCTGGTGCTGTCATGATGCTGAGTGTCTTCCAGTGCCAGCTCTTGGTCTTGGGTTCTGTGGTTAAGGACTGTGAGTGTTTTGTTACCCTTTTTTGAGGCCATCATCTGTTTGTTGTAGGCCTGGTGGGTTAGGTCATGTAGCTGTTGGATTGTCATTGTGCGAGGGCAGGCCATGAGTCCTAGGTGATGGTTTACTCCAGGATGCAGATTTCTTAGGAAGAGGGTTTTGAAGTTCAAATCCTCTTCCAGTTCCGGTTCATTATACATTATAAAGTAGACTTGTCAGAGCTGGTTGTAGTAGGTTTGGGGATGCTCCTGTCGACCCTGTTTGGTTTCCAGGCTAACAGTCCATGTTCAGATTCTGGGTCTGCAATCTCTTCAATTAGCACCTGAAGGGGTAGCTGATAGTTTGATTCTGTGTGTATAGGTTGTCTGTCGAGGAAACTTTGTACCTCTGGACTGGATGTTCTTCTCTGAGGGCTGGAAAGGTGCTGTGTTGTGCCCCCTTACTCCTTGTTTCTTGTGTCGGCTCATAGATGGGGGACCCTGCTCTGCTGGGCAGTGGTGATGCTGGCAGGTGTCTCACCCTTCTTGGCTCTGGTTGCAGCTTATAGGCATGCTTGAGCTCCTCTGTGACTGTGTCGATCTCTTCTCTGTTGCAGTCAAGCAGCTGGGTCAGACTTTCTATTTTGTTTCTGGACATCTCCAGGTGGGCTTCCAGGGCACTGATTTTAGTATTCTTGACTTCCATTTCAGATGTGGCTTTCTCCAGTAGCTGCTCGGCCTATTGGAGTTTGTCGGCTAGGTCCTTCTGGGCAGCTATTGCTTCATCCTTTTCCTTCTGGGTAGCTAGCATTTCTTGGAGCTTTGCAATTTTTTTGTGTGCCTCTTGCTCCATTTCATATGACCTTTTGAGTTGGTCCTGAACTTTCTCTTCCAGCTTGTCTATGTGTCTTTGGGCATGGGTCATCTCCTCTTGAAGGTAGGTGATGTGCTTGTCGCTTAGTTTCAGGGAGGGAGAATGATTACGGGGTGGAGTCTTCCTGCAACACAAGTCAAAACAAACAACTAAAGGAGAAAACAGAAAAGAAACAACTAAAATTTTCTTGATGAAAGAAACTTCTCCTGTTAATAAGAGAAACTAGAAAGAAATTTAAAAATTCAAAAATCAAAAGAAATTAGATTTTGGGTAAATAAAGGAGGGGTTGGTTAAAGTTAAAACTTTTCTGCCTTATTCCTTTTTTTTTTGTAGAGTCTGTTGATGGTTCAAAGAGGCTTGGTCTCTGAAATGTGACAGCTAATGGCTCTGGAGACTCCTCGCCGCCTCTGTCCCTCCATTTGATGTTCTTCTTCTTCTGATGAGATGAGTTCTGAGTTGAGCTGAGAGAGAGGAAGACAAGAGATGCCGCCAGCTCTTCAAACCTCCCGACTCAAACGTCAACCAGACCAATGACGATTAACCATCGCATGGATCCCCCTCGACACCACGATGTGATGAGGAAATCCCTTCAGCACAACTATTCAAAAGGCAAGTGCAGCACTCCAGAATCTAGCTAAACTGGTGCATATAATATTAAGGTAAATTAATAAGTTGATGGTTCATTCAGGTCCTGGTCTGTGAAGTAGCAAACAGTGATAGAAACTCGTAACTTCATTCACTCTGTTGAAAGCCATGATCACTCCTGCTTGTGTGTGAGTGTGTGTGTGTATATGCGTATGTGTGTGTGTGTACCTGCGTGTGTGTATGCGTGCGTGTGTTTATGTGTTAGATTAGTTTCTGTGTCGTAGAATAATTTAATAAAGTCTTGTCTGTTCTTAAAGATATGTGTCTTATTGTTTACAAATTCTATTGCCTTGAATTACAGATCTTGCTACAATGCTCTGAAACTAATGTTTCACTATATTTAGGATATTATTGCCGGTGGCCATGGAGGTAATATCTAATGCATAAATAGTGACTACACTAATTTCAACTTATCGCTGGACGAATAGTTGATCAGAAATACTAAATTAGCCAATTTCCCCTTCCGAGCTGATCTGCTTGTCTTTCCTACATAGTTGGTAAGAAAATCTAAACAGCTAATTTTCCGTACATAAAATGGTGGAGATTATAACAACTTAATCCAAACAGCTAATTTTCCCTACAGCAAATAGTCATATACAGGTGCATCTCAATAAATTAGAATGTCGTGGAAAAGTTCATTTATTTCAGTAATTCAACTCTATTTTTAGCAAATTAATTTAAAGATATAAATAATTAACTGATAATTATCTGACAATCAAATTTAAACCCCAAGTTTCTCCAGTGAGGCTGAAGAGTTTTATCAGGGATAAAAGGTCTCTAGTCAAAAGCACTGATATTGCCGCAAAGCCAATTTACAGGGAATGAAACGTATATCCTGAAGCAAAGTGTATTTGTGAATCATTAGTTTTAGTAATAGTGGTAGGAATCTTGGCAGAAAAGTATGTTTACAACTTAAGAGACAAATGTTAAAATGCCAGACTTGTGACAAAAATGTGAGAAAATGTGACAAATTTCTCATGATACAATTTCATCTAACTCTCATATAAACAGTTTATCAGTATACAAGCTGACTGATATAAACCATAGCATTCAGCCATATTCTGCAATGTGAGTGTTTTAGGTTGATCAAGTAGATAGAATCTACACATCAGAGCATTTAGCACACCCTTATCGAGAACGACTTACATAAGTGCTTTGTCATCTCAAACGAAAATATATCCTCATGCTAGCTCACTAGGTCAGAGACTAAGAATACCATTGAATAAAGAAAACATAAACGACAAAAGATTTTTTTTTTTTAAATATTTGTTAAAATTATTTGTAAAGAGGTAAGTATTCAATCTTTGTTTGAAGACAGGCATTGAGTCAGCTGTTTGGCCACCTAGGGGAAGTTCATGCAAGTGCCTGGGTATCAGAACAGAGAAGAGTTTTTATTCATGTTGTCCCTGTGTCTTTAGGTTGTGTGGGCTCAGGTCTGTTTTTGGCTTTATACACATGCATCAATGCTTTTAAATTTGATGCCTATGCTACCATGGCAGCATGGCAGCTTGTCTGAGACTGGTTAAAGTTAATGTTCGCCTGTTTGGTTGTGTTTATTGGAGATATGAGGGGAGGAGAAGGTAAGACAAAAACATTTTTAGTCTAGACAGACCCACTTAACCCTAAGAAGTCATCACATGGGGCTAATGAATTGCCCCAGTATTTGCATGTAGGTGATCCAACTTGTAAAAAACTTAGATAGCATAGCCCTCAGATTCCCTCCATTTTTTACCAACCTGACCCATCTACTCATTTTCTCCCTCCCTGCCTCTTGCCAACTCCCCATCCTCTTTTTAAACATCCACCAGCATATTCATGTAGAACTCAGTCAAGCTGAGTGTATCAATCTGTCAAGCCATCTTTCACTGCTGCTCCATCCCACCCCAATGACTCTTCCATCACAATGGGTGTTGATATCTAAATTCAAAACACAGTACCTTATCAAGAGCTGTCCAGGGAAGAACAAACGGAAATGTCAATTGTAACTATGTGTGTGTGAGTCACCATTCTAGTTTTTGATTGTTTAGAAACCATTAAGCATGTCATATTGCTTAAAACATTTTTTTTTTATAATAATGATACATGTGTAATCACTGACCAGCTGTGGAGTCAATGTGCGTAACAGGCCTTTGAGTGAGCTAAAAAAGAGAGAGGTAAATACTGGTGAGGGATACTTTTTCATTCAATATAAGGGAAAATGTCTTTTGTTAACAATGATGAAAGAAATGTAACTGCCTGTACAAACTGTTCTCTTGTTTTAGCACCTGAAATGCCCAATTACCTTGGCTTTTGTAATGCCTGGAGTGTGAGACTGGATTGACAGGCTTCCTACCAATCACTTCACAACCTTTTACAAAATCAATGCAGCCACTGAAGGTAACTCTATTCAGAATCCTAGCACCCACTCACATAGTAGAATAACATTACAACCCCAATTCCAAAAAAAGTTGGGACGCTGTGTAAAATGTAAATAAAAACAGAATGCAACGATCTGCAAATCTCATACACCCATATGTTACTCACAGTAGAACATAGAAACCATATCAAATGTTTAAGACTGAGGATTGTTCCATGTATTCCATGTAATAATTGTTCCATTTATTTAACAATTAGTTGCCACTAATTGTTCCATGTATTAGTATAGTAGAACTAGTATTATTATTGTGTTTTAATATTAGTAGTGAACAACAGCTAATATATGTCTTGTGTGGTATGTGTGTGTCCGTTGAGTGATTTCCTGAAGAATGAGAGTAAGGAAATTCAGGTAGAGTGTCATTATATGCATATATTAATATTTTGGGACCAAGTTTAATCCACACATCACGAAAAGTATGGAACCACCCAGCTGCAGAGACAATGGACTGATTAACATAATAGGTGGAGAATCCAGCTTACACCCCACCCTAAGACAATGTTTAATTGGAGGAAACATTCTGGGGCTGAACTAGCCAGAAAGAGTTAGAATCCTAGGACAACAAATAACTATCTCTTACACCTCTTAGAGTTTTCGCTCTCAGAACTCTCTCAGCTCATCTGATGTCATCAGACAGACAGAGGTGGTTAGGGAGGGGGGGACCCAGACCAGACCAGACCAGACCAGACCTAGAAGACCTCTCAGACTTTGCAAAAGAAGAACATTAAACAAGGGATAGAGTTGGCAGAGAGTCTCCAGAGCCATCCCCCTAACAGGTCATCTGCTTGGAGGCCCAGCCTAGAGCTGCCACCAGCTCTTCAAACCTCCCACCTTCATTCCATTCATCATTCCAATTGGTCTTCCGAGATGCCACTCAAATGCCGACCAGACCGCTGAGGACACCACGATGCAACGAGGAAATCCCTTCAACACGACTATTCATAAAGGCAAGCGCAACACCCCAGACTCTAGCTAATCTGATGCATATCACATAATAGGTTTAAAACCCTTCTAAAAGAAGCGAAGGTAAATTAATATGTTGATGGTTCGTTCAGGTCATGGTCTGTGAAATAGCATACAATGCTAGAAACTCAGAACTTCACTCTGCCAAAAGCCATTATCACCCCTTTTTATGTATGTGTGTGTGTGTGTGTGTGTGTGTGTGTGTGTGTGTGTGTGTGTGTGTGTGTGTGTGTGTGAGAGTGCGTGCATGTGTGTGTTTATGTGTTAGATTAGTTTCTGTGTTGTAAAATAATTCAATAAAGTCTTGTCTGTTCATAAATATACGTATCTCATGTGCTTTACAAATGTCTACTGTCTTGAATTACGATCTTGCTACAATGCTCTTAAAATAATATTTCACTATATTTAGGATATTATTGCTGGTGGCCATGGAGGTAATATCTAATGCATAATTAATGAATACACTAAGTTCAACTTATCGCTGGACGAATATTTGATCAGTAATAATAAATTAGCCAATTTCCCCTTCTGAGCTGATCTGCTTGTCTCTCCTATATATTTGGAGGAGAATATAGGTAGCTTAATATAAATAGAACAACAATGGTGTGCATGGCAGGGTTGCAAGGAGATAGCCACTGCTCTTCAAAAAGAACATGGCTAATGGAAACACGTTTTGTGGACAGATGTGACCAAATAAGAATTTTTGGTTTAAATGAGAAGCATTATGTTTGGAGAAATGAAAACACTGCATTCCAGCTTAAGAACCTTATCCCACTCTGTGAAACATGGTGGTGGCAGTATCATTGGGCCTGTTTTGCTGCATCTGGGCCAGGATAGCTTGCCATCATTGATAGATTAATGAATTCTGAATTAAACCAGCAAATTCTAAAAGAAAATGTCAGGACATCTGTCCATGAACTGAATCTGAAGAGAACGTGGGTCATGCAGCAAGACAATGACCCTAAGCACACAAGTCATTCTACCAAAAATGGTTAAAGAAAAATAAAGTTAATGTTTTGGAATGGCCAAGTCAATGTCCTGACCTTAATTCAATAGAAATGTTGTGGAAGGACCTGAGGCAAGCAGTTCATGCGAGGAAACCCACCGACATCATAAAGTTGAAACTGTTCTGTACTGAGGAATGGGATAAACTTCATCCAAGCCGATGTGCAGGACTGATCAACAGTTACTGGAAACGTTCAGTTGCAGTTATTGCTGAGAATTGCTGTGTTCTCTTTATCTACTTTTAGGAAATCTGATGATGCTTTAGGTCATATTTATGAAGAAATATACAAAATTCTAAAAGGTTCACAAACTTTCAAGCACCACTATAAAGCAATAAATACATGATGAGGCTTATAGAATTAAAAAGACTATATAGGGAGCCATTCACATGTAGCACCTAAAAACGTGCGGAAAACACGGCCGCGCCACTTTCACCTTCTCTCTGAAGCGCTCAGGAGCTTGCGCTCCCGTGTTGTCTGCCGTTGATAAGCAACCATGAGCTACACTCTCCATGATGATGAGGAAGTTTTAGCACAGGATGGATTTGCAGCACCGCAGATCCCTTGCAGTAGATCCCTCTGCTACTAGATTTATTTATGGAGAAGAGAAAAAAAAAGCTCAGTGTTTGGGTGCACCCAATCCTTCAAGCACGCTCTCTATATGATCGCGCTTGCCACACAATCTTGATATACAGACAAGAGTATCTGTTTATAGACTATGTATGTTATTAAGAAACAATAATAAGAAAACACACACACACACACACACACACACACACACACACACACACTGATTGTATAAAATAAAATTAGCCACAATGAGTTTCCTCTAAAACGATCATTTTCATAGGAAGTTTATAAATAATACTATACAACAGTTAGTTCCAGTCCACTAATTTGATTGGTCAAGTGGCATTCCAAGAGTGCTTATATTTGGTATAACCGAACTGGGATGTTTCACTCTTTGTATCACTCCACTTCGTATCACTCCACTCTGAGTTCGCCATCTAAAATTCCAATTCTTGCAATAGTCCCACTGAAACCATTACTAGAGTAGAGTTAGCAACACCATCAACGGCAAATGACACTGCCCTGTTCACCACTATAATTTTTTGTATGCCTTTTGGCAATTCTCTCTCCCTGTCTGTATGACAAGTGCATGCTCACACACACACACATACACACTCACATACACACACACACACACGTGCACGCACAAAGATAGGTAAGGTACACATAAAATGGAAAATGACTGGGAGAAACTCCAAATTCTTCAGCCATTTTTGAAGAGGCAGCAGCAGAAAATCTGTTCCTGAAGTGATGATTCAATGGCAAGGATTAGTCTGTGCAGGTCTGTCAACTGAGGACAAGCAGCTGCATAGCCCAGCAAACACTAAACCACCAGAAATTACAGATGCTAAGAAAATCACACATATGATGAATTTCAACACACCTGTCATGTAAATACTGGAGAAGAACTACGATTCCCATCAGCCACTGCACCTCACCTGATCATGTCACATATCTGTCTGCACCTGATTCACGTTTGGGATTAAAGAGCACTTGTAAAAGTCACAGTTTGCACCGCACACATTGTCTTTTGTTCATCTCATTTTGCCATTGTTTCTTGTTACTGCGTTATGGCCATTGTTTTATGTTTATTTCACAGATTTTGTGTTCTTTATCTGCACTTGCATCTGTCTTCGCCTCCATTCATAACAACACCTCACAGAAGTCATAAGGTTATAATTATAATGCCATTATAAAGGGAAGGTTGAGTATGTAAGCGAATTAACCTCTTGTTTTGATTTATATGTACGCATGCAGGACCCAGAAGATCATTTTTTAAAAATGCTGTTACTGCAGTGCTGTTATGTCATCTGCATTTTGTGCAAAACTTTTTGTTTACTGATGATAATATATGACATGAATGTAGCTCTAAACCTGTAATATTAATGATCATTTGTGTGTAGGAATAAACAGCCAACAGAATGTGAAGCAGTTATGATGACTGGCTGAAACCACTGGAGTGACAGTGATCACTGCCAAAATAATGGAAACATTCAAATAAATTATTTGAAAACAGGTGTTTCAAAATAGGCATGGTTACTAAATTAAACATGGGATTTTAGTACCATCTTGTTTATTGCCATGCATGAAAATGAAATGCAAATTTAAACACTATTTTCTTTACTAATGAGAATGATAGTACAATTCATTCACAGTGAAAGTGACATGTGAAGGCCAATGTATGGTAACCCATACTTGGAATTTGTCCTCTGCACTTAACCCATCCAAGTTAGTGCGCACACACACACACACACACACACACACACACACACTACAAACCATGAACACACCTGGAGCAGTGGGCAGCCATTTTTGCTGCAGCACCTGGGGAGCAGTTGAGGGTTAAGGGCCTTGCTCAAGTGCCCAACAGTGGCAGCTTGGTGGTGCTGGGATTTAAACTCACGACCTTCCGATCAGTAGCCCAACTTCTTAACCACTGAGCTACCACCACCCCTCAGGGCCTACATGGTCCTACATGGTCCTACAACAGTAACAGCAGCACTTATATTCTGTGTCTAAACCAGCTATTTCTAAGTCACAAATAACTTATTTGTTCACATATCGCTCCCTTTTGTGTTTTCCGCCACCCTTTGGGGAACCATAGTGACTTTACCAAGAACAGGATGCTCCTCTAAAATTGACAAAAGCACAAGAAGAAAATGTATCAGGGAGGCTGCTATTCTTGTAGGCTTCACATGTGTGGGCTATGGGACAGGACGGCTTTCTCACAAAAAAAAAAAAAAAACATCCAAGCTCATTTAAATCACCCCAAACTATGTGAGACCAAGGCAGAACTTTTGGCATAATTCTAAAATATATGTTTGGTGCAAAAGCAAGATAGCTTATGAATACCATACCCATGGTGAAGCATGGTGGTGTCAGCATCATGCTGGTGGCAGCATCATCTTATGTTGATGTTTCTCTTGAGCTGGCACTGGGACTCTAGTAAAGATAGAGGGAATCATGGATAGCTCCAAACACCAATCTAATTTGGAACAAAACCTGCAGGCTTCTGAAGATGAAAAAAAAAAAAAATTCACCTTCCAGCATGCCAAAGACCCAAAGCACAAATGGCTTCAGAAGAAAAAGATTAACATTTTGAAATGGCCCAGTCAGATCCCAGATCTAAATCCTATCATAAGAACCTGTGTGATTACTTGAAGAGGGCTGTGCACAGGAGATCCCCTTGTAATTTGATAGGATAGATCTGGAGCATTTTTGCAACAAAGAGTGGAATAAACTTGCCAAATCAAGATATGCTAAGTTGGTAGACTATTAACTAAAAAGACGGAATGCTGTAGTACAAGCAAAAAATTGTAGTGGTGTGCACACTTATGCAAGTTTTTCTTAAACGTTTCCATTTGTTTCTCACTTGAATTTTATTGCTTGCTATATCACATTAAAGGTGTATAAACATCTGACATGATTTATCTTGGTTTCCCTTTTTTTTTTTACATTACAAAAACATGCAACTTTAACAGGGGTGTGTATATCCACTGTATATAGAACAACAAAGGATATATGTATAATGATTTTATAAATCTGGTTTTTAATCTGGTATCAGTGTCCAGCATCATAATATCAATATACAGCTTTTCTCATGCCACTGATTCTGTAGTGTGGATATGCTGTGCCACAGTCAGTCCCCTCCTTCTGGAAGAGGGCATGGCATATTTTAAATGATGGAATGATGGAAATCCACAAAATACTCCATTATTGGAAAGGTGCTGTGACCTGCCCAAATTGGGTAGATTAATTGTGGCACTGTCTAAACAATGGAGGTAGTAAAATGACATTCCTATCTTCTTCCCTATCTACTTTAGATGGGTAATAACTGCATCAAAACCTACAACGGTGCACTCATTATTTCCTTAAAAAGATAGAGAATCACAGATCTGTGCATATTTGTTATCTTGCTTCCAATTTTCAGCAATTTCCCCAACCTTTTTTCAGTTTCTGTTGTTTTTAATGAGGCAAAAACTACTGGACACATTCATAAGTGTAAACATCTAATAAACATATTAGCTAATAACAAAATGGTAACAACACTTAACTTAACAAAAGTAAACTTTTGTTTTCCACAATATGAGCTCTCTATGTGGCTTCTGCATCAGAGAAGTTGCTCATGCAGAATTTACTTTGAAATATTTCTAGAAAGTTCTACAAAATGTTTGTGTTTATGTGTGTGGGTTTATGTGTTTACCTCTGGCAGCATCATTCTGTTTATCTCATTGAGCCATACAGTGGAAGGATCCAGCAGCTCTAAGCAGCCCAGCTCCCTCCTCTGCATGATTGATGAGCCTAATTTTGTCAATTAATGAAGAAACCCCCAATGATTAACATCAGATTGCAGTTGGCAATTGTTAATATTCCTGATGATTCGAAATTATTTTTAATTGGTGTGCTTTGCAGCTTGATCTTGTTTCTACATGTTCACTGATCCTGCACAGATGATGCTAATGCTGTTCCTCCTATTCACTGAGCTTTTAGAGTAGACTTCTAGATTGGACTCCCAGCTCGAGTAGTCCAATGTTTGACATTATACATCACAATTAATTTGTACACACCAGATAATTAGTTGGTTTAATTTGCATAATGAATATGCTAATTGATTCATGAGAGCCAAGTGAATACATTTGCGTAACGGCATGCCTAAGTGCATTCATGGATGAGTAGTCAAAGATGCTCTGGGGTACAGTGTGGTCGAAAAACTGCACACTAGTATCAGAAAGTGGCAATAAGAAAACAGGAGCCTGTGATATGATCTCAGCACAGGACATATGAGGATGGATATGAGGATTAACACCAGAATAAGGTGAAAGATTTCAGGCAATTTCACTAATGATTTTCTTCTAAGGGCCTAGTAGCACTTATGAGCAAAAAATCGTATTTTTTTTCTGCTGCTCCATACTTACTGACACAGACCTGGGACATATCGAAAGGCTGCGCTGTACTAGTAGTCATTAAATGAGTGCTATTTCCAGTCCAGATTCTGAAGCTCTTATAAAGGTTATCAGGCCAGTTCTATCCAGGTTATAAAGCTCTTACAAAAGTTATAATGATTCTGCATTCTGATGTACAGATATCCATAACCAGATCTACATAAATAAAAAAAAAATAAAAAAAAAACAATATGGAGAAAGGCATAATAAAAAGTTAAATTAAAATGTTAAAAAGTTAAATTTAAATTAAATGTATAAAAACAAATTTTATTTTTGGCCAAAATATAAACCAATCAGGTGGTGAAGCATGAAGATATAGGATTTTGTGTGTGTGTGTGTGTGTGTGTGTGTGTGTGTGTGTGTGTGTGTGTGTGTGTGTGTGTGTGTGTGTGTGTGTGCAATACTACATGTTAGAAACTAGTCAAGCTCTCTACCTAGCAGATTTGACGATGGACAAACTCAGACCTGTGCACCCCACTTAGTACTGTATATAGTAGTATGCTTAGTATGTGCAGCAACTGTTGACATGTTTTGGATTTTATGAATTAGAAATACAAAAATATATGGATAAGAGGCATCCCTTGTACAAGGTAAAGTGTTTCAGAAATACGACCAACTCTGCACAATGCCATCCAGAGATAGAGGGAAAAGAGTCTTCTGAACATCCTGTTCTACGGAGAAACCTTGAGCAAGTGAAAAACCTGCCACATAATTCAGAAATGGCAACGTGAATTACCAGGTAAATGTAAAAGTTTTATTACAAAACATTTGTGTCACTATGCTGTTGTTGAAAAGTTTTACATAAATATGCTTCGATAATCATTTTACAATCACATCATGGCACCCTAAATTGACTGCACCAACTTGTAGCTTAGCTGTCTGTTTTTAAAATAGCTTAGTCAACACTGTTTAGCGTACAGTAGAAAAAGTCAAATGCTGTGTGTTCTATATATCTATATCATTTAACAAATCATGACAATATTTGTGCGATTAATTGCTACCATGCCTTTCGGTCTCTAACATGTTAACACTCATTACAGCAGACAGATATTAAGAGACTGTCATGCAGCAGAGATGTGCTTATCTAGTCTCGCTCTAGTAACACAATACCTCTATAAAAAGCATTCAATATCCAGTTCTAATTCTCCAATGGCAGCATCAAATTCCATAACAATTGCAAACACAAAATCCGCACATCTATTTTGAGGAGAACCCACACATTTCTTTTGAGGAAAACACCCCTCTGCTCCATTTGCATTTTATAAAGTAATTTGCAGACAATTGTGCAGTTCAACAGAAAATGGCTGGGCCTCAATTTTATTAGGCAGCTTTTGGTGCAGGGTACTTGGAATTATATAACTTGAAGCAGCATACAGTAAAAACTGTGGAATTCACAATCTAATACAAAGAACAGGCTATTGTGTCTGTTTATGTGATTCTCTCAATTACCTAAAAAAAGGTCTCACTCTCAACCAAGGAGCAGTTACCTGGCATATCTGACTGCAGAATGAGTCCAGACACATTTTAAACTGCAGTGATGGATGACCACGTATCAAAAAGCCTTTTGTTAATAGCTTTTCTCTTAGGTATAGCTGCAGATCTGGAGGGTTTGTAAGGATTCTTTATGGTATTCATAAGCTTCTTTAAGTTAATAATGGCAGGTCTATGTTAAATTCGTTCAGTAGAAATATGCATATTTGCAAACTTAATTTATTACAGTAGCATGGACATTATATTAATATGCTAAATCTACATAAGGTCATAATCACTTTTTAGAGTGTGAAGATGGTCCTACATGGATACCGTAAAGATACCTGTGGGCAGACTCACTTGCAGACACCGTGGCCTACAAACATGGCCACCACGGACTTCATTCCCCAGAGCGCGCCCACACACACTGCCTCACTCTCAATCAAAGAGCTTCTGGGTGAACACACCTGTGCTCAGTTTTGTCTTTTGGCACCTGCCGTTACCAAGCCTGTTATCTGTATTTGCTTATCTGGTTTTGACCTTGCTTATAGTTTATCATTTCACCTTTCTGCCTAGCCTGATTCAGTTGCCTCTCGACTTGGATTTGTTTGCCTGTGTTTTAATAAAACTGGTTTATCTGCAACTGTCTTCGCCTCCATTACGTGACACAGTGTGGTGGTGTTATAGAAAATTAATCAACATCTTGTCACCCATCAGATTTGAGAATTGACTTGTTATATACTGTACACTCACCAAACAATTTATTGCTATACTAATACCAGGACCTCTAATAATAGGGCCTCTCTTTGCCCTCAGAAAAACCTCAGTTCTTTGTGGCATGAATTCCACAAGATGTTGGACACATTCCTTTGAGATTCTGGCCTATGTTGATATGATTGCATTAGCCAATTCCTGCAGATTTTTCAGGCGCACTTTCATGTTGCAAATTTCTTCTTCCGCTTTTTACCTTTACACTTCCTCAACATGGTGAAAACCGGTATCCGCCAGATTTTGCCTACCAATTCAGCCCTCTGTTGATAAACAACAGAGCGGTATCTGTAGGACTTGGCACGTTTCCCTAACTCTTTGTATCTGTATAATTTACTGCTATCCATCAAGGCCCACTTAACAGTATACACAGATACTTTGCATGCAATTACTCTTGTTGAGATTACTGGCACTGAATTGGCAAGGTCAGTCAACAGGAGTTTCTTTTGTGTTGTCCCTAGTTTGGGGGCACTGGGGTGGTTGTTTCTTTCCTAGGTGATTTCCTGGTGGCTTGGCCTACCTGCTCCCAAACCGCTCACAACACCTGCTGTGAGATATCCCCTGTCACCGGTCCAGCATATCCGCACCACCTACATCTAGCAATTGCACACTCCAATTTGCTGAGTCAGCATGCCACTTGTTGGGCACTGGCTGCTCCATTTTGAGTGTTGTCCTTTTGTGTTAAAGGTCTCGGTCTCGTGGTGTATGGTATTGCTGATTGTGGTGTATAGTAGGTTGGGGTCCTCTGAGTTGTGTGCATGGGGGTTCATGGGTGAGGTGTCCTTGCTTTTCAGGTTCCACTTGGGTGGGGGCAGCATGCCTGGAGCCCTACATTGGGAGACATCACTATCTTTTACTGTAGACGTATATGAGCTTCATAAATGTTTTATGTGTTATGGGGAACAAAGAGACAAGGGGACCCAAATGCAGAACACAGATATAGGACTGAAAGTAACAGGATTTATTGAAGGTCGTGAGGGAGTGAGGGTGCGTGAGAAAGGTAAATTGAAATAGGGTAGTCAAGGTTGGAATTCAAACTCAGATCCGCAGCATGAGGGTCGGATGCTCAGTTGAGGGTCGGGGTGCCCCGGGGAAGGGAGAGCAAGGGGTGGAGATTGAACTCAGGTCAGTGGCATGAGAGCTGAGTGCAGAGTTGGTGAACCACAAGGAAGGCATGGCAGGGCTGGGCGTAGCAGGAAGTGAGCCGAGAGTGAGGGCTGTCGTGAACCAGCTTAAGTTGGAACACTTGGAAGGATAGGTGGATGTGCCAGGATCTGGGGAGCTTGAGTCTGACCATGGAAGGATTAATGATGTTCTCAATGGTAAATGGGCCTAGGTAACAAGGGGTAAGTTTCTTAGAGCTGTCTTTGAGGGGAATGTCTTTTGATGAGAGCCATACCTTTTGGCCTGGCTGGTAGCTGGGTGCAGGAATACGATGACGGTCAGCAGAGTGGAGCAGGGTGGAATGGGCCTCCTTCAATATTTTGCAACAGCGCCTGATGTGGAACTGTACCGGCAATATCGCCCTCCTGGGTGGGGAAGAGGGGAGGCTCATAACCCAGGGAACACATAAAGGGGGACATACCGGTGGCAGAACTGGACAGGCAGTTGTGGGTCCACTCAATCCAGGGAAGCTGAAAGCTCCAGGTGGAGGGGTTGTTGGTGGTGACGCATCATAGTGCTGCTTCCAACTCCTATTAGCTCGCTCCACTTGGCCATTGGTCTGGGGATGAAAACCTGAAGAAAGATTCACATCATTGTAACCTTCAGCTGGGGAGAGGTGGCGTGAGAAGAAAGCAGATGGATGGAGCTTCTGGTCAGGGACGGACGTTGCGAGAGCACAGCCAATTCCAAAGTAATTACGTTGTTATTACTCGAGTTGTTTTATTCACTTAAAGAAAAAGGTGGATGTAATGATAAGAATTTATTGTAAGTACCATTGTACCACTAGATATCAATGTTGATATGACGCCTCTATGTTAAGTATAAAAGTGACATAGAAGAAAAGAAACAGGACACTGTAGCATGATACACGGCATGTGGCTGATTAAACAAAAGTCAAGATGTTCATTAAGACTCTGAGTATTCTTTAATATATACAGTGGGTGGAAAAAGTATTTGATCCCCTGCTGATTTTGTACATTTGCCCACTGACAAAGAAATGATCAGTCTATAATTTTAATAGTAGGTGTATTTTAACAGTGAGAGACAGAATAACAACAAAAAAATACAGAAAAACATATTTCAAAAAAGTTATAAATTGATTTGCATTTTAATGAGGGAAATAAGTATTTGATCCCCTATCAATCAGCAAGATTTCTGGCTCCCAGTTGTCTTTTACACAGGTAATGAGCTGAGATTAGGAGCACTCTCTTAAAGGGAGGGCTCCTAATCTCAGTTTGTTACCTGTAAAAAGACACCTGTCCATAGAAGCAATCAATCAATCAGATTCCAAACTCTCCATCATGGCCAAGACCAAAAAGCTGTCCAAGGATGTCAGGGACAAGATTGTAGACCTACACAAGGCTGGAATGGGCTACAAGACCATCGCCAAGCAGCTTGGTGAGAAGGTGACAACAGTTGGTGCAATTATTCACAAATGGAAGAAACTGTCAGTCTCCCTCGTTCTGGGGCTCCATGCAAGATCCTACTTTGTTGAGTTTCAATGATCATGAGAACGGTGAGGAATCAGCCCAGAACTACACGGGAGGATCTTGTTAATGATCTCAAGGCAGCTGGGACCATAGTCACCAAGAAAACAATTGGTAACACATTATGCCGTGAAGGACTGAAATCCTGCAGCACCCGCAAAGTCCCCCTGCTCAAGAAAGCACTTGTACAGGCCCATCTGAAGTTTGCCTGAATGATTCAGAGGAGAACTGTGTGAAAGTGTTGTGGTCAGATGAGACCAAAATCGAGCTCTTTGGCATCAACTCAACTCACCATGTTTGGAGGAGGAGGAATGCTGCCTATGACCCCAAGAACACCATCCCCACCATCAAACATGGAGATGCATTATGCTTTGGGGGTGTTTTTCTGATAAGGGACAACTGCACCGCATCAAAGGGACGATGGATGGGGCTATGTACCGTCAAATCTTGGGTGAGAACCTCCTTCTCTCAGCCAGGGCATTGAAAATGATCTTAATGACTTGGAGAGGATCTGCAAAGAGGAGTGGGACAAAATCCCTCCGGAGATGTGTGCAAACCTGGTGGCCAACTACAAGAAACATCTGACCTCTGTGATTGCCAACAAGGGTTTTGCCACCAAGTACTAAGTCGAAGGGGTCAAATACTTATTTCCCTCATTAAAATGCAAATCAATTTATAACTTTTTTTGAAATGTGTTTTTCTGGATTTTTTTTGTTGTTATTCTGTCTCTCACTGTTAAAATACACCTACCATTAAAATTATAGACTGATCATTTCTTTGTCAGTGGGCAAACGTACAAAATCAGCAGGGGATCAAATACTTTTCTCCCCCACTGTATAAGTAAAGAAACACAACATAGACAGTGACTCTTCCCAGCAAACAGATGTTCTAAAAAAGTCTGTACTTCATGCAACAGCAACAGTACCAGAGAATATAACAATAATAAAGGTATGCACAAACCAAACTTTTGCATTTCCATATGTATTCCCATATGAGGAAAAAACATTAGCAGTAGCGGATTTCTTTTGGCTTTGTGGAGGAAAACACTTAAGAGCCACATTACCCAAAGAATGGACCGGATTATGTACTAGGGTATGATTGCTTCAGGAGATCACAATGGTGAACTGGAATTTGGAACAGCCTGTTAAGGGAAATACAAAGAGGTTTTGAGTCAACATTTGGACAATGGGGTGCTTGGTTAATGAAAATGGGGAAAATGATAGCAATAGTTGCTGGTGTTGTTGGTGGATTGTTGTTTTGTTGTGTGCTGCCCACTCTCAGTTCACTTGTGATTCGTGTAACTGCTAAACAAATGTCACTGCAGGCTGGAACATCCAAGAATGGGGAATCAATGGTGCATGATGCACCAACAAAGGACTCATGTGATGCCTGACTTGACCTGGCCTTTGATTTGCCTACTGAGGACAACACCAGTTCCTCAAGTGAGGACGAAGAAGAAATCTGATGAGCCATGCCCTGGGTGTAAGTGCTAGCCTAACCTCTCCCCAAGAGTGTCGTCTACTATACATATCTGGGTTGAAGAATAACATCATTATGTCAGGATGGCCATTAACCAAGAGAAAGATGCTCTGTGTTTTTACTATTTTTATTATAAGTTTTGATTTTGTCTAATCATTGTTGTACTCTACATAATCGTGATAACCACAAGCAAGCACTGAACCACATGCACACTCAAGCTTGTAACACAATGGTTGATTTTTTGGATATAGGGATTATGGAGACAGGATCATTTACTCCTTCCTAGTCAAGTGTGGAGGGAGATGTTTGGCCCTGATGCTACAGAAGAGAGCTGTTTCAGAATTTGGTCATTGAAAAGAGGATTGAGTGATCTGATTTGATAACTAGTTAGTATAATCTGAAGGGACTGGATTGTGAGGTTGCTCACTTGAGGTAGGTGAGACTTGGTAAGTCCCAAAGGGGGAAGATATATGGAATATTTTAATCAATCAATATGTCAATCAATGTGTAACCATCCCATGCATAGCCAATGTGTTACGTGACACAGACGGAAGGGAGTCAGGATGCATGCTCAGGGGAAATGACAGTTTATTAGGAACACTTGTATTCAGAAGTAATGGAACAGAAAATAAACCAAAAATCCATCGAACGTAATGCAATAATCCAAAACAAGATAATCCATCAAAAGGAAGGCAGTAATCCAAAAAGAGGTAATCCATAGGTTGGCAATGCAAAAGGAAGAACAACACATGAACGAAGCAAAGACAAAAAAGAAACAAACACACGACGCTAGGCTGTGGTATGGGAACCATGAACAACGAGCTAAGGACTAGGAACTTGGAACATAGAACTATGGTCTGGGAACCATGAACTAGGGGTGAGAGAAAACGAGAAAGAAGCCGGCATGCAGCGCGTGCTGAGTCAAACTAAATCTTCTCTAAGCTAATACTCCGCGAGGAAGCAGAAACAAAAGGGGGTTTTTATACACAGACACATTAGAGACAAACAAAGTGAAACACAGAACACTTGAGACTAATCATAAAACAATAAACAGAAAACCAATGAGCGAATGGGGGCAGAGACATGACATAAACCAAGGAACCAATAAACCTAAAGGAGGCGGAGACATGACGTAAACCAAAACACAAGCACATGGCAATATACGGGAGGCGGAGACATGACGCAAACCAAAACACAAGCACATGGTAATACAAACAAAACGAGAGTTCATGAATGCATAGTCCAGCGGGGTTTTTGTGAATGAAGCTTGCGCTATTCTTCCTGGTAGCGCGAAGCGTGGAAAGCGGAAGTGTTCGCGTAGCGAACTCCGAAAACGAGGGAAACTCTAACAGAACCCAAAGGTGCTTCTCCCGAAGGGCCGAAAGTTCTGACCGCTCTGGCGGACCTGGGCCCCTGGGCAGGATCCTAACATCTGCCCCCCAGGACCCGAGGCTGGTGATGTCCAGTGTCCCGACGCTAGAGCGGAGCGTGTCGAGTTGTCCCTTCGAACTTAGTCGAGAACTTGGTCGAGAACTTGGTGTGGTGCTTGACTTGGAGCTTGGAGTGATGCGTGACCTGTTGCTTGACTTGGAGCTTGGAGTGATGCATGACCTGTTGCTTGACTTGGAGCTTGGAGTGATGCGTGACCTGTTGCTTGGCTTGGAGCTTGGAGCTGTGCTTGACCTGGTGCTTGGCTTGGAGCTTGGAGCTGTGCTTGACCTGGTGCTTGGCCTGGTGCTTGACTTGGAGCTTGGAGCTGTGCTTGACCTGGTGCTTGGCTTGAAACTTGACTTGGTGCTTGGCTTGAAGCTTGACTTGGTGCCTAGCTTGGAGCTTGTCCTGGAACCAGGATTGGAGATAGACTTGGGAACAGGACAGGGAACAGGACAGAGAACAGGACAGGGAACTGGACTGAGAACTGGACTGGAAACTGAACTGGAAACAAAGTTAGAACCTGAACTGGAAAGTGTATTTGCAACAAAACTAGCAACTGGACTGAGAGCTAAGCTAGAAATAGAACTGGAAATGAAGTTAGAAACCTGACTGGAAACAGAGCTGGAAGCAGAGCTGGAATCAGAGCTGGAAACAGAGCTAGAAACTGGACAGGAGACAGCGGTGGACTCTGGACTGGGACCTGGACTGGAAACTAAACTAGATTCCGGATGTGACGCTGGGTCTGAACTGAGGCATGGGCTAAGGTATGGATTTGGACTGAGACATAGACTAGGATATGGGTCAGGACAGAAACCTTGATCTGGACTTGGACTTGGAAAGGAGGTCATCCCATGGACCTCAGACATGGACTTGGCTTGGGAGGAGGTCAGCCTGTGGACCTCTGACATGGACTTGCCTTCGGAGGAGGTCATCCTGTGGACCTCAGACATGGACTTGGCTTGGGAGGAGGTCATCCCGTGAACCTCTGACATGGACTTGACTTCGGAGACGTCCTGTGGACCTCTGACATGGACTTGACTTCGGAGGAGGTCATCCCACGGACCTCTGACATGGACTTGACTTCAGAGGAGGTCATCCCGCGGACCTCTGACATGAACAGGACAGGAGTGGAGGTCTCCTTGTGAACCTCCGGCAGGCGCAGAAAAGGAACGGAGGTCTCCTCGAGAACCCCCGACAGGAACAGGACAGGAATGGAGGTCCTCTCGTGGACCTCCGGAGGGCGCTCTGCTGGGGAGACCTCCTGCTGGAGCTCAGAGCTGGAGGTAGCCACGTTAACCTCCAGGGGCAGCTCCACTGAGGAGACCTCCTGCTGGGCCTCCGGCTGGAGCTCGGGGCTGGAGGTTGCCACGTTAACCTCCAGGGGCAGCTCCGCTGAGGAGACCTCCTGCTGGGCCTCCTGCTGGAGCTCGGGGCTGGAGGCTGCCACGTTAACCTCCAGGGGCAGCTCCGCTGAGGAGACCTCCTGCTGGGCCTCCTGCAGGGGCTCGGGGCTGGAGGTTGCCACGTTAACCTCCAGGTGGTGCTCCGCTGAGGAGACCTCCTGCTGGGTCTCCGGCTGGAGCTCTGGGGTTGCCCTCCTATGGAGCTGCTTGTGTACTCGCCAGCTGTCCTTGAAACAGTTCTGCGAGCAGAAGTAGTAGCTCCTGGTTCCCTGTTTTCGACAGGTGGGGCACTGTAAGCTGGCCTGTTGGGTGCAGCCCTCGGTTGTGCACTCCTGGGTCCAGGGCTGAGAGGTGCAGGCCGCCACATTTGCCTGCTTCCTCTCGTAATATTCTAGGAATGACTGGCTGGACCGATTGCCCAGGCGGTCCTTCCCCAAGAAGGTCCTGAAGTCGGGCATGAATTCAGGGCTCCCAAATACCTGGAGCAGTAGATCCACAAAGCCGGAAACCGAATATATCCTAGTGGACCTACTGGCAAGGTGAAGCTCCGCCCACTGGCGAGCAGAACCGACAGGCGGGACAGGAGGAACCTCAACCACTGTTCTTCAGTGGGCAAGGGATCCTCCAAACTGAGAAAGTACATTTGGGCCTTCCACAATAAACATTGAGGCCACATGGAGAAACCATCATATGCCTCCGGGGCATTAATAAGAGTCCATTGTTCAAACGAAACTGAATCAAAGGGAGGAACAAAAAATTGTGTGGCCGGCCCAAGATTTCCCCACTGCATCCATGCTTGGCGGAGTATTCTGTTACGTGACACAGACGGAAGGGAGTCAGGATGCATGCGCAGGGGAAATGACAGTTTATTAGGAACACTTGTATTCAGAAGTAATGGAACAGAAAATAAACCAAAAATCCATCAAATGTAATGCCATAATCCAAAACAAGATAATCCATCAAAAGCAAGGCAGTAATCCAAAAAGAGGTAATCCATAGGTTGGCAACGCAAAAGGGAGAAAAACACATGAAGGAAGCAAAGACAAAAAAGAAACAAACACACGACGCTAGGCTGTGGTATGGGAACCATGAACAACGAGCTAAGGACTAGGAACTTGGAACATAGAACTATGGTCTGGGAACCATGAACTAGGGGCAAGAGAAAACGAGAAAGAAGCCGGCATGCAGCGCATGCTGAGTCAAACTAAATCTTCTCTAAGCTAATACTCCGCAAGGAAGCGGAAACAAAAGGGGGTTTTTATACACAGACACATTAGAGACAAACGAAGCATGACATGACATAAACCGAGGAACCAATAAACATAAAGGAGGCGGAGACATGACATAAACCAAAATACAAACACATGGCAATATACGGGGGGCGGAGACATGACGCAAACAAAACACAAACACATGGTAATACAAACAAAACGGGAGTTCATGAATGCACAGTCCAGCGGAGTTTTTGTGAATGAAGCTCACGCTGTTCTTCCTGGTAGCGCGATGCGTGGAATGCAGAAGTGTTCGCGTAGCGAACTCCGAAAACGAGGGAAACTCTAACACAATGTATAACATTTGATTAAGAAACAAGTTATAATCAAAGAAATGAGTTAATCCAGCAGATCCTATGTTTAAGACTATGTTTTAGAGTGTATCAGTAAGCTGGTACCTGTCTGTGCTGGGCATAAAAAGAGAGCTGGCGGTACCACGCCACCATTATATATATATATATATATATATATATATATATATATATATATATATATATATATATATATATATATATATATATATATATTTTTTTTTTTTAAATCAGGAACATACATAGGACTTGAAAAGAATTTTGGCATGGAGCCAAGGTGTGTTCAAATTAAAAAAGAAAAAAAAAAAAAAAAGGAAAAGCTCTGCCATATGAGATCAGTGTTTCTGAATTATATAAAAACCTGTATCAAAATCGCTTATGTCAGTTGATCTGCAGACCACCTCAGACTTTGTTGCTTTTATAATAAAGTCTATCTTTTAGAATCAAGACCCCAAGACTCTTAGAGTGATTTTTTGAAGAAGATTCTTCCACATGAGCCATAGCTCATCTAAAAGCCTTTGTAAGTTCCCATTATGGCTGACAGATAGCTATCACTAAATTAGATTTACATACTGTACATTACAGCAGTGGAGGAAGAAATAAAGCACTGATAACATGAAGTTCGAGAACTTCCCTTGCTGCCTAATATATCCCACCCCTTGAGAGGTGCCATTGTCTGTGTGTATATACATACATACACACACACACAATATAATATATATATATATATATATATATATATATATATATATATATATATATATATATATATATATATATATATATATACACACACACAAACACACAAAGTGGTTATAGAGGTAGTGGTCAGGGAAAATATTCTGTGATAGCATGCTATATACAGTGGGTGTAGAAAAGAATCACCCCCTTTAAAATAATCACATTTTGTTGCTTTTCAGCCTAAAATGAAGACGGACACAGTTTTTGTTTTATCCAGCTGTATTTACTCAGTGCAACTTATAACATCCAAGTGAAAGATATAACACCAACATGTCAGAAATTAAAAAAAATAAAAAAAAAAAAACAGAATCACTGAGTGGGAAAAAAGATCACGCCCCTCATAAAATGACTTGTAAACTCAATAAGGTGTAGCTAATCACCTTCTGAATGGCACACAAAGCCATTTGACTTTCAGCTGTGATCAGCTGTGGTCATTTTTATTAGCTCAGCATGAAAAGGGCTTTCCTGGAGCATTTTGTAGTGCAACTGAAGCAAACAATCAACTATGGGGGGCAAGGCTCTGTCAAAAGATCTCTAGGATAAAATTGTGGACAGGCACAAGTCAGCAGATGCATACAAAAAAATTTTAAAGGCTTTATCAATGCCTAGAAGCACAGTGAAGTCCATTATTAAGAAGTGGTAGGTATTTGGTACAACACAGACCCTCCCTGGATCAGGATGTCGCGCCAAACTGGATGAAAGAGCCAGGAGGAAAGTGGTCAGAGAGGCTTTCAAGAGGCCTACAGCAACTCTGAAGCAGTTGCAGGAATTTATGACAAAGAGTGGTCATTGTGTGCATCTGACAACAATATCACAAATTCTCCACAAATGTGGCTTGTATGGGAGGGTTGCAAGAAAAAAGCCACCCATGACTGAGCATTGACAAAACACACTTTGAGGATTCTGAGGCCACATGGAAAGGTGCAATGGTCAGATGAGACTAAAATTTAATTATCTGGCCTCAACACCAAACGATATGAGTGGAGGAAATCCAATACAGCTCACCATCCAAATAACACCATTCCTACACTAAAGTATGGAGGTGGTAATATCCTGTTATGGGGGTGTTTCTCTGCAGCAGGGACTGGAGCACTTGTCAGGACAGAAGGAAAATGGATGGGGCAAAATACTGTCAAATTCTTGAGGAAAATCGGCTGCCCTCTGCCAGAAAGTTGTCAATGGGAAGAAGGTTTACCTTCCAACATACCAATGACCCAAAGCACACAGCAAAACTGACCACACAGTGATTGAAGGAGAAAAAGGTGAATGTCCTTGCATGGCCTAGTCAGAGTCCAGACTTAAACACCATTGAAAATCTGTGGAATGACTTGAAGACTGTAGTCCACAAACGGTTACCATCAAATTTTACTGAACTTGAGCAGTTCTGCAAAGAAGAGTGGGCAAATATTGCAAAGTCTAGATGTGCAAAGTTAGTAGCGATATATCCCAACAGACTAAAGGCTGTAATTAAAAAATTAAGGCAAATTAAAGCAAGGGGTGATCCTATTTCCAACTCAGTGATTCTGGTTTTTCATTTTTATTTTTTATATTTTTTTCTGACTTGCTGGTGTTATATCTTTCACTTGGATGTTATAAGTTGCACTGAGTAAATACAGCAAAACAAAAACTGTGTCCGTCGTCATTTCAGGCTGAAAAGCAACAAAATGTGATTATTTTAAAGGGGGGTGATTCTTTTCTATACCCACTGTGTGTATATATATATATATATAATATATATATATATATATATATATATATAGCCATATGGAAAAGTACCTCAGGCCCACGATTAAATATGGTGGTGGCTCTTTAATGTTTTGGGGCTGTTTTTCTGCCAGAGGACCTGGACATTTTGTTAAGATACATGACATCATGGATTCTATCAAATATCAACAGATATTAAATGAAAACCTGACTGCCTCTGTCAGAAAACTTAAAATGGGCTGTGGTTTGATCTTCCAGCAGGACAATGATCCAAAACATACATCAAAATCAACACAAAAATGGTTTACTGACCACAAAATCAAGGTCCTGCCATGGCCATCCCAGTCCCCTGACTTGAAACCCATAGAAAACCTGTGGGATGAACTGAAGAGGAGAGTCCACCAGCATGGACCTCGAAATTTGAAGGATCTGGAGAGATTCTGTATGGAGGAATAGTCTCAGATCCCTTGCCATGTGTTCTCCAACCTCATCAGGCATTATAGGAGAAGACTCAGGGCTGTTATCTTGGCAAATGGAAGTAACACAAAGTATTGACCAAAAGGGTGCCAATAACTGTGGCACACTTATATTCAACAAAGTTTTTTTTTTTTTTTTTTTTGATAAATCTGTGTTGTGTTTGCAACTGTTCGAGATCCATGAGAGCAGAGTATTTTTGTGAATTTTTTGAAAAGGTTAAACAATAAAGACAATTTTTCACAGAGAGAGAATAAGCTTTGAGGATGGCATACCCTGCTAAGGAAGGTTTCACTTGTTTTTTTCTTTGTTTTGTTGAATGTATTCCTCTTTATCTCATTAAAACCTGCTGGATATTATTTTTTTCTTATGTGATCCCTTATGAGCAGGACTCTAAAAATGATTTGTGTATAAGACAATTTTCCTCACAACAACATTGTGTGACATTTCTTTGAACCAAAAAAGTAAATAAAAATATATATATGTCTGTGTGAGATTTCAAATTCAATTCAATTACACAGTTTTAGTGCCTCATACTGCAATGTGAATGCAGCTCATACTCTACAAACACAACCAATGGACTGTTTACAGGCATAGCATCACAAATTGATTTGAATCAAATATTACTAATAATTCCATCAACCATTGAACCTAACTTAATTATTACACACATTTCAAGTAATGATTTTAAGCTACTGATCCATAGTAACATTAAATCAGTTACAACTATTCAACTTATAAATATATGGTGATGTCTGTTTAAGTATCAGGTTCAGATTAGACCTGCAAAAGAGTAAGAAGCTCTTTTGAACTCTGACAAATGTCCCCTTATGTGTGCCTTCCAGAAACTCAATCACTTTCTTATCTAATCTAACTCACTGTCTCCAGCATAGCCAAATGGAACAGTCTTCAGAGTCCATTAGATGAGTTACATTATGAATGGAGATTTAAAAAAAAAAAAAAAAAAAAAAAAAAAAAGGAGGACTGGTGCATAAGAGTAGAATGGAAACCTTTAATCCTCCCTATATTTGCCCACTCATATCATCCAATCTACATGCACGGCTGTGTTTCTGTGCTGCCTCTAGTGACAGATTGGGTGAGACAGGGCAAGTTCACTTCACTGTCTCACATGGCTTTTAAAATCCTCCACAGAACTTCAAGTCCAGACACTGCCACAGCATATCTGTTGCTCTCCATTTCCCCTCACTCAAGTTCAAATTATCCCAGGGCTAGAGTAATCAATACTAACACTCTGTTCATGGTGAAATTCTACTTTGGATGGGCCCCAGTCTGTGCAGGAGCTTTGTGTTCCTTACTCCAAGCATTTCTTTCACTTGCTGCAGCTTATTATTTACTGCACATGCAGATTATTCTTATGGAATATAACCCATCATGAAGATTCACTTCAAGCTCATAAGCAAACAGAAAACGAGATTGAAGATTTTTTCTTTCAACTAATAAAAATGATTAACCACAGCCAGAACTGGAGACGAATAGTCTGCAACCAAAATTGACTAAAAACAGCTAGTCAGTCCAAACCACCCAGTCTCATGTTTTGATTAAAACCCAAACATTCAGACAAAGACAAATCAGTCTTATCTCATTCTTAATCTCTGTAAAACATACTGAAAATGCACTGCTAACTGAATTAGAATGTTAAGTGTGGCTGCACCAAAGTATACTCATATTTAAAAAAAAATAATAAACATGGCTGTTAATGTTAATATGAGAATAGGTCATTAACAAGGCACCGTCAAGGTCTTGTGCTCATCAGGATAGAACAAAACATGGTAAGGATATGGACATTTTTTCCACAAACTTATCCTGCTTGTCATCTGTCTTGGGGAAGTTCTGGATATCATTCTCCAGCCTCTGGATCTGACACTCCATTGAGTCCAAACTGGCTTTGAGAATCTGAGCAGACACTGAAAAAGAGGATAATTTCATGAGATAATGGTCAGGGAAAATATTCTGTGATAGCATGCTATATACAGTGGGTATAGAAAAGAATCACCCCCCTTTAAAATAATCACATTTTGTTGCTTTTCAGCCTGAAATGAAGACGGACACAGTTTTTGATTTATCCGAGCTTTATTTACTCAGTGCAACTTATAACATCCAGGTGAAAGATAAAACGCCAACATGTCAGAATTTTTTTTAAACAAAATGAAAAAACAGAATCACTGAGTTGGAAAAAGGATCACCCCCCTTCTAAAAATGACTTGTAAAGTCAATCAGGTGTAGCTAATCACCTTCTCAATGGCACACAAAACCAATTGACTTTCAATTGTGATCAGCTGTGGTCATTTTGATTAGCTCAGCATGAAAAGAGCTTTCCTGGACTATTTTGTATGGGAGGGTTGCAAGAAAAAAGCCATCCTTGACTGAGCTTTGCCAAAACACACCTTGAAGATTCTGAGGCCACATGGAAAATGGTGTTATGGTCAGATGAATTATTTGGCCTCAACACCAAACGATATTTCTGGTGGAAATCCAATACAGCTGACCATCCAAATAGCACCATTCCTACAGAAAAGCATGGAGGTGGTAATATCCGGTTATGGGGGTGTTTCTCTGCAGCAGGGACTGGAGCACTTGTCAGGATAGAAGGAAAATGGATGGGGCAAAATACAGTCAAATTCTTGAGGAAAATCTGCTGCCATCTGCCAGAAAGTTGTAAGTGGGAAGAAGGTTAATCTTCCAACATGACAATGACCCAAAGCACACAGCAAAACTGCCCACACAGTGGTTGAAGGAGAAAAAGGTGAATGTCCTTGCATGGCCTAGTCAGAGCACAGACTTAATCCCCATTGAAACTCTGTGGAATGACTTGAAGACTGTAGTCCACAAACAGTCACCATCAAATTTTACTGAACTTGAGCAGTTCTGCAAAGAAGAGTGGGGAAATATTGCAAAGTCTAGATGTGCAAAGTTAGTAGAGACATATCCCAACAGATTAAAGGCTGTAATTTAAAAATTAAGGCAAATTAAAGCAAGGGGGTTATCCTTTTTCCAACTCAGTGATTCTGTTTTTTTTTTTTTTTGTTTGTTTGTTTTTTTTTATTTATTTTTTTTCCGACATGTTGGTGTTATATCTTTCACTTGGATGTTGTAAGTTGCACTGAGTAAATACAGCTGGATAAAACAAAAACTGTGTCCGTCTTCTTTTCAGGCTGAAAAGCAACAAAATGTGATCATTTTAAAGGGGGGTGATTCTTTTCTATACCCACTGTAGAACAGTGCTTGAAAGTTTGTGAGCCCTTTAGAGTTTTCTATATTTCTGAATAAATATGGCCTAAAACATCAACATATTTTCACACTCAGAGTAGATAAAGAGAACCCAATTAAACAAATGCGACAAATATATTATACTTGGTCACTTATTTAATAAGCAAAATGATCCAATATTACATATATGTGGTTGGCAAAAGTATGTTAAACTTTTGTTTTCAGTATCTGGTGTAACTCCCTTGTGCAGCAATAACTGCAACTAAACGTTTCTATTATCTGTCCTGCACATGAGTTTGGAGGAATTTTAACCCATTCCTCAGTACAGAACAGCTTCAACTATGGGATGTTGGTGGGTTTCCTCACATGAACTGCTTGCTTCAGGTCCTGCCACAACATTTCTATTGGATTAAGGTCAGGACTTTGACTTGGCCATTCCAAAACATTAACTTTAACCATTCTTTAGCAGAATGACTTCTGTGCTTAGGATTGTTGTGTTGCTGCATGCCCCACTTTCTCTTGAGTTTCAGATCACAGACATATGTCCTGACATTTTCCTTTAGAATTCACTGGAATACTTCAGAATTCATTGTTCCATTCATGAAGGCAAGCCGTCCTGGCCCAGATGCAGCAAGAGAGGCCCAAACCATGATACTACCACCAACATATTTTACAGATGGGATAAGGTTCTTATGCTGGAATGCAGTGTTTTCCTTTCTCCAAACATAACGATTCTCATTTAAACCAAAATGTTCTATTTTGGTCTCATCCATCCACAACATTTGTTCAATAGTCTTCTGGCTAGCCCACGTGATCTTTAGCAAACTGCAGACAGGGAGCAATGTTCTTTTGGGAGAGCAGTGGCTTTCTTCAGCCATGCACAACATTGCTGTTCAGTGCTGGTGGACTCATGAACATTAGCCAATGTGAGAGAGGCCTTTAGTTGCTTAGAATTTTCCCTGGGTTCCTTTCTGACTTCACAGACTATTACACGTCTTGCTCTTGGAGTGGTCTTTGTTGATCAACCACTCCTGGGGAGGGTAACAATGGTCTTGAACTTCCTTCATTTGTGCATAATCTGTCTGAATGTGGATTGGTGGAGTCCAAACTCTTTAGAGATGGTTTTGTAACCCTTTCCAGCCTGATGAGCATCAACAACTCTTTTTCTAAGGTCTTCAGAAATCTCATTTGTTCATGCTATGATTCACTTCCACCAACATGTGTTGTGAAGATCAGACTTTGATAGATCCCTGTTCTTTAAATAAAAAAAGGGTGCTCACTCACACTTGATTGTCATCACATTGACTGAAAACAACTGAACTCCTTACAACACCACTAATCCTCCATCCTCCAACCCCCACATTGCGGTTTACACTCGGATAACAATTGTGTAGTTTGTACAATTTATACATACTGCACACGCACATTCTTGCTTCTGTAGATTGACTAACCTTAAATAGTTTGCACAGCACTACCTCCATTCCACTTAATTACTCTTAATTACTGTAATCCATGTCTCCAGACACACATCATGCCATTTGCACTGTTTTTTATTTCATGCATTGTATTCCATTTGCACTGTTTATAACATGTCATTCGCACGTTACTTGCACTTTACTGCCACTCAACGTCATTGTCTCTTTGCACTTTACACTTTATATGACTTGCTGTTTTGCACTTCTGGTTAGATGCTAACTGCATGTTGTTGGCTTTGTACTTTGACAGTCTAATACTCAGAGATATATAGTAAATACTTCAACTTACTGTTGCTAAAGGTGGTTCTACATGTAACTGAATTATAGGGTGTACTTATTTTTTCCCCAACTGCTTTTTGAATGTTGGTTTGCTTTTGGGGAAAAAAATACATGTTGAAATCTGTTGTGTTTTTTGTGTTGTCACTTGATGTTATTTGCTTGTTTATAGAAGTTGTTTGGACCACACAATTGTTATTTAGGAACTGATAAATAAAAACATAGAATTGAATGAGGGTGTACTTTCTTTTTCCCATTAATTAATGAACAGGATGAAACTGATACAGTCAGTGGCAACAATATCATGAAAATATCTTGCTATTACAAATAAAATCTTATTAGAGCACAATTCATGTAGAGTTTGATTTGTTTATTTGGGCTATGTCTCCCTTCTGTCATTGGGCCCAGTATCTATTTGATTTACATTTACTCTCCTCCAATATAAAATCCCACTACCTGTTTTAGACTTTTTTTTAAGTAAAGGGTAATGCTTGTGTGTTCGGGTGCAAGTTAGTTTCAGGGTTGAGTTCATGCATTGATAAAAGGTCTAAGGCTGAAGGGATCCTCGTCATCAAATCTGCTTCATTAATTGGCAAATAATCACTGTTTACTGCTTTTCACTGCACTGTGGCTTCCTGCTTACTCATATCAGAACTTTCAAGTTCAGACTTCAAAGTGTCTTGGGGGATAAGTAAGGACTCTGAAGCAGCTGCAGCTACATGCTGTGATCACAGTATTACTTTAGCATTATTGATACAAACATGTCAAATAACCACTGTTAAGGAATCCTTAGAGGGTCAGCCCTCTTATCAGGGCCATAAGCAGTTCTCACAGTGTCTACAGAGTCGCCTTCTTTAGATGCACTTCAGCTGGGCCTTGTCCAATGTCTTGTTTATCAATTAAAGAAATCTTATAGATAATATAAGTACACACATTTACTTCAACATGAAGTATGCTTGTACTTTTTTCAATCTGGTCACATTTCTTTCTGTCAAGGCATTGTAGTAGTGGAGAAGGACAAAAAATCTGGTGAATATAATGGGCCTCTTAAAGATAAAGAAACATTCAGAGTGATTTTTTCGGCTCAAAACGATACATTTTACCTCTCCTTAATTCACACAGAGAACAAAAACACACAGAGGGCAGAAATAAACTCGGATAATGTGAAAGGTTGAGGCTATGCCATTAGAAGTGTGCTGGAGGAAGCCACAAATTAGGGATTTACTGTCCCCTAATCAAACTTCACAGCATAAAGCCTTTAAAGACCAGCATAAAGCCTTTAAAGTCAATATTCAGGGATGAGATGATTAGAAAATATGGAAAAAATGAAAGGCAGATAAAGACAATTGTTTGAACAGAAAGGAAATGAAGATGTGGATATTATAAGTATCAGAGGTGTGGGCAAATTTGTCATTGGGCCAGCTGCTGTACCACCAGACCAGCACAAGCAGGATACCAATAATGCCTAAGCTAAACATGATTTACTACAAATAAAAAAAAAACAGAAATATTTATCACCAATATAGAAACTGGGACTGTAGAACATTGGTCTGCACAGCATTGAAGTATGACATCTGGCTAAGACAATGCTCTAGTGTAAAACTGGACCTTCATAACACAGAAAACAGAACACGAACACTGAAATCTGAGTGGTTTCATGTTCTTTTCCACACATCACCTCAATCCCCTTGTTCATCTGATTGTTAATTTCATTTATTGTTTTTATCCCTAACAATTAAGAGACATGCATAAACTGAAAAATTCACAGCAAACCTGCATATTCATATTTACTAAAAATGTTTAAGAAAGCTAATAGCTTGACTAGGTAGAATACAACTTCAATTTAATGCAGAGCCAATTCACCCTGTACTATATTGAAAACACATTATTAACACATCATTTGATGTTTTACTTTGTGAATTTAATTTCTTTTTGAAAATATGCACTCATTTCAAATATGATGGCTGCAACACACTCCAAAAAAGTTGGGACAGTCGACTGTTTACCACTGTGTAACATCACAGTTTCTTTTAATAACACTTATTAAGTGTTTGGGCACTGAAGACACGAATTGGTTAAGTTTAGCAAGTGGAATTTTCCCACATTCATCCATTATGCATTTCTTCAGCTGCACCACTGTTCGTTGCCTTATTTTGCGCTTCATAATGTGCCACACATTCTCAATCGGAGACAGGTCAGGACTGCAGGCAGGCCATGCTAGTACCCGCACTCTCTGCTTATGCAACCATCCAGGCAGAATGTGGTTTGGCGTTGTCCTGCTCTGGATGGCAGCATATGTTGCTCCAAAATGTGTACATATCTTTCTGCATTAATAGTGCCCTCACAGATATGCAAATTACCCATGCCATGGGCACTGACACACCCCCATACCATGACAGATGCTGGCTTTTGGACCTGACACTGATAACAGCTTGGATGGTCCTTTGACTCTTTGGCCCGGAGAACACGACGGCTGTTTTGTCCAAAAACTGTTTGAAATGTTGACTCGTCGGACCACAAAACATGATTCCACTGTGGTGCTGTCCATCTCAGATGAGACATTTACAGCATTTGGCAGATACCCTTATCCAGAGTGACTTACATTTATCTTATTTATACATCTGAGCAGTTGAGGATTAAGGGTCTTGTTCAAGGGCAGCTTGGTAGTGCTGGGGTTTGAACTCATAACCTTCCAATCAGTAACCCAATGTCTTAACCACTGAGCTACCACTGCCCACAAAGACCAAGCCCAGAGAAGTCGGTGGCACTTCTGGACAGTGTTGATGTATGGCTTCTGCTTTGCATAGTAAAGCCTTAACTTGCATCTGTGGATGCAGTGGTGATGGTGTTGACTGACAAAGGTTTACCAAAGTATTCCCGAGCCCATGTCAGGATATCCATTAGAAACTCATGACAGTTTTTAAGACAGTGACGTCTGAGGGATCGGAGATTCAGCATTCAGAAGTGGTTTTCGGCCTTGCTCTTTATGCACCAAGATTTGACCAGATTCCTTGAATCTTTTAATTATATTGTGCACTGTTGAAGGTGAAATGCCAAAAATCCTACCAATTTGTCTTCGGGGAATGTTGTAGCTGATGCATCTGTTGACAGACTTGCAAGCCTCGACCTATCCTAGGTCTTGAAGAACTAGGCCTTTCTTGGAGGCTCCTTATATAGTATGATTAGATGATTGCCTCACCTGTTTCACATCACCTTCTTATTTCAACTTGTCACATCTCTATTAGTCCTAAATTGCCCCTGTCCCAACTTTTTTGGAATGTGTTGCATGCATCAATTTCAAAATAAATGTTTATCTTCAAAAAACCTCAGTTCCCAGACGTATACTGACTGTTGTTAAAAGAAGAGGGGATGCTACACAGTGGTAAACATGGCCCTATCCCAACTTTTTTGAGACGTGTTGCTGCCATCATATTCAAAATTACCTTATTTTTTCCTCAGCTTAAACATTTGATATGTTTTCTATGTTCTATTGTGAATAAAATATGGGTTTATAAGATTTGCAAATCATTGCATTCTGTTTTTATTTAAATTTTACACAGCGTCCCAACTTTTTTGGAATTGGGGTTATATTCGACAATTCTGAAACAGTTGGCACAGAATGGAAAATGCTAATAAAAACAAAGAGGAATGATTTGTAAATGTACTTTGACTTGTTTCTTAAACAAAAAACGTATAAAGACAAGGTATTTGATGTTTTACCTAATCAACTGCATAGGTTTTTGAAGATAAACGTTTATTTTGAAATTGATGCATGCAACACATTCTAAAAAAGCTGGGACGGGGCAATTTAGGACTAATAGCGATGTAACAAGTTGAAATAAGAAGGTGATCATCTAATCATAGTATAAAATCAGCGAATAATCCAACACTTTGAAAACAACATTCTCCAAAGACAAATCGGTAGGATTTTGGGCATTTCACCTTCTACAGTGCACAATATAATTAAAAGAGTCAGGAATCCAGTCGAATTTCGGTGCCTAAAGGGCAAGGCCGAAAACCACTTCTGAATCTTCTGATCTCCGATCCCTCAAATGTGATTGTCTTAAAAACCATCATGAGTCTGTAATGGATATCCTGACATGGGCTCGGGAATACTTTAGTAAACACCATTCGCTGCTACATCCACAGATGCAAGTTAAGGCTTTACTATGCAATCAGAAGCCATACATCAACACTGTCCAGAAGCGCTGCTAACTTCTCTGGGCTCTGTCTCATCTGAGATGGACAGTAGCACAGTGGAATTGTGTTTTGTGGTCCGACGAGTCGACATTTCAAATAGTTTTTCACAAAACAGCCGTCGTGTTCTGCTGGCCAAAGAGGAAAAGGACCATCCAAGCTGTTATCAGTGTCAGGTCCAAAAGCCAGCATCTGTCATGGTATAGGGGTGTGTCAGTGCCCATGGCATGGGTAACTTGCACATCTGTGAGGGCACCATTAATGCAGAAAGATATGTACACATTTTGGAGCAACATATGCTGCCATCCAGAGCAGGACAATGCCAAACCACATTCTGCCTGGATTACAAGCGCATGGTTGCGTAAACAGAGAGTGCGGGTGCTAGCATGGCCTGCCTGCAGTCCTGACCAGTCTCCGACAGAGAATGTGCGGCACATTATGAAGCGCAAAATAAGGCAACAAAGGCCTCGTACAGTTGTGAAGCTGAAGAAATGCATAATGGATGAATGGGGGAAAATTTCGCTTCCTAACTTAACCACCTGGTGTCTTCAGTGCCCAAACGCTTAATAAGTGTTATTAAAAGAAAAGGTGATCTGGAGAGTGTTGCAGTCATCAGATTAGAAATGAGTGTATATTTTTAAAAATAAATAAAATTCACAAAGTAAAACATCAAATAATGTGTTAATAATGTGTTTTCAATATAGTACAGGGTGAATTTAATTTTCAAATGACTCTTTTTTTGTTGTTGTTTTTTTGCATTTTCCATACTGTCCCCACTTGTTTGGGATTGTGGTTTTATATATATATATATATATATATATATATATATATATATATATATATATATATATATATATATATATGCAAAAGTTTTAGGCACATGCAAAGAAATGCTGTACAGCAAAGATGCCTTCAAAATAATGAAATTACATGTTTCCACATAAAAAAAAAAAAAATACTGCAAAGAGCAGTAAAAAGTAGTAAATGAAACAAAGTCAATATTTGGTGTGACAAAAAAATAAAAATAAAAATAGCAGTCTCCGGTACAATTTTTGCAGTTTTATAAGGAAGTTAGCTGGTAAGTTTTATTGAGCATCTTGCAGAACCAGCCACAGTTCTTCTGGAGACTTTGACTGTCACACTTGCTTCTCATTTTTGCAGCAAAACCCAGCAGCCTTCATTATATTTTTCTCTGAAAAGTGGTCACTTTAATTTCTTTAAGGACATACAAACATTTTTCTGTAACATTTAATTTTGTGCTAGAAAACTAATGTTTGGGAATCTAAAATGTTTTTTGTACTGACTTGATAATGTAGAAGTCATAAAATATAAAATCTATATCATATATAGAATCAGAATCAGAATGAGCTTTATTGCCACGTATGTTTACACACACAAGGAATTTGTTTTGGCGACTGGAGCTTCCAGTGTTTGTTCCAAAGTTTGTACTAAAAAAATAGGGTGCCTAAAACTTTTGCACAGTACTGTATAATATATTATACAGTAAGAGACCACTTTTCAGACAAAAAACACAATGAAGGCTGCTGGGTTTTGCTGCTAAAATAAGAAGCGAGTGCGACAGTCAAAGTCTCCAGAAGAACTGTGGCTGGTTCTGCAAGATGTTCAATAAAACTTACCAGCTAATTTCCTTATATGCATGTCCCAAAAGTCTCCATACACAGGGGAAATTAACAGTTTTTAGCAAAATGTCTTCAATGAACAGCTTTTATTATTTATTATTATTTTCTTTTTTAGGGATTAATTAGAATGTGGATTGTGAGCCAGGCCTTCTACTAGAGGCTTTTATAGCACCAACAGGGTTTTTTTTGTAGCTTCTCATGCTTTTGGAATGGGATTTCCTACAAGCTCATAAAGGTACGATGCTCAGGTGTCTACATACTATATTTTAGCTGTCTACCACAGTACATGGAATGCTCAAAGTGCAGAAATTTAGCTTTAATTTAAGGGTATTTACATCCAGCAGTTCCATGGATAGGCGTGTGTCATACGCTTATTATTTCACTCACAAGTAAGTAGATAAAAGGTTTAGAGTTGCTGTTATCTCTCAATATGAATATGAAGAGCTGTCAATGACAGTGAAGTAAGCCATCATTAGGCTGAAAAATCAAAACAAACCCATCAGAGAGATAGCAAAAACATTGGGTTCTGCTCTCATGATGCTCAGAGAAAAGACAACATTGCGTCTTCAACAATGCGAATATTTCAAATTACCATCTCATTAACAAAAGGGGTTAAAATGAATGAAATAAATGTACATGTTTAAGAGTCATTCCATCTCAAGTCCAATACATGTTTGGCAACTTTACAATTATTGGACCACTTGAGAGGGACTGAACCAAAAGCATGCAGTTCTGTAAGGCTATAGGGATATTCTAAGACTCTAATAGAATCTATGACTTCATATTAGTCACAGCATAATGAGAGTAAGTGCAGATGAGCAAACAATATCAAAAACTTGCTATCTGTCAAGTGCATTTTAAAAGCATACAGATTGTGTTTTATAGGAACATACCATTTCTCTAATGTCTGGTGTTTAAAGATATATAAAGATATATATCAAATTAATTAAGGAAAACATGGCACTGTCTGGCAGGCAGCAATGTAAAAAACCCTGGAGGCCATTCTGCATGCCCTTTCTCCAACACAACACAGCTCCTGCTGTGCTTGGTCCTCCTTCCTCTGATTAATATGCACAAGTCATGGCTTTCAATTCCTAATTCAGTTTTTCAATTTCATATGCAAATATAAGGCACTCAATTTTAATATATTTGAATATAAGTCAGTCTGTACTGCTTCATTTCACAGTACAAGACACAACCTGATACTCACGTCAAAGTCTGACACTTTTTCATATTCGTAAAGTTAAAGATATAACGTCTATCAGGGGGAGCTGTCCACCCTATTTAATGAGATTTTTTCCCCCCTCTTATTTAATTTCAATCAAGCAGCAGCAACAATCATTGATATAATTTTGCTGTACAGCCATAGCTAATGTCACTGAACTAGTGGAATAAAAAAAGTTTCCTGGCTTGTCATGGCCTAGGTAATATTCCTAGCATTGGACCTATGACAAACAAGCTCTCAGAAATAGAGCTGAGAAGTAATCAGAAGCAGTTGAGAAGTAATTTAAACATGTGACTGACATTTTGTTATAAAATCCTTGAAATAATCTTATAGAAGTTAGCAACACTGTTCTGTCCTAAGCACCTAATACCGAATAATGATAAAATCTCAATTAATAAGTTCTCAGGTTATTCCAAGCGACAAATCCATATTGGCTATCTGGCAACATAACATCAGATTGAAATGAGATAACATCAGCTAAAAATGACACAAACTCTTAAGCATTACATTATGTAAGTGTGGCAGTGGGGGAATGGTCGCGTGTCAGCTGTGGACAGAGAGAAGACAGCAGGAGGTTGAACTGGCAGGTAACGTGATGGTTCTCATCTGTGTTTTATTACCTTCAGCATACTTACGTGTGTTTCTTTGTGCTTTCAGGGACTTCTGTGAGCCAGAGAGAGCGAGTGAGAGAGAGTCTCATAGCTGGTGGAGCTTTGGCCAAAAAATCTGAGTTTGGAAAGTGCATTGAAAAGTGTTGTGGAAGTCCTTTTATGATTAATGCTTAAAACAACACAATACAGCTCTCCATTATTAGCAAATACTGCATAATGTTGAGCCATAAGGATGATTTACTAATGCAATATGAAAGTATGCAATGTTTTTAATAACTGTGCCAATTTGCACATTGATACTGCTAAGAGATAAAACACCACAGATGGTTAGACACCACTAACATATCACTAACAACAAACACACAACAAATAGTTACACCAAAATGATATAGCTCATTAAATGACCATTTAAAAAGTTATTTGGGTAAAGACATAAAATACAAAGCAGGTACTGAAATACTGTACAGAATTGTGTAAGTGGTAAACAAAATAAGATCTAAAGACATTTGTTAATAGCCAACAGAAGCACTCTGTTAGCATCTCCCTCTCGCTGCGCCACTAGCGGAGCAGCGCTCTTCCACATTCCACTGAGCGCATTCCAGCGCTATTCATAAAAACCCTCCGGACTGATTCACGTACTCTGGTTTTGTTTATGTTGCCATGTGCTCTTTTGTTTTTGGTTTACGTCATGTTTCTGCCCCCACTTCCTTATTGGTCCGTTGGTTTTGTTTCATGTTATGTTTACTCCCGTGTTCTTTCATTGGTTCTCCTATTATTATGTGATTATTGTTTCAAGGTGTCGTGTGTTTGATCTTGTTTGCTTTGGATTAACCTTGTTACTTAAGCACCTGTTTGTGTCCACTTCGTGGCGGAGTATTAACCCTATGTAACGAAATGTAACTAAAAGTAGCGACAAAGCAAAGATCAAGAATTGTAGATCTTTCTATTTTTTTTGTTTACCAGGCGTTCCCTGGTTCCTATAAATCTTTCTATGTTTTTGTTTACCAGGCGTTCCCTGGTTCCTATAAATCTTTCTATGTTTTTGTTTACCAGGCGTTGCCTGGTTCCTGGATTATAGCCTCGTGACTTCTTGAAAGATTCCTCCGTGTCTTTGTTTTCCTCGCGCTGACCTAGCCTTTGGATTATTGTCTCGTGACTTCCTGGATTTTTGCCCTGTGAGTGTTTGGATTATTGCCTAGCCTTTTGGAATTACTGCCCTGTCTTTCTTTGGAATTTTGCCTTGTTTATTTGTGTTCTTTTGTTAGACTGTCCCGTTATTTTTGAATGTTCTGTTTCATTTTTATGTTCCTAATAAACTGACAACTTTCCCCTGCGAGTGCATCCTGCTTCCCTTGTTCCAGTCCTGTAACAGAATACTCCGCCCAAAAAATGGATGCAGTCCAATTTTTTTTTCCTCAATGGACCTTCGTTTATCCCCTGACGACTACAACGGCTTTGCCACTTGGCTGCAATGTTTTTTTTTGCAGGCTCAAATATATTTTCTGAGTTTGGAGGACCCCAAGCCCTATGAAGAACAGTGGTTGGGGTTCCTCCTCTCTCGTTTGGTCAGCTCCGCTCGCCAATGAGCGGAGCTTCACCTCGCCAGTAGATCCACGAAGCTCAAGACAGTTTTGGGCTTTGTGGATCTACTGGTCCAGGTGGTCGGGAGCCCAGACTTCCAACCCAACCTCAGGACCTTTTTGGGGAAGGACCGTCTGGGCGACCGACCCTGCCAGTCATTCCTGGACTTTTATGAGAGGGAGTGGGTTAACATGGCGGCCTGCACCTCTCGTCCCCTGACCCAGGAGTGCCAGCTGGAGGTTAATGTGGCAACCTCCAGCCCCGAGCTCCAGCAGGAGGCCCAGCAGGAGGTCTCCTCAACAGAGCTGCTCCTGGAGGTTAACGTGGCAACCTCCAGCCCCGAGCTCCAGCCAGAGACCCAGCAGGAGGTCTCCTCAATGGAGCTACACCTGGAGGTTAACGTGGCAACCTCCGGCCCCAAGCTCCAGCAGGAGGCCCAGCAGGAGGTCTCCTCAACAAAGCTGTTCCTGGAGGTAAACGTGGCAGCCTCCAGCCCCGAGCTCCAGCAGGAAGCCCAGCAGGAGGTCCCTTCAGCTGAGCTGCTCTTGGAGGTTCATGAGGAGACCTCCACTCCTGTCCTGTTCATGCCTGAGGTCCACGAGGAGACCTCCATTCCTGTCCTGTCCCTGTCAGAGCCCCAAGTGGGGTGCTCCATTCCAGCCACGTTCCTGCCAGAGATTCAAGAGGAAACCTCCTCTCCTGGCCTGCTCATACCGGAGGTCCACGAGGAGACCTTCGCCCAAGCCACATTCCCGCCAGAGGTTCAAGAGAAAACCTCCTCGCCTGTCCTGCTCATCTCAGAGGTCCAAGGGTTGACCTCTTCTCAAACCAAGTCTATGTCAGAGGTCCACGGGATGACCTCCTCTCAAGCCCAGTCCATGTCAGAGGTCCATGGGATGACCTCTGCTCAAGTCAAGTCCATGTCTGAGGTCCACGGGATGACCTCCTTTCCAAGTCCTAGCCCATGTCCAAGTCCATGTCCAGGTTCCTGCCCTGGTCCTAGCCCATGTCCAAGCCCATGTCCAGGTTCCTTCCCTATTCCTAGTCCATGTCCAAGTCCATGTCCAGGTTCCTGCCCTATTCCTAGTCCATGTCCAAGTCCATGTCCAGGTTTCTGCCCTATTCCAAGGCCTGTTCCCAGTCCTGTTCCCAGTCCTGATCCCAGTCCATGCCTCAGCCTATGCCCAAAGCCAGTTCCCAGTCCTGTTCCCAGTCCGGCTCCCAGTCCTGTTCCCGGTCCCGTTTCCAAACCTGCTCCCGGTCCTGTTCCCAGTCCTGTTCCCGGGCCCATTTCCAATCCCGCTCCCGGTCCCGTTTCCAATCCTGCTCCCAGTCCTGCTCCCGTTCCCAGTCCCGGCCCTGTTTCCAACCCTGTTCCTAGTCCAGTTTCCAACCCAGTTTCCAACCCAGTTTCTAACCCAGTGTCCAACCCAGTTTCCAACCCCATTCTTGATTTAGTTACCAGCTCTGTTTTTGATTTAATTTCTAGCCATATTTTTGCTTTAATTCTTAGTTCGGTTGCTGATTTAATTGCCAACTCCGTTCCCAGCTCCGTTCCCAGCTCCGTTAACAGCTCCGTTTTAGATTTTCTTGACTGTGTTGTCCCTAGCCTAGTTTCCAGTTCTGCACATGATCCTGTCTCCTCCTCTGTCTCCTGTTACCTTCCTAGCTCAGTTTTCAGTCCAGTTTCAGATTTTGTCTCCAGCCTTGTCTCCAGCTCTGTCTCCAGCCCTGTCTCCACTTTAATTTCCAGCTCTGTTTCGAGCCCTGTCTCCAGCCTTGTCTCCAGCTCTGTCTCCAGCCCTGTCTCCACTTTAATTTCCAGCTCTGTTTCGAGCCCTGTCTCTACTTTAATTTCCAGCTCTGTTTCCAGCCCTGTCTCCACTTTAATTTCCAGCTCTGTTTCCACTTCGATTTCTAGCTCTGGTTCCACTCTAATTTCCAGCTCTGGTTCCTCTTCAATGTCTAGCTCTGCTTCCGGTTTGATTTCCAGCTCTGCTCCCATTTCTGCTTTGAGTCAGGTTTTCAAGTCTGTTCCGGGTCAAAATTTTGATTTTGTTGACTATTCAAATTCAAGTTCAGTTTCCAGTCCAGTCCTCTGTCCAGTTCCCTATCCAGTTCTCTGTCCTATTCTGTCCTATTCTCTGTCCTATCCTCTGTCCAGTTTTCTGTACTGTCCTCTGTCCCATTCCACAGTCTGTTTCCAAGTCTGTCTCTGACTCTGTCTCTAATCCAGGTGCCAAATCTGAGTCCCGTCCCGGTTCCAGTCCGGGTTCCAGGCCAAGCGCCAGGTCACGCGCAGCTCAGAGGTCCAGGCCAAGCGCCCGGTCACGCGTAGCTCCGAGGTCCAGGTCAGGTCCTATGTAACGAAATGTAACTAAAAGTAGCGACAAAGCAAAGATCAAGAATTGTAGATCTTTCTATGTTTTTTGTTTACCAGGCGTTCCCTGGTTCCTGTTGATCTTTCTATGTTTTTTGTTTACCAGGCGTTCCCTGGTTCCTGGATTATAGCCTCATGACTTCTTGGAAGATTCCTCCGTGTCTTTGTTTTCCTCGCGTTGACCTAGCCTTTGGAGTATTGTCTCGTGACTTCCTGGATTTTTGCCCTGTGAGTGTTTGGATTATTGCCTAGCCTTTTGGAATTACTGCCCTGTCTTTCTTTGGAATTTTGCCTTGTTTATTTGTGTTTTTTTGTTAGACTGTCCCGTTATTTTTGAATGTTCTGTTTCATTTTTATGTTCCTAATGAACTGACAACTTTCCCCTGCGAGTGCATCCTGCTTCCCTCCTTCCGGTCCCATAACACACTCAAGCGCAGACAGGCTGTGATTAACTTTTCACAGCTTTGGCTGACTCCAGATCATTTACTGCAAGTTTGCTTTTCATCAGTTGTCTCACACTTACAGCATGTCCTAAAAATATCCTTTTAAATTGCCAAAAACCAAGTTGTTTAACACATCTAGATGTAAATATCAGTAAGTGACGCTGATATTTTGAACTATTGTCTCATATTTATCTTTTGATCCCAAACCCAAATGTCTTCAGTATATAGTAAAAACAAAAGAATCAGAACTTGCTGTTCCAATACTTTTGGAGGTGACTCTATGTCCAGTGCATTGATTTTCTTGTTCACTCACTCACAAATAATAATAATTCATTCATTTTCAGTAATCTCTTTACCCTAGTCAGGGTTAAAGTTGATCCGGAGCCTATCCTAGCAACAGTCAGTGTAAGGCAAGAGAATTCACCCCAGAGAATTTACCCCACTCTGATCTACTGCAATATATTTATTAATGTATGACACATGTACTTTTTATGGAATGTCTGTTGGCTCGAGTCTTCAGGACAGAGGAGTTTGTGCTTTGGTTCCTCAGTTAAATAAGAAGCTGCCTTTTTTGTCTCATTAACTTCAAGAGACAGAAAAAATGAGATCCTGGTGAGGGAGCGACTGTATATATTGTAGCTACTATATTTAGCCATGTTTATGTGAAGAGGCCTGTGTTCAATCGACTTCAAACGTTTGGGGTTGATTTTTAGTTTTCAAAGCTTGGAATCAGGAACTCAACACTTTTTAGGATTGACTCCCAGCATCTTTACTGTGAACTGAACGCAGAATGGCAACTTGACTGGACACAAATCACATCTTAAAAATATACATTATCAGGTGTGGACATTTACATGATTACCTGATTGTGTATGTTAAAAAAAAAGTTTATCAATAAAAAAAAATAGTTACCTGACTGATAAGTAGTTAACTAATTGAGTCAATGTAGCCTCACTACTTCTGGCTTGTAGTGAAGTGACAGCATATACCGCAGCATGCTGCAGACCAATTAATCAATAAATAAATCACTTATTACTGCTGTCATAACCATGAGAATTTCTGTAGAAAAAATACTGTACCCAGCATGTGATGAGAGACAGAGTCTCGCCTTAGATGCTAGCAACTCTTTGTGTTGTTCATAAACAATAATAGGTTAATGCATCAGAAAGATTAGTTCAGGCAGCACAGATTCAGTACCCCACTTGTGAGCTGTTTATTGAGTGTTGCTCACTGTTGGCTGCTCTGTTTCAGCTCACAGATATACCCACTCCATTTACAGACACCAAAATGTGCTATTGTGCAGATGTATAGTGTTACATCTTTAGAATTAGTCAATTTCTCATTTCTTTTTGTTTTCTCCCGGATGTCCTCATGACAGTCCCCTTAACATTTGTCATGCTCAGGTTAACACTCTAATTCTGATGGGACTTGTTTGCTTGCTGCACCAGAGGCATGCTTAGAATGAGAGACAATTTTGCAGTAGGAAATTTTGTTTTGCTTTGAACCTATTCGATTCTGACAGTTTTTGACTGCTCACTGAATCAACAACCCTCTCAGCCTAGTGAGTGAAAAAGCATATGGTGAGGGTCTAAAAAATACAGTACAAAAACATCAGCCTGTGAAAAGAATCCATATCTTCTAACTCTTGACACTATTAATCTCTTAATATTCCATTGAAATCTCTACAGATGGAAACACTCAATCAGCTATAATGGCTGTGTGTAGGGAGTGTAGGGAGAGCAGACACAACACTTTCTGAAGGAGGCTTCCTGTCCAACTGTAATTCATTCAACAATCCTAGCCTGCCAAGAGTGCAAGAGTGACAGTATATATCTTGCTAACAACAATTATTCTCATTCTGAGGTTGATTGTCAACTCTCATCCAGGTCTGTTGTCAGCTGGCAGAGAGCAGTGTATAGCAGGGCAGTCAGCCTCTCTGCACATGTCTGTCTCTGTCTCAGACCTGCACTGATACACTAAAAAAAGAAGACAGAGAAGAAAAGAGGAGGCGCCATGCCACGCAGCTCCCGCATCTGCTAGCCAAGCCAGGAAGGAGAAGAAAAATCAATAAAATCCATTACTGATTTTGGCTAAACAAGAGCAGACAGTCCTGCTTCCTGCTTCTGATATGACCCCTGACAGATTGTCCACTCTCACACCATACCTTTGTGTGACAGGAAGGACATCCAGCACTATAGAATCAATCTCACCTGCATCACAGAGATGCTCTCATATAAGACTGGAGTGGCTCCCTTCACTGGTCATTAAGTAGTCATCACATCATTGGTCCACTAAAGAGGAATACAGAGTAAAGGATAATAACCCTTGCACTACAATGGAACTAGCTGCAAATAGAAAAGCATTTTCTGAAGGAAATATTGTGGTCTCAAAGCACCAAGGAAATAATCTTAAAACCTTTGTGTAAAATGCTTAATATATCAATACTTTGAAAAGCCACATATTTTTCAAAAGTAAAATCAAAGTTTAACATTTTTGGTAACACTTAATATGCAATAAGGGTACATTAATAACACTTGTGTGTTTGAGCATCGGCTGTGGATGGAGTGGAACTGGGTTAAACCAGTGGGTAACACTGCCCTGCATCAGATTTGCTGAAAAGGATCTGATAGTTGTTTCTTACTAATACTTAGATGCTGAGTCCAGATATGCTGTTAGTTTTGCTCTAGAACATCACAACATTTCACAAAGCCTGATGTCCAGTGTAGAGCTTTTTTGCCTAAGATGGACCATAAACGTTAGAGCTATTGCCAGATCCACTGCCACCAACACAGGAAACACTATGTTTATGTTCAACAGGTGAGCAACATTTATCACTTTTCCTCTGATTAGCCCTTATATGAATGCTAGGCACACTTACATGCACACAAAACTCCTGATTTCAGGGATTTATAATGACCAGTGAAAGACGGAAATGCAAGCATAGCCCAGATGATTTCTGCTACATCTGTGGGTGTTTTGCAACATCCAAACAACGGCAGAAAATTACAGACTTTGTAAAAAAGGCATATACTGCATATTTTGGAATGAAGCTGGGTGACCAGGACAGACCATGGTAGATGGAATGTGAACACGATGGCTGACTACTGCTGGTGCCTTCAGAGAGATTGTCAAGAAGTCAGCCATTCCAGAAAATCCCTCAAAAGGAAGTTCACTCCTTAAGCACTCTGCATATTATTATAATGTTCGTCTTTTGAAATAGCTTTATTTAGAGATTTTCACAAACATTTCACAGACTATTTGTCTGCTGTTCATGTTGTAAACAAGTGTTGTGTTTTGTGTGCCTATTGTTGTAATTAATAAATAATAATAGTGAAATTTGACAGCTTCTACCAATTTAAATAAAACCCTGAAAGCAATATAAATTTAGCAAAATTATTAAAATACTTCATTCTTATTTTGTGGGAAACAGTACGTGATAGGGAATTTTCAGTGGCATATTTGAACTCAGCATGACCAAAATAGGTAAAAACAAGTGTGATTTGCAAAACAGCATAAACTTTTTTTCTAGATGCAGGGCGGTGTAATTCATGATATTCATGATTATACTGCTGGTCTAATTATTTGTGCTTTTTTGAGCTTTCAGGGACCTGAAAGGGCCAAGAAAAGGAGTGTTTTAGAGTTGGCAAAGCCTGTACCACACACACACACACACACACACACACACACACACACACACATGAATGAAACATGAACCCTAAACTTGAAGTTGAACTTGAACAAGGCGAATGCCCGAAGTGGTGACGCCCCTTTTGATTTGTGTTTATTTTTGTGCTGAAAAGCTCTCAGCTGAAAAATAAAAGTGAGCCTGAAGCTCCTGCCTCCTGAATCTTCACACACATACCAGGTTCTACAATGACTTATAATAGTATCATTACTAAATAGTTACTTAACACATCTATTAACCAATAAACAATGATAGTAATGAAACTAACATTATTTTGTGTATTATTTAACCTTAATCTATATTGAGTTTTCAAAGGATACAAAGATTTACATACATTTATCAATCATTAAATTGCCTAACAATAATAATAAAATAAATAGAAATATAGCTGCAAGAGACAATCTGTGGCATGGCAAGCACCCTTTGCAAACAGTGCACCCAGAGGCTAGTTATTGCCAAGCTGCATAGAACACTAAAGCAACCACAGATGAATAAAATCCTCAAGTTTCCTGATGGTAGCTCAATGCACACACTGTGAAGTGAATGCTGCAAGATGATTGGCTGATGTTTTTGAAGTAACCCAGTCAACAGAAGAAATCCACTCACAGATTAGCACAGTACACAAAAATGTTGGCTTGAATTAATTTAAAGAGTCTGAGAAACTATTACTTTAACTCAACCCTTAACCCTTTTTTGACTGGGTGACTCCATGGAATGAGTGGAACAAATTCACTGAAATGAAAGAGAATTTTCACTGCAATTCAATTCAGTTTAATTTTATTTAAATTTAATTTGTATATCATTTTTAACAATGAACACTGTCACAAAGTAGCTTTATATATAAATTTTTAATGTATAAATGTATAAACTGTAGGACTTATGGCTCAGGAGAAGTTGGCCAAAACACAAAACACTTCCCTATAGCACCACCATTAGGCTGATCATGCTTATCTTTCTTGCCTGAGTTGCGAGAGGGAGTACTACCTACTAAGCAAGTTTCTTGTCTGTAGACTTATGGTTTGGGCTGCTTGATCTGTTGTATCTGAAAAATAATAATAATAATAATTTTTAAAAAATCCTAAAGAAACCAAAAGGATTCTTGGGCCCCCAGAAAGGGAAACATAGAACTTGTGGGATGAGAAAACTATAATAAAACTGTACACAGAAAGTGAATGGCGATGTCTTTATGATTTGTTTAAATATAATATTCATCTCTCCAATTTGTTCAAAAACAATTTTTTCCATCTTAGCGCGTAGATAAATGTTTCCATCAGACATACACAACATGGCCAAACATTTGTGGAGACCTGACCATAACACCCATATGTGCTTTTTGAACATCCCATACCAGATTCTCACTTTGTGCAAAGAGGCATTGTCATGCTGGAACAGGTTTGGGCCTCTTAGTTCCAGTGCATGGAAAATGTAATGCTACAGCATACAAAGACGTCCTAGACAATTGTGCGATACCAAATTCGTGGCAAGAGTTTAGGGAAGATCCACATATTGGTGTGAAGAGCAGACATTGATAGATCCCCGTGCTTTAAACAAAACAGGGTGCTCACTGACACCTGATTGTCATCCAATTAATTGAAAACACCTGACTCCAATTTCACTTTTAATTCAATTAAATTCAGTTTCATTTGTATAGTGCTTTTAACAATGGACATTGTCCCAAAGCAACTTTACAGAAATATATGAATTCAGGATATAGATTTTAAATGTATGAATTTATCTCTAATGAGCAAGCCAGAGGCAAAACTGCCCGTCCTAGAGGTTCACATACTTTTGCCACTCACAGATATGTAATATTGTATCATTTTCCTTAATAAATAAATGACCAAGTATAATATTTTTGTCACAGTTGATTAATTGGGTTCTCTTTGTCTACTTTTAGAACTTTTAGAAGAAAAATCTACACAAACGTTCAAGCACCACTGTATCTATCCCTCTTTAATATTAGAGGTGTAATGTTGCCCAGATACAAGGTGGTATGATAGCGACGGTGACATAAGACATAAGAAATTCACACATACCATTCTTCTGTTGAGACTCCCACATTCAAATTGTTCTCCCAGAACACTGAACTGTCTTTACATTCCATTAAACTTTGATTAATGGACAGTGTATTATATATATATATATATATATATATATATATATATATATATATATATATATATATATATATATATATATATATATATAAAATACACACACACACACACAGTACTGTGCAAAAGCTTTAGGGAGGTGTGAAAAAATGCTGCAAAGTAAGAATGCTTTCAGACATGTTAATAGTTTATATTTACCAATTAACAAAATGCAAAGTGAGTGAACAGAAGAAAAATCTACATCAAATCAATATTTGGTGTGACCACCAAACATGTGGCCCAATCCTGGATAACATCTTGGATAATTAACCACAGTTCTTCTGTGGATTTAGGCAGCCTCAGTTGCTTCTCTCTCTTTATGTAATCCCGCACAGACTCGATGATGTTGAGATCAGGGCTCTGTTGGGGCTCTCTCTCCCCACACCCTTCTCTCTCTGTGTTGAGATCACCTTGAACTCACCCAAGGTCTATATGCATAAGATAGCATATTTAATGTGAATAAGAAATTGACTATACATGTTTAGTATCATTCAAAAGGTCTCTCTGCGTGTGGTCTCATTTGCTCAGCATCAGTTCAAATCACTATTAAGATCTAGAGATGTAGAAAAATATTGCATGCCACTGAAAGCATACCCTCCCCAGGTCCCTCATACAAATCACCTCCTGTATGTAAATAAGGTACATCCTTCCACAGATATCCAAGCAAATGCCAATTGACCCCCTGAATAGTGGGCACAAATTCCAATTATAATCACAAACAACACCATTTGGCGGTCCTACAGAGAATCTGTAGACAGATCTCCCGCACAATTGCTGTAACTGCAGGTATCTCCAATTCTCTTGTTTTATTTTTATGTGATGTTTGTATATTATTGACCACTGCTTGTTATATTTTGAACTGGATTAAAAATTATTATTGAAATTACCTGTTTATTAAATTGTTAAGTTTGAATTTATTCTGATCTTCGCTGAAATTATTGTCTCGAGTAGATTACGTTAAATCCATGTTACCACAAATCTGTCACCAGGATAGTACAGGCTAAAGTCCAGGTTTAGGTGGAGCAGTGGGGCACGCCGACTGAGATTTTAGAGTCCAGGATAACAACTTGGCTTTAGTTAAGTGTACTTAGACTGTAAAGGCTAAAAGGAATTTCTGTTTAGAACAACATAGTGTTGACTGACCAATCTAAATAGGGTGAGCCTTAACCTCTGATTATTGTAATATTATTCTAGTTAAGTGGTAAACCATGGCATGATTCTAGAGAAGTAAAATTGGTCGACTTGTTCTGATAGTAGTGATCATGACCTCTGAGTAGAGATAATGTTAGTCTAATTAAGTGTGTACAAATCTATGGGGACTAAAGAAAGTACTTTTTAAAGAACTTTTTTTAGAAAAAGGGCAAGCATGGGCGGCCATCTAAATAGTATTAGTCAATTATCTCTGTCTAATGACCAAGACTGGCGAGTTTGTGACCGTGAGATCTGCGTACACAGCTGGCGTGAGACTCTGAGCAACATGGAATCCGAATGAATGAGCGCAATATAAGTAAAAGGTTAAATAGGATAATCAAATGTCGAGATCAATTTAATGATAGAGATTGGAATTTTAATCATAATTAGAGTCAGATAAAGTAAGAAGAGGATAATATTTAGTATTGATAAATTGTTAATTCAAATGTTGATATATCACAGTAAGGACAGTAAAGACAGTAACACATAAGAAGCCTTGTGCCACACTGTACGAAACCATCGTTGGACCAGCAGGTGGTTTCCCCTACAACTGTACACAGACACACAAACAAACAAACACACACACACACACACACACACACACACACACACACACACACACACACACACACACACACACACACACACACACACCAATTCACTTACTTCATAAAGTCTGTATGAATGAGAGTCTCTTTTTGAAGTGTGTGTGGGAGTGTGTGGGATTGGAAACAGGTGTGTGCGCTCAGAACTCTGGTGATTGGGAGAAGGTAAACGGCAATCTGTTCTGGGAGTGTAGTCCAGGGTGGCCATGTTTGGAAAGTAAAGTCTGCACTTTGCGTTCATATTAATTTAATATGAGCTCATATTAATATTGAGCACATTGCCTACATTTGCCATTTTTGGGTATTACTGTAATGACTGCCTCTTTCCATGGGTAAGTTTCCTTCTTTTTATCTATCTGAAAGTTTTTCAAAGCAGGGGAGATAACTCTTCTCTAAAAATCTTATACAGTGAGTATAGAAAAGAATCACCCCCTTTAAAATAATCACATTTTATTTCTTTTCAGCCTGAAATGAAGACGGACACAGTTTTCCAAAACAGAATCACTGAGTTGGAAAAAGGATCACCCCTTTGCTTTAATTTGCCTTAATTTTTTAATTACAGCCTTTAGTCTGTTGGGATATGTCACTACTAACTTTGCACATCTAGACTTTGCAATATTTGCCCACTCTTCTTTGCAGAACTGCACAAGTTTTATTCTCAATGTGAGCCTATAAAAGTAAACTTGTGCATTTCCACAATCAACAATTGTCCAGAGCTTTGGCAGCACCAACAGTGTGATTTTGCGGTTAGTGTAGGTTTAAATTCCTCATATTTCCGCATAATAATTTCTTGCTCTTCAACCGGAAGTATGGACACCTGCCAAGTTGAACACTAGTGGCTGTTTGCTGCAAACATCTGGTTTTATATGCATGCGCATGCTGACTGAGAAAGTTGATAACCAGCGTCATGAAACCTGTTAACCTTAATTAACCCGGGTTGGATTTGTTTGGTTTTGTCAACTCAAAACTTACTCTGCAACTCTAAGTTGAAAAGCAAGAAATTATTATGCGGAAATATGAGGAATTTAAACCTATAGTAACCGCAAAAAGCAACACCGCTGCGACTGTCAAAGCTCGGAAAAATTGCTGGCAGTGTAAATGCCTAAGTTTACTTTTAAATGCCTAAGTTTACTTTTTTTGCTCACAATGAGAATAAACGGATTGAAAACTTATAACCCAAACATATTTCATGTAATTTCATTTAATATAAATGTAAATTGTTGTAATTAAATATTTTTTTTAAAATTAGGACACGAGTAATGCCATCGCATGCAAATATGTACCAGTCGCAAAAAAACGCAAAGCGACACATACAGTTTGCAGTACAGTAAGAGCTTCAGCATCTCAGATTTTTTATGTGCAGCTCAAGAAGCTGACAAAGATATGAAATTCCATCCGCAGAAAATTTATATCTTTCATGCAAGTAAGTATTAGGGAAAGCCAGGGGATTTTGTCTATCACTAAAAACTTTTTCTCTGCGAAGTGCTCTTACAATTTATGCTAAGATTCCCACAGGATTACAAACCTATTTCAACTTAGTTGCATCACTTATATGTCACGCATATAAGTGACACACACCTACAATCAGCAATGTTTCTCCAGCAATTTTCCTGAGCTTTGGCAGCTGCAACAGTGTTGCTTTTTGCGGTTAGTGTAGGTTTAAATTCCTCAAATTTCCACATAATAGTTTCTTGCATTTCAACCGGAAGTATGCTGCTTTTTTCCATGTTTAACGCTATTGGTTGTTTGGTGCTGACACCACGCTTTTATGTGCACGTGCTTGTGGACTATTCATAGCTTACGGATCAAAGCCTGAGTTGACAGAGAAAGTTGATAACCAGTGTCATGGTACCAATAAAGCCTGATTGGATTGGTTTGGTTTTGTCAACTCCAAACTAATCCCGTAACCCTGAGTTCAACTACCTTCATGGTACAGGCCCTGGCTACGTGAAACAGGCCTCTGGAAGCATGCGCTGTTGCACCGACACTCAGCGCGAGGGGGAAATACCGGATACTTATCTTAAAAATAAAAACAATTAAATAAAAGGACTTCCAAAATTTGAGGAACACTCTCCATTCTTGGGTCCCCCTCAAACCTCTGTGGAAGCCTCACATAAAGAAAAAGCAGAATTAAGTTTATGTTCTTATTAATGTTAATTTAAAATTGTATTAATAAGATCTAAGCAATGCTTAAGAATTTACTGATAGTTTGTGATAAAGAGTGATACACTGTTTTCACATTAAGTAAACTTCAAGTAGATGTTTGCAAGTTTCTGTACTCCTAACATTTTTTCTATTTTGAATATAGGAGTTTGTATATCTGTTATGAGTTGAAAGTTATTTTTTGTATCTGCAAATTGTATTCATTTATGTTGCTTTCTATAATTCAAATGCCAATAACTAAATAAATAAAATAAATAAATAACCACCAACAAGAACTTACAACAAACATAACAACAATACTACTACTACAATTATATTATTATTATTAGATGTAGTAGTAGTAGTAGTAGTAGTAGTAGTAGAAGGAATATATATAACGGTTTAACCTCATAGTATCTCATGAGGATACTATATGCAACATAGCTTTTTAAAATTAAAGCTGCAAAGTTCAAAGGGTGTTGTATCAAAAAAGTTTGGAGAGAATAAATCTTTACCAGATGTCACTTCCCCAAAATGTCGCTTTTTCCCCCTCAAACCAGTACTGCTATTCCGATGATCTTCAAATCTCTTTGAAAACTAAAAAAAAATAGTTCTTGAAAGTGTGTCAACACATGTCTAAAGCACCTTCTGCAGATCTGCCTCACCAAAAGCCTCACAGCTCCATCAGCTTGTGTCTGGTGCTATTATCAATATGGTAACCAACATTTTAATTTATTCTTTTCCACGAATTAAATAAAGTTGCTAGATGCCTCTGATTTTAATTCCTAAATCAGTTTATAAATCTGTCTGTATAGGTTCTGTTTAGCTGTCAAACTGTGCTGCCATCAGCATTTTAATGTGTTTGGCATGCATGTTGGGAGAAGATAAGGAAGGTTTTTGAGAGGAATGTAGGGCACATCCCTATGGATTAATCTGCAGGGGATGTATTCTTCAGGTGTGACAGCAGAACATATTCTGGTGAAGTAGAACACTTTTAAATGGAGAGTAGGGAGACAGAAAGGCAGGCAGACATATAGAAAATGGCAGATATAAAAATAAAAAAAAGCAGTTAATAGTAGATTATTTTACAAAAGCTTTATTAACAAGTGTGTGACTAAGAAGAGTATTAAATTAGAAATAGTACTAACTATACTAACTGTTAGCACAACAATTTTTGATTGGATGGCTTTAGAATATTTACTACCAAGTTATAGTTGAGGCCAAATGTTTACATATGCCTAGGCTAAAGATGTCAGTTTTTTCATAACTCTACACATTTCATGTTACCCTGCATTTCGTTTTGACATTTCTTACATAAACCAAGTTGACTGTCTCTTTAAACAGTCTGGAGGTTTTCAGAAATTGATTTAATGACTTTTAGAAGACAGTCATTACCATTAGAGACAGTGTCTTTTTTCCCTTGAAGTTCCAAGCAACTCAGCCAAACCTCAGGAAAAAAAAAATGTGGACCTACAGGTGTTTTGCTGAAAAAGGGACTTCAGAAAATGCAGATCAGAAAATATATGGCACCACGAGGAAGGAGGATTATCTAGAAATACTGAAGCAAAATCTCAAGACATCACTCAGAAAGTTAAAACTTGGTCCCAGCTGGGTTTTCCAGCAAGACAGTGATCCTATGCATAGCTCCAAAGTTATAACAAAATGGCTTAAAGACAGCAAAATGAAAGTATTTGAGTGGCCATCACAAATCCCTGACCTAAATCCCATAGAAAATTTGTGGACTGACCTGTGTCTGAGCAAGGGGACCCACAAACCTGACTTGAGTTAGACCAGTTCTGTCACCAGGAATGAGCAACAATTCTGGTCTAGGTATTGTGGGAAGTTTGTGGAAGGCCTCCCCAAGCTATTCAAGTTAAGCAATTAAAAGGCAATGCCACCAAATACTAACAAAGTGTATGTAAAATTTTGATCTGAAAATCTGATATAGTAAATAAAACTAAGGTCTCTTAGCTATCATTTTGAAATTACCTCTTATGGAAATAAATTATATACCCCAAATTGATTTAACACAGGAAATGTATGGCAACATGAAATATATGGAGTTATGGATTCGGTTTGAATATCTTAAGCCTAGGTGTATATAAATGTTTGGCTTCAACTATATGCAGTTCCACACAAAAAATTTAAATAACCATGCATTGCGAGAAATGCTGGGGAAGTCAACTTGTTCAAGACACATTCACAGCCAACACAATAAACCCAGTGTTTCTGACTGTATAATCATGGAAAATTCTGAATTCTAAATTCTATCTAAATCAATAGTCAAATGTTTCGCTTTCTTTCTAACCCTGAAGGTATAACCATATGTAACCATAGGTCTAATAGTGCTTTCAACCAGAAAAAGCCAGTGCTTTAGTACTTTGTAATCCATTCTAAATGATTGTGGGTAAACATACATTCTCAACAGCACAACTTAATTAATTCATGAATTAGTTAATTCAGTTATCTTCAGTAAGAGTCTTAGCCGGGTCAGGGTCACGGTGGATCTGGAGCCTATCCAGGAACATTGAGCACAACATAGGAACAAAATTCCCTGGATTGGATGCTGATCCAATATTCGCACACACACATACACACACACACACACACACACACACACACACACTCTCACCTAGGGGCAATTTAGGATATACTCTACATTTAGATTAGGTTAGACCGGCATATTTTAAGGTGGTGTGAGAAAACTGGAGTACACATAGGAAGCCCACACAGACAGGGTAAGAACATCTCGTGAAGCTCCACAAGCTCCATGAGAGATGCTGCACAGACAGTAATGGCTGGTCAGTGCTGCGCTGTATGTAATGCATATAATCCACACTCAGGCTACAGCCCATTCACAGTAACCCATATATTGACATTCTCAGTGACTGTGAAATAATAAACTGTCTTCTAGTGGAAGGGTCTACACTAGGCCTGGAATTGGGCAGCAATATCTCCTGAGAAGATGTGTTGATGCAGCCCTGTCAGTCCATCTTCAATATTACATTACTGCCCATAGATAGAATTCAGGTTTATCGACACTAATACAGTTTAACAGAGCTATTCTGTGAAATAGCAGGATAAATCAAAACTATTCATATTTGTCAACGAGTTAATGAGAGATATAGGGAGGTATAGAAATGGGTGAGTGCAGTTCTTGCTGAGTCTCACTCATCTTACAACAGTCAGGGAGTAAAGAGTGCCTCCATCAACATTCAACCTAATGCCATTTAAAGCTTAAGTATATCTATATTTTTAGTGTGTTCACTTCACTGAGACTCCTGAACTACTTCTGAACTCTTGGTCCCTCTCTCTTCCTATCTTCCTCCAGGAAAATAATCAATCTTTAATTATCTGTTCTAAGCAGCCAGCTGGAGGACAGAAAATGGGTGGTAGGGACAATAGGGCAAAAACAAAAACAAAAAATAAAAAAAAACAATACAGCATCAACAGACAGTTGGCTGCTAGACGGTCAGAAAGTACTGCAATAAGGGAAAATGGTAAGATTTGGCAATGGGCAAAATAATTTTTATGGAAAGGCCATAGCTTTTTAAGGGGACAACTAACTGCAAATTAGGTAGCATGTTATGTCCCTGTATATAGCCCTCATACATATACAAATACAAGTCAAGAAACTTCACTAAGTAACTCCAGTTGATGGACTCCAAAAGACCTCTAAGGGTGTGCTGTGGTATTTGGCACAGAGACATTAGCAGCCAATCCTTTAAGTCCTGTAAGTTGCAAGGTGGGGCCTCCATGGATCAGACTTGTTTGTACAGCACATCCCACAGATGCTCAATCAGATTGAGATCTGGGGAATGTGGAGGCCAAGTCAACACGTTGAACTCTTTGTCATGTTCCTCAAACCATTCCTGAACAATTTTTGCAGTGTGGCAGGGTGCATCATACTGCTGACTGAGGCCACTGCCATTAGGGAATACCGTTGCCATGAAAGGGTGTACTTGGTCTGCAACAATGTTTAGACAACAACGATGCACACACACGACCATCCGCATGATGTAAAAGGAAACGTGATTCATCAGACCAGGCCATCTTCTTCAACTGTGCCATGGTCCAGTTCTGATGCTCACGTGCCCATTGTAGGTGCTTTTGCAGTGGACAGGGGTCAGCATGGGCACTCTGACCAGTCTGTAGCTACGCAGCTCCATAGACAGCAAGCAGTCAGCATTGTGTGTTCTGACACCTTTCTATCCTAGCCAGCATTAACTTTTTCAGCAATTTGTGCTACAGTAGCTCTTCTGTGAAATAAGACCAAACGGGCTAGCCTTCGCTCCCACGAGCATCAATGAGCCTTGGATGCCCATGACCCTGTCGCCAGTTCACTGGATGTCCTTTCTTGGACCACTTTTGGTAGGTAACCATTGCAGACTGGGAACACCCCACAAGATCTGCCATTTTAGAGACGCTCTCACCGAGTCATCTAGCTATCACAATTTGGCCCTTGTCAAAGTCACTCTGCTTGCCCATTTTTCCTGCTTCCAACAAAACAACTTCAATAACTGACTCCATATTGTGGCTTTTTTTGTTGTCACCTGAGGTTATTTGTTTATTAGAAGTTGGTGAGAACCACATAATTGGCTAATGTTAATGTTCATGAGTCCGCCATCAGGAGAACACTGAACAACAATGGTGTGCATGGCAGGGTTACAAGGAGAAAGTCTCTGCTCTCCAAAAAGAACAATGCTGCCTGTCTGTGGCCGGTCTATTTAACTTAGCATGATCCAAGGAATGTAGGGACACCTGACATTGAAATTTTGGCCACATGGTTCAAATGTTATGGGCATAAACATACTAAATTTGGCCAAGATTTGACCTAGTGGTGGTGCTAGAGCCTTGGGAGCTTGGGGCTCAGATTTGGTGTATTTGTAGTTGAATGTGTCCAGAAGCTTTTTACCAAATGGTTCTATGGGCTGGCATAGACACCCTAGCCATAATAATAATAACAAGCAGAATCCATAGAAAAAAAAAAAAAAATAGGTGCCTTGCACCGTTGGTGCTTGGCCCCTAATAGTAATAGTAATCATCATCATCATCATATGTACAGTGCTGTGAAAAAGTATTTGCCCAATCCTGATTTCTTCTTTTTTTGTGTATATCTAATACTAAATTGTTTCAGAAATCAAAACAAAATCTAAGATAAAACAAAGGCAACCTGAGTAAACACAAAATACAGTTTTTAAATGATAATGTTATTTATTGAAACATAAGAGTGGGCCTAAGTGTTAAAACAAAATTATTATTATTATTATTACAACATCAAAGGACCTACAGTAAAGGCCTCTCTTGCATCAATAAAGATCACTGTCAGAAAGACACAGGGCAAAAATGGCATCCATGAAGAGTGGTGAGGTGAAAACTACTGCTAACCCAGAAGAACATCTGAATTTTGCCAAAACACACCTTGATGATAATCAAACCTTTTGGGAGAATGTTCTGTGGATTGATGAGGCAAAAGTGGAACTGTTTGGAAGACAGGGGTCCCGTTACATCTGGCGTAAACCAAACACAGAATTCCACAAAAAGAACATCATATCTATGGTCAAGCATGGTGGTGGAAGTGTGATGGTGTGAGGATGCTTTGCTGCTTCAGGGCCTGGGCAACTTGCAATAATTTAGGGAAACATAAATTCTGCTCTCTACCAGAAAATCCTAAGGAAGAATATTCTGTCTTCAGTCTGTAAGCTGGAACTCAAGCTCAACTGGATTATGCAGCAAGACAATGATCCAAAGCATAGGAGTAAGTCCTAGTCCTAGAAGTAAGTGAAAGACTGATCTCCACTTATCAGAAGTGTTTGGTTGCAGTTATTGCTGCTAAAGGTGGCACAATCAGATTTTAAGTTTAAGAGGGCAATTAGTTTTTCACATTTTTTTTTGCTTCAATAAAATAAATAAATAAATAACTGTACTGTGTGATTACTCAGGTTGCCTTTGTTTTATGTTGTGTTTTTTTTGAAGATCTAAAACTATTTAGTATGAGAGACAGAATAAATTAGGACTTTTTTCACAGCACTGTACTTTTTATATCTGGAATATACAGTGGGTATAGAAAAGAATCACCCCCCTTTAAAATAATCACATTTTGTTGCTTTTCAGCCTGAAATGAAGACGGACACAGTTTTTGTTTTATCCAGCTGTATTTACTCGGTGCAACTTATAACATCCAAGTGAAAGATATAACACCAACATGTCAGAAAAAAATTAAACAATTAAAAAACAGAATCACTGAGTTGGAAAAAGGATCACCCACCTCCCAAAAATGACTTGTAAACTCAATCAGGTGTAGCCAGTCACCTTCTCAATGGCAAACAAAGCCATTTGACTTTCAACTGTGATCAGCTGTGGTCATTTTGATTAGCTCAGCATGAAAAGAGCTTTCCTGGAGCATTTTGCAGTGTAACTGAAACAAATAATCAATTATGGGTGGCAAGGCACTGATCTCCAGAATAAAGTTGTGGACAGGCACAAGTCAGGATTTATCATTCAAAGGCTTTATCAATGCCTAGAAGCACAGTGAAGTCTACTATTAAGAAGTGGAAGGTATTTGGCACAACACAGACCCTCCCTGGATCAGGATGTCGCTCCAAACTGGATGAAAGAGCCAGGAGGAAACTGGTCAGAGAGCCTACCAAGAGGCCTACAGGAACTTTGAAGCAGTTGCAGGAATTTATGACAAAGAGTGGTCATTGTGTGCATGTGACAACAATATCACAAATTCTCAACAAATGTGGCTTGTATGGGAGGGTTGCAAGAAAAAAGCCACTCCTCAAAAAAGGCCACATGCAGTCACAACTGAGCTTTGCTAAAACGCACCTTGAAGATTCAGGTCAGATAAGACTAAAATTGAATTATTTGGCCTCAACACCAAATGATGTCTCTGGCGGAAATCCAATACAGCTCACCATCCAATTAATACCATTCCTACAGTAAAGCATGGAGGTGCTAATATCCTGTTATGGGGGTGTTTCTCTGCAGCAGGGACTGGAGCACTTTTCAGGATAGAAGGAAAAATGGATGGGGCAAAATACTGTCAAATTATTGAGGAAAATCTGCTGCCCTCTGCCAGAAAGTTGTCAATGGGAAGAAGGTTTACCTTCCAACATGACAATGGCCTAAAGCACACATGTTAGAGTCTCTCTCTCTCGCTATGCAGCTAGCGGATATTCCAGAGCTATTCATGAAAACCCTCCGGACTGTTTCATTCATGAACTCACGTTTGTTTTCTTTGCCAAGTGCGTTTGTTTTCGTTCATGTCATGTCTCCGCCTCCTGTGTTTTAACATGTGCTTGTGTTTTGGTTCACATCATGTCTCCGCCTCCGTATGTTTATTGGTTCTTTGGTTTGCGTCATGTCTCTGTCCCCGTTCGCTCATTGGTTTTCTGTTTATTGATTGATCATTCATCTCAGGTGTTTTGAGTTTCAGTTCGTTTGCCCCTAATGTGTCTGTGCATTAAAACCCCGCTCTGTTTCCGCTTCCTTGCGGAGTATTAAGGTAAAGTAGAGTTCGAATCGAGTTAGACTCAGCATGTGCGGTATGCCGACTTCTTTCTTGTTTTCTCTCGCCTAGTTCATGGTTCCCAGTCCTCATTTCTATGTTCCGAGTTTCCCTTCCTTAACTCATTGTTTGTGGTTCCCAGACCACAGCCTCGTGACGTGCGTTTGCTCCTTTTAGTTCATTCTCATGTTTTTCACCCTTTTTGCATATGGATTACTGCTTAGTGGATTACTGCCTCATTTATGAAGCATTATCTCATTTTAGATTACTGCCTTTTTCCTGATGGATTATTATTATTTCTCGTTGAATGGATTATGGTTTGTTGTTTTTTTGTTCCTTTATTTTTGAATGACCTATTCCTAATAAACTGACGTTTCCCCTGTGAATGCATCCTGACTCCCCTCCTTCCAGTTTATATAACAACACAGCAAAACTGACCACACAGTGGTTAAAGGAGAAAAAGGTGAATGTCCTTGCATGCCCTAGTCAGAGACCAGACTTAAACTCCATTAAAAATCTGTGGAATGACTTGAAGACTGCAGTCCACAAATGAGTGAGTACACCCCTCACATTTTTGTAAATATTTTATTATATCTTTTCATGGGACAACACTGACAAAATGACACTTTGCTACAATGTAAAGTAGTGAGTGTACAGCTTGTATAACAGTGTAAATTTGCTGTCCCCTCAAAATAACTCAACACACAGCCATTAATGTTTAAACCGCTGGCAACAAAAGTGAGTACACCCCTAAGTGTAAATGTCCAAATTGGGCCCAATTAGCCATTTTCCCTCCCGGTGTCATGTGACTCATTAGTGTTACAAGGTCTCAGGTGTGAATGGGGAGCAGGTGTGTTAAGTTTGGTGTTATCACTCTGACACTCTCTCATACTGGTCACTGGAAGTTCAACATGGCACCTCATGACAAAGAACTCTCTGAGGATCTGAAAAAAAGAATTGTTGCTCTACATAAAGATGGCCTAGGCTATAAGAAGATTGCCAACACCCTGAAACTGAGCTGCAGCACGGTGGCCAAGACCATACAGCGGTTTAACAGGACAGGTTCCACTCAGAACAGGCCTCGCCATGGTCGACCAAAGAAGTTGAGTGCATGTTCTCAGCATCATATTCAGAGGTTGGCTCTGCGGAATAGACGTATGAGTGCTGCCAGCATTGATGCAGAGGTTGAAGGGGTGGGGGGTCAACCTGTCAGTGCTCAGACCATACGCTGCACACTGCATCAAATTGGTCTGCATGGCTGTCATCCCAGAAGGAAGGCTCTTCTAAAGATGATGCACAAGAAAGCCCGCAAACAGTTTGCTGAAGACAAGCAGACTAAGGACATGGATTACTGGAACCATGTCCTGTGGTCTGATGAGACCAAGATAAACTTATTTGGTTCAGATGGTGTCAAGCGTGTGTGGCGGCAACCAGGTCAAGCATGGTGGTGGGAGTGCCATGGTCCGGGGCTGCATGAGTGTTGCTGGCACTTGGGAGCTAATGCCAACATGTACTGTGACATACTGAAGCAGAGCATGATCCCCTCCCTTCAGAAACTGGGCCGCAGGGCAGTATTCCAACATGATAACGACCCCAAACACACCTCCAAGATGACCACTGCCTTGCTAAAGAAGCTGAGGGTAAAGGGGATGGACTGGCTAAGCATGTCTCCAGACCTAAACCCTATTGAGCATCTATAGGGCATCCTCAAACGGAAGGTGGAGGAGCACATGGTCTCTAACATCCACCAGCTCTGTGATGTCATCATGGAGGATTGGAAGAGGACTCCAGTGGCAATCTGTGAAGCTCTGGTGAACTCCATGCCCAACAGGGTTAAGGCAGTGCTGGAAAATAATGGTGGCCACACAAAATATTGACACTTTGGGCCCAATTTTTTTTTTTTTTTTTTTTTTTAAACAAAGACATTACTGTACATTGCTGTGTGTCAGTGATGGAGTACTTAAGTCATGGTTTTTAACTTGATTTGGATTTATGTATGACTCAAGAGGGACCTTAACTTAGACTTGTTGAGGATACTCTATTACAGCTGACTGCATTTCAGAATTAAATATGGTGATCTACATTGGGTTTTACCAAAGTATTCACTAGGGCATGTTTGGTTCGATTGTACGTATTTCATGGTGGACAATGTGGTGATATCAAAAAAATTGTACAAGTTTAGGAAATATCACTTAGAGAATATGGTTTTATACTTACATTACTAGCGAGTAGCGCACTTCCGCTTTCATAGACTCTTTTTCTGTTTACGTTGCCATGTGTTTCTCTGTTTTGGTTCACGTCATGTCTCCACCCCTGTTTGCTCATTGGTTCTGGTATCATGTGTCTTTATGAGTTTCACGTGTTTTGTGTTAGTCGTTATTTCATTCACATTATTTAAGCCCTTTTGTTTCTTCGCTACAGCGTGAAGTATTAGACTAGCTGTTTAACTTTTGTTTTCTCATCTATGCCAAGCAGATTATTACGGACTGGATTTTGGTTTCTGGAACTTTGCTATTTCCCTCGGTGTTCGGATTACTGCCTTGCCCTATTTCTGGATTATTGTGTGTTTTTGAACCCTGCCTAAGTTTCACTATTAGCCCTCATACTATTGTTTTTTCCTTGCCCCTTGTCTCACATTTTCTCCCTGTTCCTATTTTTGTGACTGTTCCGTTAATTTTGAGTTATTCCTAATAAAGTGACTTTTTCCCCTGCGCATGCATCCAGCCCTCGTTTACATGCTCTAATAGAATACTTCGCCCAACATGGATGCAGCAGGGAAATTGAGGGCACGCCGCGCCAAATTTTTTGTGGTTCCCCCGTTAGATTCTATTTCATTTCCCCAGTGGACCTTTATTTATCCCCCTTCCGCGTTCAATGGTTTTTCTCCTGCAAGCCCAATTTACTTCCTTAGTTTGGAGGACCCCAAGCCTGACGAGGAACAGTGGTTGTGATTCCTTCTGTCCCGTTTAGTGGGCTCAGCTCACCAGTGGGCGGAGCTTCACCTCGCCAGTGGATCCAAGAAGCTAAATACCGTTTCTGGCTTTGTGGATCCACTGATCCAGGTGTTCATGAGTCCTGAATTCAAGCCCGACCTCAAAATTTTCTTGGGGAGGAACCGCCTGTCTGATCGAGCCAGCCGGCCATTCATTGAGCACTATGGGAGGGAGCTGGCCGACATGGTGGCCTGCACCTCTCAGCCCCTGACCCAGGAGTGCGTGAGCGGGGGCTGCATCGGACAGGCAATACTGCGGCATGCCAACCCAGAGCTCCAGCCAGAGACCCAGCAGGAGGTCTCCCCAGTGGAGCTCCCACAGGAGGTTAACCTGGCGACCTCCAGCCCAGAGCTCCAGCCGGAGACCCAGCAGGAGGTCTCCCCAGCGGAGCTCCCATTGGAGGTTAACCTGGTGACCTCCAGCCCTGAGCCCCAGCTGGAGACCCAGCAGGAGGTCTCCTCAGCGGAGCTCCGACCGGTGGTCAACGTAGCCCTTTTGTTTCTTCGCTACAATGCGAAGTATTAGACTTGCTGTTTAATTTTTGTTTTCTCGTCTATGCCAAGCGGATTATTACAGACTGGATTTTGGTTTCTGGAACTTTGCTATTTCCCTCGGTTTTCGGATTACCCTTGCCCTATTTCTGGATTACTGCCTTGCCCTATTTTTTGGATTACTGCCTTGCCATTTCTCTGGATTACTGCGTTGCCCTCTTCCTGGATTATTGTGTGTTTTGAACCCTGCCTAAGTTTCACTATTAGCCCTGTTACTATTGTTTTTTCCTTGCCGCTTGTCTCACATTTTCTCCCTGTTCCTATTTTTGTGACTGTTCCGTTAATTTTGAGTTATTCCTAATAAAGTGACTTTTTCCCCTGCGCATGCATCCAGCCCCCGTTTACGTGTTGTAACAGGTACACACTATTCAACATTGGAGCACTTCATGCATAACTTAAGATTAAAAGTGGTATTTGACTATTAAGAAGTTATATATTTAAATGTTAGAGTTCTAATTACATTTGTCATGCCTGGACCTACTCTCTAGGGTTTTACTGTAAAACAAATTCATCAAAATAAATGGCTAAAAGGGTCCCTTAGCTACTGACAAATGATTTCCTAGAATTCTTGCAAAAGCTTGTGATGTATAGTATATGAAATAAAGGCAAAAACATCAAAAGATAACACATTAAACTATGTGCTATACAAATTACTACAAGATTTGGATTTTTGCAACACAAAGAAAACACAAGCCTAATTGCCAAGTTAATTAGTCATTAATTTAGCATTCTGATATTAATTGCCATATTAATCAGATACCAATACATATAAAACAAAAGAACTACATTAAAATTATTCACTGAAACTAACAGGTGAAATCACAGCTACAGTGCAATACCGCGAGTGTGCAATACTGCAATTTCCATGAATCAAGAAGCACATGTCCCTTGCACTAAGCACAAATAGGATTCTCGACAAACTGGTATAATACGGTTGAAAAACTATGCATCTTTATATATAGTTATGAACATCTGTACATCGGTGATTGTAAAACTAATGTGTGCCATTATGTGAGTATGAGAAATGTTTTACCTTTGCTGGCATTCTCCACATGCTCCAGCTCATCAAGGAACTTCAGGATCTCTGGATACATCTCCTCAGACTTCTCAGCCAAGAAATGCAAAAGTGTTGTATTCTGGTCTGTTGACTTTGTGTCCCGTAGCTATATAAAAAAAAAAAGTCAGATGGAGATGAAAATTTTAGTTATTGATATTAATGCATGCATACATACATGTACATGTAATACATAATCAATACTTAATTTTACAGATTTAGCCTTCAGGTAAAAGAAAAATAAAGGAAAGGCCTTCATTGAAATCTAAACAAGCTAAGCAACCTACATCTTTGACTAGAAGGCTTGTGCTTTTCTATACCTATTAATTTAAAATAAATGAACATATAGGCCCTGTGTTATGTGTGCAAACTGCAAATGCTGGCATGGTGTGGTGATTTACAATGAATAACTGCACGAGTTACATAACAGCGAAAGTAAAGGAATTGGAAACAATATATAAATTAGATTATTGTGTTTGCTATTTGAACTTGATAGTAATGGTAATGTTTCGAAGAAAATCACAGAAGAATCAAAATGAAACCCACCACACAAACGTAATTGCATAAAAACTGATCAAAATACAATATGAACACTGCTAATAACGTATGTTTGAATGAAAATGTTTTAACAAGCTCTATTTAAATTGCTAGTGGCATTTATTGGAGGTGCAAACATGCTGTAAATGTCTAAGCTGAAATTACAATATACTATTATACAATACTGTTCAGTCGTCATTTTGAGAAACTATGGCACAATCTTGATAAACCTTCTCACTAGAAAAACCCACTAAATGGTATAATTCGGTCTTGAACTGGTGGGAATGGACTTCTGCAAATGTAAAATATGGTCTGAAGTCATGCTAATCTGTGCACGCAATCACCATCCCCAGTGAAATTACATTGTGGGCGATAAATTAATCTATTTGCATATACCACACTATATTTCACACTTTTAGGTAGAAATGTCTCACAGTGGAAAGTGGGTAGCATTCAGTCCTGAGCTTGGTTGACTGTGTGGAGATTAGTAGGATAGATGTATGTATGTATGGATGGATGGATGGATGTACTGTTTTGATCTCTGAAGGGGAAAATTGAGAATTCAAAGGGAAGTTTCTGTCCCTGTGTTCATGTGGATGTCTTCTGGGTTCCCGCCACCTTGTTAAAACATGCAAGTAGGTGGATTAGCTAAGATAAACTGTCCTTTGGTGTGACTAAGTGTATGAAAGTGTGTGTGCATAGAGCCCTGTGATAAGACATGCAGTGTGTATTTCCGCCTCACACCCAGTGCTCCTGGGATTGGCTCCGGATCCATCCACCTTGATGAGGATAAAGTGGTTAGGCTGCCTTATTGAATTAGATATTCATAATCTTTTATCTATTTATGTGTTCATGATATACTTTCATGTAGGGCAAGTGCAAACAACAGCAAAAACAAGCTTAAAAACACCAGCAAATAAGCTAAATAAATCTTTCATCCTCCTTTTTTAAGAGATGGCATAATTTTCAGTTAGTATTCATTCAAAGAAGTAAAGTCCATGCATTGAACATTTTCAGTGTCAAAAAGTGTCCTAAATTAATTAATTAATTAATTAATTAAAACAAAGATTTGGCATGTCACCTTGACATGCAGTACTTGAAGCAGCATGATGCACCACTTCTTTCCCTAGTATAATTAAGCAACAGCTACCCTCAGGTCATGATTGTGATGACAGCTACCAAGTTTCGTCTCAATAGGTTAAAGCGTTGTGGAGATATAGCCTCACATCCATTTTGGCATGCTCGCCATTGAATTAGATCACGCTTGATTTGAGAACGGGCTTTTGTCAGCATTGTCGGATGATGATCTGTTTCAATTTTCATGAAAATCAGAGCAACAGCATAGAAGCAGTTCGAAAAAGTATATTTTTCAGAAAATTCAAAATGGCGGACAGGAATTTTAGTGAACCATGGCATCATTGGTATCATTATTCTCTGCATGACCCAGGGAGTCTGTCAAGACCAATCTCATGACAATGCGCGAAAGTAGTCAAAAGCTATTAGCATTTTTTGTAATTGCATTATAATTGTTGACCTCAAGGTGGTGCTGTCCTGAAACTTTTTGAGTACTTTTGGGGCATGGTCCTGATGACACCTACCAATTTTTGTAACAATGTGCCATATGGTTCATAAAATACAGCGTTTTAGACTAAATTCAACATGGCCGACCACCAAAATGGCTGAAATTAAAAATTGTAATACCAAACGACTTGGTATGCCTCACTGAATCTGAAGAGACCAGTTTCATGATTTTAGGACAAAACATTCATAGGTTATAAGCAAAAATGTGCTTTTTTTCATATCTCATGATCACTAGGTGGCACTATTCTGAAACTGTACAGGTACCCTCAAATCATGATGGTTATGACATATACTAAGTATGCGCCAAGTGGTTCATAAAATACAGCATTTAAGACCAAATTCAACATGGCCGACCACCAAAATGGTTGAAATTCAAAAATGTAAAAACTTTTTCAAAAGCTTAAAAAATTATTCAAAAGCTATTAGCATTTTTTGAAATTTCATTATACTTTTTGACCACAAGGTGGCGCTGTCTGGAAACTTCTTGTGCTCCTTCGGGGCATGGTGCCAATGACACTTACCAAGTTTTGTAATATGTCAGTGCGTTCGTAAAATATAGCATTTTACTACAAAATTCAAAATGGCCAATGCTCAAAATGGCAGACATGAGGAAATTGGGTACCCTTAGACTCGGAATGCTGTACAGAATCTAAGGTGATAAGTCTCATGATTTTTGGTCAACCTTTTCAGAAATTATAAGCAAAATTAGCAATTTTCCTATCTTGTGACCACTAGGTGGCGCTGTGCCGATACGGTTGCGGAGATACAGCATCACGTCCATTTTGGCGTAGTCTGCATCAAATTCATTGACGTGCTATACAAGAACAGTTGGGTCTATCAAAAAGCTTTTGATAATTTTTTGCCACCACAGTGTGAAGATGATGTGATTCAATTTTGGTGACAATTGGACGACCCGCCTAAGAGGAGTTCAAAAAAGTAGGTTTTTCAGACAATTCAAAATGGCAGACAGGAATTTTAGCCTACTATGGCATAATTGGTATGACGGTTTTCTGCATGACCCACGGAATCTGGCAAGAACAATCTCTTGACAATGCACAAAAATAGTCAACAGCTATTAGCATTTTTGTAATTACATTAGAATTGTTGACCACAGTGTGGCGCTGTCCTGAAAAGTTTTGCATACTTTTGGGGCATGGTCCTGATGACATTTACCAATTATATAAAAGTTTTTTATTCATTCACATGTTATTTGAGAATGGGCTGACTAATCAAATGAAATGATTGAATTCCGTAACTTTTTGTCGGCATGGTCTGAAGATGATCTGATTCGATTTTCGTGAAAATCAGACAGACGGCATAGGAGGAGTTCAAAAAAGTAAGTTTTTCGGAAAATTCAAAATGGCGGAAAATCTAGAGGGCAGAACTTGAAACCATGGTATGGTATCCATTCAAATCATCTTGAGCCAAGGAATTAGTGGAAAAAATAATTTTGTTTCTAGACCTTACGGTTCAAACGTTATTAGCATAAACATCATTGCAAATTTGGACAGTTGGTGGCACTAGGGGGCTTGAGTTACAGAGTCCAAATTGGCTGTATTAACGGTTCAGACTGCCCTGTATCAGTGTGCCAAATTTCATAACTTTCCCTCAAGCAGTTCTATGGGCTGCCATAGACTCAAGAGTGGAAGAAGAAGAAGAAGAAAACTAGCGAATACAATAGGTGCCTATGCACCTTCGGTGCTTGGCCCCTAATATATATATATATTTTTTTAAATAATGATTTTAAAAAAACAGACCATGCCCAGACTGTCAGCCAAAAGAAGGAATATGAGGCTACATTGGGTACAGACTCATCAAAACTGTACAGTTGAGGATTGAAAAAAAGACCAGGAAACATTTTTCCAATAGTTAACTGTATGTGTGTTAACCTTGGTGTATGTGTATGTGTATGTATGGTGAGGTGTATGTGAAAGTGTAATAACCAGAAACAAACTTAATCCAGCTCAAACTAACTTCCTCTTTATCTCAGATTATAACACCTGACTCTAATTTCACCTTCAAATTAACTGCTAATCCTAGAGCTTCACATACTTTTGCCAGATATGTAATATTGGATTATTTTCCTCAATAAATAATTGATCAAGTATAATATTTTTGTCTCATTTGTTTAACTGCGTTCTCGTTGTCTACTTTTAGGACTCGTGTAAAAATTGGACGATGTTTTTGGTCATATTTATGCAGATATATAGAACTCTAAAGGGTTTACAAACTTTAAAGCACCACTGTAAGACAAGGTGGTATGCTTAGGATCATGAGCAGTTCCTTCCACACACACACACACACACACACACACACACAGACGCACAGACACACACACACACACATATATATATATATATATATATATATATATATATATATATATATATATATATATATATATATATATATATATATATAGGCAGATGTGTAAAAATGCTGTAAAGTAAGAATGCTTTCAAAAATAGACATGTTAATAGTTTATATTTATCAATTAACAAAGTGCAAAGTGAGTGAAAAGAAGAAAAATCTATATCAAATCAATATTTGGTGTGACCACCCTTTGCCTTCAAAACAGCATCAATTCTTCTAGGTACACTTGCACAAAGTCAGATTTTGTAGGCATATAGTCAGGTGTATGATTAAACAATTATATGAAACAGGTGCTAATGATCATCAATTCAATATGTAGGTTGAAACACAATCATTAACTGAAAGAGAAACAGCTGTATAGGAGGAATAAAACTGGGTGAGGAACAGCCAAACTCAGCTAACAAGGTGAGGTTGCTGAAAACAGTTTATTGTCAAAACTCATACACCATAGCAAGACTGAACACAGCAAGGTAGTTATACTTATACAAGACAGAAGGTAGTTATACTGCATCAGCAAGATCTCTCCCAGGCAGAAATTTCAAGGCAGACAGGGGTTTCCAGATGTGCTGTTCAACCTCTTTGGATGAAGCACAAGAAACGGGCAACGTTGAAGACCGTAGATGCAGCAGAGGAAACTTACTGCAGCAGATGAAAGACACATCAGGCTTACTTCCCTTCACAATTGGAAGATCTCCAGCGGTGCCATCAGCTCAGACCTGGCAGAAACCAGTGGGACTCTGGTACACCCATCTACTGTCCGGAGATGTCTGGTCAGAAGTGGCCAGACTTGCGGCCAAAAAGCCATACCTTCAACATGGAAACAAGGCCAAGCGACTCAACTATGCATGAAAACATATGAACTGGAGTGTAGAAAAATGGCAGTAGGTGCTCTGGACTGATGAGTCAAAATTTGACATATTTGGCTGTAGCAGAAGGCAGTTTGTTTGCCGAAGGGCTAAAGAGAGGTACACGAATGAGGCAACGGTGAAGCATGGTGGAGGTTCCTTGCAAGTTTGAGGCTGCATTTCTGCAAATGGAGTTGGGGATTTGGTCAGAATTAATGGTCTCCTCAATGCTGAGAAGTACAGGCAGATACTTTTGCATTATGCAATACCATAAATGAGGCATATGATTGGCCCCAAATGTATTCTGCAGCATGACAATGACCCAAAGGATACAGGGAAAATCATTAATAACTATCTTCAGCGTAAAGAAGAACAAGGAGTCCCGGAAGTGATGGTATGGCACCCACAGAGCCCTGATCTCAACATCATCGAGTCTGTCTGGGATTACATGAAGAGAGAGAAGCAACTGAGGCTGCCTAAATCCACAGAAGAACTGTGGTTAGTTATCCAAGATGTTTGGGCCAACCTACTTGCCGAGTTCCTTCAAAAACTGTATTCAAGTGTACCTAGAAGAATTGATGAATTGATGCTGTTTTGAAGGCAAAGGGTAGTCACACCAAATATTGATTTGATGTAGATTTTTCTTCTGTTCACTCATAAACTATTATTTACAGTATCTCACAAAAGTGAGTACACCCCTCACATTTTTGTAAATATTTTATTATATCTTTTCATGGGACAACACTGATGAAATGACACTTTGCTACAATGTAAAGTAGTGAGTGTACAGCTTGTATAACAGTGTAAATTTGCTGTCCCCTCAAAATAACTCAACACACAGCCATTAATGTCTAAACCGCTGGCAACAAAAGTGAGTACACCCCTAAGTGAAAATGTCCAAATTGGGCCCAAAGTGTCAATATTTTGTGTGGCCACCATTATTTTCCAGCACTGCCTTAACACTGTTGGACATGGAGTTCACCAGAGCTTCACAGGTTGCCACTGGAGTCCTCCATCACGACATCACAGAGCTGGTGGATGTTAGAGACCTTGCGCTTCTCCACCTTCCATTTGAGGATGTCCCACAGATACTCAATAGTGTTTAGGTCTGGAGACATGCTTGGCCAGTCCATGACCTTTACCCTCAGCTTCTTTAGCAAGGCAGTGGTTGTCTTGGAGGTGTGTTTGGGGTCGTTATCATGTTGGAATACTGCCCTTCGGCCCAGTTTCCGAAGGGAGGGGCTCATGCTCTGCTTCAGTGTGTCACAGTACATGTTGGCATTAGCTCCCCAGTGTCGGCAGCACTCATGCAGCCCTAGACCATGACACCTCCACCACCATGCTTGACTGTAGGCAAGACACACTTGTCTTTGTACTCCTCACCTGGTTGCCGCCACACACGCTTGACACCATCTGAACCAAATAAGTTTATCTTGGTCTCATCAGACCATAGGACATGGTTCCAGTAATCCATGTCCTAAGTCTGCTTGTCTTCAGCAAACTGTTTGCGGGCTTTCTTTTGCATCATCTTTAGAAGAGCCTTCCTTCTGGGACGACAGCCATGCAGACCAATTTGATGCAGTGTGCAGCATATGGTCTGAGCACTGACAGGCTGACCCCCCACCCCTTCAACCTCTGCAGCAATGCTGGCAGCACGCATATGTCTATTCTGCAAAGCCAACCTCTGGATATGATGCTGAGCACATGCACTCAACTTCTTTGGTCGTCCATGACGAGGCCTGTTCTGACTGGAACCTGTCCTGTTAAACTGCTGTATGGTCTTGGCCACCATGCTGCAGCTCAGTTTCAGGGTGTTGGCAATCTTCTTATAGCTAGGACATCTTTATGTAGAGCAACAATTCTTTTTTTCAGATCCTCAGAGAGTTCTTTGCCATGGGGTGCCATGTTGAACTTCCAGTGACCAGTATGAGAGAGTGTGAGAGCGATAACACCAAACTTAACACATCTGCTCCCCATTCACACCTGAGACCTTGTAACACTAACGAGTCACATGACACAGGAGAAGGAAAATGGCTGATTGGGCCCAATTTGGACATTTTCACTTAGGGGTGTACTCACTTTTGTTGCCAGCGGTTTAGACATTAATGGCTGTGTGTTGAGTTATTTTGAGGGGACAGCAAATTTACACTGTTATACAAGCTGTACACTCACTACTTTACATTGTAGCAAAGTGTCATTTCGTCAGTGTTGTCCCATGAAAAGATATAATAAAATATTTACAAAAATGTGAGGGGTGTACTCACTTTTGTGAGATACTGTATGTAACGTCTGAACGTATCAAACTGATTTCTGGATCAGCCTGGCTTAGCATAGAATTTCCTTTTGTTTCTTTTGAGCTATAAATCTGTTTAATGACCACTCTGGCCCCAGTTTGACCAGATACCTTTGGAATGCTAACAACCAAACTTCCCCCCTTGGCACACACACACACACACACACACACACACACACACACACACACACACACACAAGCTTACCGTACACACACAATGGAGAAATCTCTCTCTTTTCAATGTAACGTGTAATTATAAGTAATTATTCCTAAATGCCTAAATAGTGTGATGTTATCTTGTTTACATATATTGTGTGTTTATGTAACTAACCTTAATGATGTTAGATAGTTTTAATTTAGGATATCATTTTAAATGTCTGTAACCAGGTTATATTTGTAATATTCTTTACAAGTCCATCGAATTTGGTATGTAGTTAATCGTCTCGAAATACCCTGACTGATTGTGCATATCATATTGCAATGGGATACATTATTACATGCTTTCTCGTAATTTCATTTATAACACGGAATAAACCAGCTCCTCCCTGGACATTTAAATTAGGGTCCGAGACCAGACAAAGCGAGTTCATCCGGACATGCAAATCCAACTTCCTGATTGGCCCATAGCCCAAAGAGGCGTGTGCATTGGTGTTGTCTTTAAAACAACACCACGCTTTGAAATCTCGGCTCTTCCTCTTCGGTCTCTTCAGTAACTCTTCACTCACACTCTTCCGGTTTCTCTCTCCCCCGGGGCCACGTGCCCCGGGAAGAGGAAGCCAGGATCTCTCTCTCCCGGACAAAGGATGCAACCGCTTCACGCCACGCCTTTTTGCAAATGGCGCAACGAACCAGCGAATTCTACACGACCTCGCGCAAACTTTCAAACCGAAGCCATGCAAGTGTAGTTAATGAACCTATATCCGCGTTTAAGATTTTACACCTGTTTACAGGAGAATTAAGTTCGTTGCTGGTTTGAAAAAGGCTAATTAGTTGTGTTTTTGTCTGCCACTCCCTTTTACTTCATTACTTTCTCTCTATCCCTTTTCTTTTCTTGTATATAGATGTACATATGTATGTTTTGCTTAGAGTTAGTCGTGTGTATCCATAGCTTTTAAAATCTATTATCACCACGCTTGATTTGTCTCTGTTTTGTCATGTGATGAGTCAATTAAACGCTGCATAAGATCTCGATTACCTGCTCTAATCTTTAATAACAAACTTCGTGGGTTAATTCTTCCTGGCCAGAAGGATAAACTCCCTCTTTAGAGTTCAAAAAGCTGATCATAGACCACATACATAGTCATAATTAATTATAATCCATTGTAGTTAATTATCTATATGTATATACATGAATTCCCTTTCATGGCTGATGTATATTTATAACTGGTCACAACACGCGTTGATTAGATATATAGATATATTTCATGCCATTCGAGCTAATTCCTTATATAAATTGGAGAATACATTTAAACGTGTTACTACACATTCTGGTAGATAATGCGGGCACGCTTTAAAACTCATCTCCTTTAAAAAGGTGCTTCGAATCTAAGCGTGCGATTCTGTTTTCGTTTTTCATGTTTAAAGTTGATCCATTACATTATTCTGGTTGAAAAGAATAATGCTAGTAATGCTTGATTCGTTACATTTATTAATAACTAAAATAATAAACTATTATTTTGTAAAGCATTCTCACTTTACAGCATAATTTTTCACACCTGTCTAAAACTTTTGCACAGTACTCTCTCTCTCTCTCTCTCTCTCTCTCTCTCTCTCTTTATTGTGGCCAGCCTAAGGCACACCTGTGCAATAATCATGCTGTCTAATCAGCATGTTGATATGCCACACCTGTGAGGTGGATGGATTATCTCGGCAAAGGAGAAGTGTTCACTAACACAGATTAAGACACATTTGTGAACAATATTTGAGAGAAATAGGCCTTTTGTGTACATAGAGTAAGTCTTAGATCTTTGAGTTCAGCTCATGAAAAATGGGGGCAAAAACAAAAGTGTTGCGTTTATAATTTTGTTCAGTATATACACACACACACACACACACACACACACACACACACTATATTAGGTCTGGTTCCATCGATCCAATCCATGCTGCATGCCCACTCCACTGTGTTTTTCTCAGGTAATTCTAGTGACTACAAGAAGGTCAGATATGACCTTCAAAAGAGAAAATAGGACCTTCAAAAGTGTCACTACACCACTGCTGACACCTGGCGCATGTGGCAGCGATTACAAAATATCACAGACTATCAAGGCAGAAGCAGGGCCGAAATTATGGACAGCCACATCACACCAGATGAGTTCAATGAATTCTATGACTGCTTTGAGACCCTCGACACCAAGCCGCTGGGGAGTAAGCTGGTTAGTGGGAGCACATAGAACCTACCATTCAAAGTAACATCTGTAGGTTTGGGAAAATAGTCTCACAGTCTCACATTTTGGGAAAATAAACCCACGGAAAACAGCTGGCCCAGACAACATCCCTGGAAGGGCACTCAGAGCCTGCTCATCAGTGTTAGCTGATGTCTTTGTGTATATATTCAACTTGTCCCTCGCACAAGCCTCAATTCCCACCTGCTTGAAGAGGACCACCACTGTACCGCTAAAAAAAAATAATAAAGCAACCTGTCTCAACAACTACCAGCCCATTGCACTGACTCCAATAATGATGAAGTGCTTCGAGAGTATCATCATGAGTCACATCCAGACCATCACACCTGACACTCTGGACCCTCTTCAGTTCACATACAGACCAAATTCCACTTTGAATGGAATTGTTTTAATCTTGATTACAGCTTACAGCTCATGGAAACAAGATACTGGAAGAATCCAGTATCTCAAAAATATTAGAATAAAGAATTTGTAATACAGCAATGTCAACCTGAGAAGAGCTCTAATCAGCTAATTAATTCAAAACACCTTTTTACTCAAAACACCGTTGCTCAGTGGTCCAAAGTCCTCTTTTCAGGTGAAAGTAAAATTTGCATTTCATTTGGAAATCAAGGTCCCAGAGTCTGGAGGAAGAGTGGAGAGGCACAGAATCTAAGTTGCTTGAAGTCCAGTATTAATTTTCCACAGTCAGTGATGATTTGGGGTGCCATGTCATCTGCTGGTGTTGGTCCACTGTGTTTTCTCAAGTCAAGAGTCAATGCAGCCATCTACCAGGAGATTTTAGAGCACTTCATGCTTCCATCTGCTGACAAGCTTTATAGAGATGCTGATTTCCTTTTCCAGCAGGACATGGCACCTGCCCACAGTGCCAAAACTACTAGTAACTGGTTTGCTGACCATGGTATTACTGTGCTTGATTGGCCAGCCAACTCACCTGACCTGAACCCCATAGAGAAACTATGGGGTATTGTCAAGAGGAAAATGAGAGACACCAGACCCAACAATACAGACGAGCTGAAGGCCGCTATCAAAGCAACCTGGGTTTCCATAACACCTCAGCAGTGCCACAGGCTGATTGCCTCCATGCCACACCCTATTGATGCAGTAATTCGTCCAAAAGGAGCCCCAACTAACTATTGAGTGCATAAATTGACATACTTTTCAGCAGGTCGACATTTCTGTATTATAAATTGTTGTAATATTCTAATATTTTGAGATACTGGATTTTTGATTTCCATGAGCTGTAAGCCGTAATCATCAAGGTTAAAACAAAAAGGCTTATTTCAGTGAAATATTTCACTTTATGTGTAATGAATCCAGAATATATGAAAGTTCCACTTTTTGAATTAAATTATGAAAAAAAACGAATTTTCTGAGATGCACCTGTAAATGTATATGTACCATCTCCTCCGAAAGTATTGTAATGGCAAGGCCAATTCTTTTTTTTTGTTTGTTTGTTTTTTGCTATACACTGGACATTTGGGTTTCAGATCAAAAGATAAACAGATGATAGATCAGAATTTCAGCTTTCCTTTCCTGATATTTACATCTAGATGTGATAAACAACTTAGAATATGGCATCTATTGTTTGAACCCACCCATTTTTCAAGTGATCAAAAATATTGGAACATGTGACAGGTGTTTCTTATTGCCCAGGTTTGGCCTGTTAGAATGATTGTTTAAAGAATTAATAGCTCTGAATGTCTATTCTTGGTTTGAGCCCTGGGTTTCTCCTGTGAAGACTGCAGTTGTTGTTGAAAAGGATAAACCAACCAGAGAGAAGACCAGAGATCTCTCTATGACAGAAAAGCAAACTATTTTGAAGCTGAGAAAAGAGGGAAAATTGCACAAACAATGGGCAAAGCCAACACAACAATCTGTAATGTCCTGAAAAAGAAAGAAACCACTGGTGTACTAACAAGAAGATATCAAACAGGTCAGCCAAAGAACAACAGCAGTCGATGACAGAAACATTGAGGGCTGCGAAGAAAAACCCGAAAACAATGCCAGGGACAGCACCAACAACCTCCACAGGTCAAGGGTGAAGGTTCCACAATCCAATGTTCAAAGAAGATTTTGAGAGCATAAATATAGAGGTCATACCATAAAATGCTAACCACTCATCAACAGTAAGAATCGGAAGGCCAGATTGGGATTTGCAAAGAAATATAAAGATGAGCCACAAAAGTTCTGGAACCAAGATTAACCTCTATCAAAGTGATGGAAAGGCCAAAGTGTGGATAAAGAAAGGATCTGCTCATGATCCAAAACATGCAAGCTCATTGGTCAAGCACAGTGTTGGTAGTCTCATGGCTTGTGCTTGCAAGGTTGCTACTGGAAAGGGCTCATTGATCTTTATTGATGATGTAACTCATTTTTAGTAATTCAGTGTTTTTTATTTTCAAAAAAAGCACACAAAACACATGAGGAAAAAAAATAATAAAACTGATTTAACAAATTAGTACTCCCTCTAACCCCAACAACCCCACCCACTCCATCGCACATCATGATCAAACAGCAGAGAATAAGATTTTATTAACAGTCCAAAAGATCTTTAACTGTAGATATTGAGGTCTTCCACATAGACAAGGTATCAGGTTTGGCATGATTGATCCGTGCCGATCACAGTTCCAGATACCATAGTTCAAGTAAAGAATGCATCCAATGTTTAGTTGAAAGGTCATGAGGAGGTTTCCAATGCTGAACTAATACATTCTTTGTGACAGTCATGCCAGGTAACCAAAATTTCCGGTCTTTTTCACTTAGAGGAAATTGAGAATTATCATTCAACAATAAAAGAGCAGGATCTGTAGGAAAGCATTTAGGAAATCCTTAAGACATTGTACAGAACATCTAGCACCATATCCCAAAATGTTTGTACATCTGGACATTCCCAAAGCATGTGCATCAATGTGCCCAAGTTCCCTTACCCACAAAAATTACAATAAGGGTGGGGTGATTACCCCATGACATGTCGTATTTGTATGGTTAAATATGCTCTGTGAATCATTTTAAAATGCATGAACTGATGGTTGGGATTCATAGATGTATGGAATGTATTGTCCCACACTGTTTACCAGTCAATATTTCTATTAGGAGGAGCCAGATCTGATAACCATACATTTGCCTTCGGCGAAACAACTGTGTTATGGTCTGTAAGTAAAGATGAGAAACAGTTCCTTTGCTTGGCGCATTTGTTGTTGAAGGTTTGTACAAACCTTCAAACTCATCCGGTAGTGAAATGGATTCTAAATGCGCCAAGCAAAGGAACTGTTTCTCATCTTTAAAGCTGTGTGTAGTTTGAAATAAAGAAATAAAGTATTACGGGAAAAAATTTAATATTTTATTTAGTTCCTGGAAATCCAGGTCTGATCCCTATGCTTTTAAATCATTTAGTATCATAATACCCTTTATTGCCCAAGATGGCTGCAAGAATCAAACAAGAATCAAACCATTTCACAGCTGAGAGCAGAATGAATGACCAATGGTACCATTTAAAATTAGGGCAACCCCATCCACCTTTCATTTTACTTTGTTGAAGTGTGGACCACTTAAAGTGGTGATGTCTTCCATTCCATATATATTTTATCAGAAAGAATCTAGCCTTTTCCAAATATTTGCTGGTGGGGGGAGAGGAAGCATAGAACTAATAAAGTTAATTCGGTGTAAAAATATTCATTTTTATTGTTGACATTCGGGCAGGTGGTGACGAAGGTAGAAACATCCATCTCTGAATATCAGACTTATTTATTTATTTATTTTTTCAAAAATTGACATATAATTAATGCATCCAATCTAATGGGGGAGTAACTTAATCCTGCAGCAAGACCATGACCCAAAACATACTGAAAACACAACAAAGGACTTCATAAGGGTAAAAGGTGGAAGGGTTTAGACTGGCCAAGTCAATCACTAGACCTTAACCCAATTGAGCATGCATTTCACCTCCTGAAGAGGAGGCTGATGGGAGAAATCTCCCAAAACAAACAACAAAAAGAAGCTGTGGTACAAGCCTGGAAAAGCATCACAATGAAGAATGCAACAGTTTGTTAATGTCAGAGGTGACTGGCTTGATGCATTTATTGCAAGCAAGGGGTATGCAACTAAATATTAAGTGTTATTTATTTTAATTTACTAGACTGTAACTTTTTATTTATTCCTATAATTCTGCTCACTTAAACATTGGGTGGTCTGTTGTATAGATGTATATCTGGATAACCAAATTAATTAAATTAATTAATTAATGAAAGGGGGTGCAATGGCGAGGAGGCCAGCAAATTCACCAGCTGACATTCGCGACATGCTGCACACCACCAGCGAACATTGCCACGAATACACGGCCAATAGAAATGCACCATTAGATGATGTATTTTCCTATGACATGCCATAGGATTATGATGAGCCACATGGAAAAGCAATTCCCTACGGCTCTTTGGGACCAACAACTGTTCGTCTCCTCTTCCACCCTGTGTGCCTTTAATATAATCTATCTTTAATAATCGAAAAATAAGGATAGGAGAGTGCAACCTTGGACTGAACCCAGTATTTTCACTTGGTTGAAAGCGTGTCTTAGAGTTTTGTCTTGGGACTGCTCCAAGAGGAAATCCCTAAGGGGAATTCCCCTGAAGGGTGAGGGGCGGATGCATTGTAAATGGAAAATCAGTGCACATTGCTTTAGTCTCTGTTGAGACTTGTTCAGTATATAGAGCATAATCATAGTATTTAAAACATAAGAGGAGAGAGGGAGCTAGCCTGGAGCTTGTTATACTGTAGAAGAGTAAACTGTTTTCTTGGTTTTACAAGCACCTTAAACTTTTGCCCATTCATCTTAATAACTAATAGCTAACCATCTGTAAGTACATTTGTAGTCAATAAATATGGAGATTCTCTCTATTCTTCCATTTTTCCCTATGCTGCAATAGATTTATCTTGTGCTGCCTAGACAGATTGAGCATTGTCTCAGTTTGAGACAAAGGGTAGAATATAAGGGGCAATGTGCATTTATCAAGCTGATTATGAACAGATTTATTTGTGTATTAGTCTTGCTTATGAGGGAAAGGATGACTAGTATGATTTTATTTTGGAGGATGAAAGCTGGCTTATAAATCTGTTCTTTTTGCCACAACATCTGTTTTTTAATACTGTGCCACACTTTAGATCCAGCACATCAGTCAAGACACTTAACAATTTTAAACCCTGTGTGTGACAAGTTTGGCGTGCATGATCACCTGGGTACAGTGTAGATGTTTTTTTTCTTTTCACCTCACTTAGTTCATACCTGATTTACATTTTCTGTAATTTGTCTTTAGATTTTGACCTTTTCAGGTACTGGCACACTGCTACATATTTTTATTGGCATAGGAGTGAGTCACTTTCTGCCTTTTTTTTTTTCTCCACATTTTGTGGTTACAGCCCTTTGTGTGCTTGACCTTTTATAGAGTTTTATGGGCATCACTAAATGCAAATCAGCAGTTTTAGAAAGACATACATACATGTAATAATAATAAACGCATGCAAGTATGAAGAAAATCAGCTTTTCCAAAACTTTTTTAAATCCAGCAGAATATTTTAGTGTGGTTTGACACAAATCCTTACACACAACTTTACTAGCAGAGGCCCAGTGTGAGCTGATCAAAAGATTTAAGCAAAATTACACACTAGCACAGGGGCAAGTGTCTTCTAATACAAGGCAAATTACTGCTATATGTATGCAGATGAGTCAGTCATGATGCTAAGCTTGCTAGTCTAAATGAGAGAGGAAGAAGTAAAGATTTTCTGTCTGGATTCATAATTATACAGTGTTTAGGCACCACATCCATGTCATGAAAACAAGGATTCTTGTCCCTTATGTAGCAGATGAAAACTACACAACAGAGCCTTAGCATGCAATAATGACAGTTTGGGGTATAACAAAAAACAGATTAAAATTTGGAATGCGTGAAATAAAATTTTGATTACCCAGAGTGAGCAGATGATTGATCCTCATCTAATGAAAGTGTGAGTGAGGCTGTGAAAGTGTGGCATATATGTCTGAGGGAGCAATATTTATGAGCTGTGTGTGTGTGTGTGTGTGTGTGTGTGTGTGTGTGTGTGTGTGTAGAGGAAAGAGGAGCTTGGTTGCAGGATTTATTACAGGAATATTGCTTGGTTGGGCACACTGAGGTGGGCTCTGCTAATTAGCTCTCTCAGCATGCTGCTCGAGCTGCAGTGCAATCACAAAGGAAAATTAATATGGAACGACTTACTGGAGTGAAGGTGCTAGCAGACATATTCATGTACTCCTGTCTGGCACTCTGTCCCCGTCTCAGCACGTGCTGTGCATCTCAGTGTGTGCTGCAGCCGTCAGTGCTTCTGGGTTTTATGTGATTGTTTATATGGCCATGTGCATTTTGTTTTGGTTTATGTCTTGGTTGTTTTCCTAATGTGTCATGATTACTCTCATTTGTTTTCACTTCTTCCTTTGATTAGTTTGTGTATTTAAGCCCATATGTTTCATTGTTCCACGCGAAATATCAACTCAATGTATTCTTGCCACACGTTACCAAGCCTTATATCATGTGTGTTGTTATTCTGGTCAAAGTAATTACCAGAGTAATTACCAAAGTAATTATCTGTGGACATATAGCTATAATAATGGACAATGAAATATTTAAGCATCACTGGAGTATTGTCAGTTTCTATATGGTTCCTCTATGATTCAGAGTTCTAGCCAGTCAGTGGATGTTTATGCACGTTAATAAATTTGCCCATAAATAACTAATTTCGGATTTAAATTTTCCAGAAAGGATTCTGAAAAAAGGAAATATATTTTCATTATTCCTTACACCCTTTAAAAACCATTATAGTGGAGATATGTTGCACCTTATGCTTTTGAGTTTCATATGCACAGTGGTGCTTGAAAGTTTAGACAGTATAATTTTCTATATTTCTGCATAAATATCGAAAACATCATCAGAAGTCCTAAAAGTACACAAAGAGAACCCAATTAAGAAATGAGACAACAATATTATACTTTGCCATTTATTTATTGAGGACAATTATCCAATATTACATATATATAAGTGGCAAAAGTATGTGAACCTTTTTGTGGGTAAGGGAACTTGGGTATCTGGTGTGACCCCCTTGTGCAGCAATAACCGCAACAAAACATTTCTGGTAATTTTTGATCAGTCCTGCAGATCGGCTTGGAGGAATTGGAGCCCATTCCTCAGTTAGATATAATGAACAACTTGACAGATACATTGGCCTAGCTTACAAAATAATAAAAGCCTAATAGCTACATTTTGGATTACATACAGTGAGGGAAAAAATTATTTGATCCCCTGCTGATTTTGTATGTTTGCCCACTGGCAAAGAAATGATCAGTCTATAATTTTAATGGTAGGTGTATTTTAACAGTGAGAGACAGAATAGCAATAAAAAAATCCAGAAAAACGCATTTCAAAAAAGTTATGAATTGATTTACATTTTAATGAGTATCAATCAGCAAGATTTCTGGCTCCCAGGTGTCTTTTACACAGGTAAAAACTGAGATTAGGAGCACTCCCTTTAAGAGAGTGCTCTTAATCTCAGCTCGTTACCTGTACAGCTGTGGCCAAAAGTTTTGAGAATGACACAAATATTAATTTTTACAAAGTCTACTGCTTCAGTGTTTTTAGATCTTTTTGTCAGATGTTACTAACTGTTACTGAAGTATAATCACAAGCATTTCATAAGTGTCAATGGTTTTTATTGACAATTACATGAAGTTTATGCAAAGAGTCAATATTTGCAGTGTTGACCCTTCTTTTTCAAGACCTCTGCAATTCGCCCTGTGATGCTGTCAATCAACTTCTGGGCCACATCCTGACTGATCGCAGCCCATTATTGCATAATCAATGCTTGGAGTTTGTCAGAGTTTGTGGGTTTTTGTTTGTCCACCCGCCTCTTGAGGATTGACCACAAATTTTTCCTGGCCATGGACCCAAAATGTCGATGTTTTGTTCCCCGAGCCACCTCGTTATCACTTTTGCCTTGTGGCAAGGTGCCCAATCATGCTGGAAAAGGCATTGTTCGTCACCAAACTGTTCTTGGATGGTTGGGAGAAGTTGCTCTCTGAGGATGTTTTTGTACCATTCTTTATTCATGGCTGTGTTCTTAGGCAAAATTGTGAGTGAGCCCACTCCCTTGGCTGAGAAGCAACCCCACACATGAGTGGTCTCAGGATGCTTTACTGTTGGCATGACACAGGACTGATGGTAGCGCTCACCTTTTCTTCTCCGGACAAGCTTTTTTCCAGAAACAATCGGAAAGGGGATTCATCAGAGAAAATGACATTACCCCAGTCCTCAGCAGTCCAATCCCTGTACTTTTTGCACAATAGCAGTCTGTCCCTGATGTTTTTCCTGGAGAGAAGTGGCTTCTTTGCTGCCTTTCTTGACACCAGGCCATCCTCCAAAAGTCTTCGCCATACTGTGCGTGCAGATGCACTCACACCTGCCTGCTGCCATTCCTGAGCAAGCTCTGCACTGGTGGTGCCCCGATCCCGCAGCTGAATCAACTTTAGGAGACGGTCCTGGCACTTGCTGGACTTTCTTGGGCGCCCTGAAGCCTTCTTCACAACAGTTGAACCTCTCTCCTTGAAGGTCTTGATGATCTAATAAATGGTTGATTTAGGTGCAATCTTACTAGCAGCAATATCCTTGCCTGTGAATCCCTTTTTGTGCAAAGCAATGATGGCTGCACGTGTTTCCTTGCAGGTAACCATAGTTAACAGAGGAAGAACAATAATTTCAAGCACCACCCTCCTTTTAAAGCTTCCAATCTGTTATTCTAACTCAATCAGCATGACAAAGTGATCTCCAGCCTTGTCCTCGTTAACACAGGTGAGAGTGTTAACGAGAGAATCACTGACATGATATCAGCTGGTCCTTTTGTGGAAGGGCTGAAATGCAGTGGACATGTTTTTTGGGGATTAAGTTCATTTTCATGGCAAAGAAGGACTTTGAAATTAGCTGTAATTGATCTGATCACTCTTCATAACATTCTGGAGTATATGCAAATTGCCATCATAAAAACTGAGGCAGCAGACTTTGTAAAAATTAATATTTGTGTCATTCTCAAAACTTTTGGCCATGGCTGTATAGAAGACACCTGTCCACAGAAGCAATCAATCAATCAGATTCCAAACTCTCCACCATGGCCAACACTGTCCATGTCCCTGACATCCTTGGACAGCTCATGGCCAGAGCTGTCCAAGGATGTCAGGGACAAGATTGTAGACCTACACAAGGCTGGAATGGGCTACAAGACAATCGCCAAGCAGTTTGGTGAGAAGGTGACAACAGTTGGTGCGATTATTCACAAATGGAAGAAACACAAAATAACTGTTAGTCTCCCTCGGTCTGGGGCTCCATGCAAGATCTCACCTCGTGGAGTTTCAATAATCCTGAGAATGATGAGGAATCAGCCCAGAACTACACGGGAGAATCTTGTTAATGATCTCAAGGCAGCTGGGACCATAGTCACCAAGAAAACAATTGGTAACACTACGCCGTGAAGGACAGAAATCCTGCAGCACCCGCAAGGTCCCCCTGCTCAAGAAAGCACATGTAAAGTCCTGTCTGAAGTTTGCCTGAATGATTCAGAGGATAACTGGGTGAAAGTGTTGTGGTCAGATGAGACAAAAATCGAGCTCTTTGGCAACAACTCAACTCACCGTGTTTGGAGGAGGAGGAATGCTACCTATGACCCCAAGAACACCATCCCCACTGTCAAACATGGAGGTGGAAACATTATGCTTTGGGGGTGTTTTTCTGCTAAGGGACAGGACAACTGCACCACATCAAAGGGACGATGGACAGGGCCATGTGCTGTCAAATCTTGAGTGAGAACCTCCTTCCCTCAGCCAGGGCATTGAAAATGGGTCATGGATGGGTATTCCAGCATGACAATAACCCAAAACACACAGCCAAGGCAACAAAGCAGTGGCTCAAGAAGAAGCACATTAAGGTCCTGGAGTGGCCTAGCCAGTCTCCAGACCTTAATCCCATAGAAAATCTGTGGAGGGAGCTGAAGGTTCGAGTTGCCAAACGTCAGCCTCGAGACCTTAATGACTTGAAGAGGATCTGCAAAGAGGAGTGGGACAAAATCCCTCCTGAGATTTGTGCAAACCTGGTGGCCAACTACAAGAAACGTCTGACCTCTGTGATTGCCAACAAGGGTTTTGCCACCAAGTACTAAGTCAAATGGGTCAAATACTTATTTCACTCATTAAAATGCAAATCAATTTATAACTTTTTTGAAATGCATTTTTCTGGATTTTTTTGTTATTATTCTATCTCTCACTGTTAAAATACACCTACCATTAAAATTATAGACTGATCATTTCTTTGTCAGTGGGCAAACGTACAAAATCAAATATTTTTTTCCCTGACTGTACATGGGTAATGTGGTTTACAGAGTCTAAAAGCTAGCTTGCTATAAATAAATACATATATTAATAAATCATAATGATTACAGTTTAGGATTATGGGCATGGGTAACGTCAGTTTCCAGAAAATAATATTCAAAATGTGATATGTGGTATGAACACAGATTAATAATAGCATGATGGTTACAAACTTTGAGTTACAAGCCTTGTACAAAAACGTGATACTCAGAAATTTGTTTCATGCAACAGAAATTTGCCACTCTGTGCTTTGTTTACCTTAGCATTAAGAAGGCATCTAGTTAATCTAGGTTGTAGTAGGTGAGATAAAGAAATCAGGTCAGAAAAAGATGTTCCCAGAGTCTGTGTCTTTTATGATGTGAAATGAAATCAGTCCAGTGATTCTACGCTGTGGTCCAGGATGGGGTTTGTTTCGCAACCAGCTTGTGGCATTCTAGGGGGGTGATTTATGGCTTTGTTTAACTTCCTGGCCAGATGGCCCCTCTGACAAAGACCATTAGGGTTACTCACTGGTGTCGTTTGTTCATGCACAACCCAGACTAGCTGGTACCAATCTTGATAGAGTCTTTGAGTCACGGTTTGAATGGTCCGAGGGTGTAGGTTTGGGCCCCCTAAGTGGAATGTGGCTCATTGTTTATCTCTTAATGTTACATCTACACTGCATGGTAGCCCTGAGATCCTAGAGCATCAACAACTCTTTTCTAAGGTCCTCAGAAATATCCTTTGTCAGTGCCATGATACTTCAACAAACATGTGTTGTGAAGATCAGACTTTGATAGATTCCTGTTCTTTAAATAAAACAGGGTGCTCACTCACACCTGATTGTCAAATGATTGAAAACACCTGACTCACATTCAAATTAACTGCTAATCATAGAGGTTCACATATTTACCACTTACAGATATGTAATATTGGATCATTTCCTTTAGTAAACAAATGACCAAGTATAATATTTTTGTGTCATTTGTTTAATTGGCTTCTCTTTCTCTACTTCACTTTTACGTGGTGTTTGAACATAAATGTATGTCGGTGTCATGGGTTTCCCCTCGCGCCATGCTGCGCAAGCATTCAGCACGCGTGAACCGTCCTAAAGTGCAAGCATGCGCTTCTTTGACATTGTCTTTCTTTACTTTCGACACGTGTGTTTTCTTTTGATTTCTGTCCTGTCTCTGCCCCTGTATTGTCATTGGTTGTTTCCTAATGTCTCAGCTGTTTTGCATAATCAACCTTTGATTATGGTTGGTATTTAAACCCCTTGTGTTTCCGTGTTCAGGATGAAGTATCGTATGTCTGTGTTTAACCGCCAGCGCGTTACCAAGCCTTTTGATCTCGTTTTCGTTTCCATAGTTCCTTGATCTGGTTTTGTCCTCACGTTTATGATTCTTGTTTTGCCTAGTTCATGTTGTTTGCTGATCACCTGACCCACGCCTGTTTTCTGACCATGATATCTGCCTTACGATTTGGATTTGTCTGCCCGTCTCTTCAATAACGCTCTTAACTGCATTTGCATCCATCTTCGCCTCTATCATCTGCAATACATGACAGAATACTTCGCCTACCATGGATGCAGCAGGACAGCAGAGGAGACATCACACAGAAATAACCATGCCAGTGCTCAACTCCATTCAGGTTTCACAGTGGACTACCCCCAGAACCATATGATGGATTTTCAGTTTAACCACAAAGCTTTTTGTTACAGTGCCAACTTTATTTTGCCAGCCTGGAGGACCCCAAACCCTACAAGAAGCAGTGGTTGGGGTTCCTGTTGTCAAGACTCATAGGTTCAGTTCACCAGTGGACGGAGCTGCACATTACTACAGGATCTGGTGCGTTACATACCATATCACGTTTTCTTAAACTATTAGTAAAAGTGTTTGGGAGTCCTGATTTTGCTCCCAACCTTAAAAAATTCTTGGGGAGGGCCAGCCTGTCAGAGAAACCCAGCCTGCCGTTCACCACATATTACGAGCAAGCCGACATGGCGGCCTCCACAGCTCATCTTCAGCCCCAGGTTGACAAGGCATAAATGGTGGTGACACAAGCATGCGCAACAGAGGGCTGTAATCAAGAAGGGACTTGATTTCAGGACTGTTTCAAGGGCAGTTGGCACACCCACAAATGGCTACACAAGAGAGCGAGAGCTGAGCTTCAGCCAGAGACCAACGATGTGGTCTCCCCTACTGAGCTTCTGTCTGAGGTCAACATGGTGACCTAATCTCCGGAGCTCCAGCCCGAGACCAACGAGATGGTCTCCCCTGCAGAGCTCCAGCCTGAGACCAATGAGGTGGTCTCTCCTGCGGAGTTCCAGCCGGAGGTGAACGTGGTGACCTCCTCTCAAGCCATGTTCCTGCCAGAGGCTGATGAGGCAGCTTCCCAAGCCATGTTCCTGATGGAGACCCACGAGGTGGTCTCATCTCCGGAGCTCCAGCCCGAGACCAACGATATGGTCTCCCCAGCAGAGCTCCAGCCGGAGGTCAAAGCAGGGACCTCAAACCCAGAGCTCCAGCCGGAGACCCAGCAGATGGTCTCCCCTGCAGAGCTTCAGCCAGAGGTCAATGTGGCGACCTCAAACCCAGAGCTCCAGCCAGAGACCCAGCAGATGTTCTCCCCAGAAGAGCTCCACCAGGAGGTCAACGTGGTGACCTCAATCCCAGAGCTCCAGCCGGAGACCCAGCAGATGGTCTCCCTGGCAGAGCTTCGGCCAGAGTTCAACGTGGCGACCTCAAACCGAGAGCTCCAGCCTGAGACCAACGAGGTGGTCTCACCTGCAGAGCTAACACCAGAGGTCAACCTGGCAACCTTTTCTCAACCCATGTTCCTGCCTGAGGTCAACAAGGCGACCTCCTCTCCTGAGCTCAAGCCTGAGACCCAGCAGATGGTCTCAACTGCAGAGTTCCAGCTGGAGGTCAACCAGACGACCTCCCTTCAAGCCATGTTCCTGCCGGAGGTCAACGAGGTGACCTCCTCTCCTGAGCTCAAGCCTGAGAACCAGCAGATGGTCTCACCTGCAGAGCTGTGTGTGTTCATCTGCCCACGAAATACCACAAAGTCATAATTCACCCCCCAGAATGCCACAAGCCTTGAGAAACAAAGCCTATCCTGGACCACAGCAGAGTCACTAGACTCTACATTCTTTTAATGTCATAGAAAAGACATAGACTCTGCAATACTTTTACGGACTTATTTCTCTGACCACCTACGAGAGTATGTACTGCCATCTTTTCAGATCATCCACGCACCTTCTTAATGCTAAATTACACAAGCATCAGGAATGACCAAACAAAAGGCTATCCTGTGTGACCTGTGTTAACCCTCAAGTTGTAAAACAGAGACTGTGAAGTGTATTCACACCACCTTTCTTGCAAACTAATTATCATTACTCGTACACTCACTTAACCATGTCCATAATCCAAAACTGCAATCCTTATGTTTTATAAATGTATATATTTACTAGTGTCCCTAGCAAGCTAACTGTGAGCTTCGTAAACCACATTAACCCTATATGTAATCCTAAATGTAGCTATTAGGCTTTTGTTATCTTGTATTTAGGTCAATATATCTGGCAAGTTAGTCAGTATAGTCAATATATGTTGTGTGTGGTATGTGTGTGTTCGCTGAGTGATTTCCTGAAGGATAAGAGTAAGGAAATTTGAGTAGAATGTTGTTGTATGTGTATGTAATATTTCGGGACAAAGTTTAATCCACACATCATTGAAGAGTGTGGAACCACCCATCTGCAGAGACAATGGGGTGATTAGCATAATAGCTGGAGAATCTGGCTAACAACCTGCCCTAAGACAATGTTTGATTGGAGGAAACATTCTGGGGTTGGACTAGCCAGAAAAAGTTAAACTCCTAGAACGCCAAAGGAACTCTTCTTGCCCTCTTCTCTTGGAAGCTCTTCTGTATCAACTCATCAGTAAGGCAGAGTCGGCGGAGGGCCTCCACAGAGAATCAGAGAATTCTCCCCAATCAACGTCGGGAGATCAGATCATGTTACATCAGCCTGGAGACCCAGCCTAGAGCCTCCGCCAGCTCTTCAAACCTCCCGCCTTCATTCCCCTCAGCATTCTGATTGGTCTTCCGAGATGCCACTCAAACGCCAACCAGACCGCTGACGACACCACAACGTAACGAGGAAATCCCTTCAACGCAACTATTCAAAAGGCAAGCGCAATACCCCAGAATCTAGCTAATCTGGGGCCTATAATAAGTTTAAGCCCATCTAAAGGAATTGAAGATAAATTAATAAGTTGATGGTTCGTTCATGGTCTGTGAAATAGCATGCAATGCTAGAAACTCAGAACTTCATTCACTCTGCTGAAAGCCATTTTCACCCATTTATGTGTGTGTGTGTGTGTGTGTTTATGTGTTAAATAAGTTTCTGTGTTGTAGAATAGTCCAATAAAATCTCGTCTGTTCTTAAATATGCATGTCTCATGTGCTTTACAGATGTCTATTGCCTTGAATTGTGATCTTGCTACAATGCTCATAAAATAACATTTCATGTTTAGGATATTACTGCCGGTGGGCACGGAGGTAATATCTAATGCATAATTAATGAATACGCTAAATTCAACTTATCGCTGGACAAATAGTTGATCAGTAATACTAAATTAGCCAAATTCCCCTTCTGAGCGGATCTGCTAATCTTTCCTACGTATTTGGAGGAGATACAGGTAGCTCAATCTAAACAGCTAATTTTTACTTACGTAAAATGGTAGAGAATGTAACAAGTTAACCCAAACAGCTAATTTCCCCTGCAGGTGTCAGTCATACTGGTTTTCCTGATTTTTTGTTTCCATAGTATCTGAAGCAGGAGCCGTAAAGGCACAGCCCTCTTCTGGAAAGGGAGCAGCAGCTCATTTGCATTTAAAGAGACACACATGAAAACAGTGTGTTTTTGCTTCCACCCAAAAAGGGGCATTTACAGCATGGTACAATAAATGATCCGTGGGGTATTTTGAGCTGAAATTTCACAGATACGTTCAGGGAACACCTGAGACTTATATTACAGCTTGTAAAAAGTGTCATAATAGGTCTCCTTTAAGACAAATCTGATAGGTCTCCTTTAAGACAAATCTGATTATGTTTTAGGTCATATTTATGCAGATATATTGAAAATTCTAAAGGGTTCATAAACTTTCAAGCACCACTGTGTCCTTGCCGCTGTGTTAGAGATGCAGTTTTATCAGGTCCTTCACATGCTTCATTAAAACACATTTTGAATCCCATACTGAATCCAAAAATGATTGGACTTTATCTCTATGTTTCCCATACAGGTATCTATTTTCTTAAAATTGTAAAATTTGTAAGAAATTAAGATTTCTTTCACCTGAAAGGTATTCATGTATATAGCCATTTGAAAAAGTTGACCTGTGGTCAAAACACTTCGGTAAAGGATTGTGCAAGAACAGGCCTAATCCCCCCCCCCCTCCCTTCAATTTAGGGGAAAGTGTTGTCCTCTTTAAAAACACCACAGAAATAAAGACTATGTTTTCTGTGATAGCTGTTGAAATTGGAAGGAATAGCAATAGTATTTAAAGTCCATCTACTTGTGTGTTCCACCTCTTCTCCACCCTGTGGCTGAGTGGCTGCTGAACTTTTTTTTTTTTTTTTTTTTTTTTAATAAAGGAAACAGCATTTGGTTTCTGATGCTGCAGCACTGCTTTGAGAATGATTGAGCTTGGGACCATAGTCACCAAGAAAACAATTGGTAACACACTACGCTGTGAAGGAATGAAATCCTGCAGCATCCACAAGGTCCCCCTGCTCAAGAAAGCACATGTACAGGTCCATCTGAAGTTTGCCTGAATGATTCAGAGGAGAACTGGGTGAAAGTGTTGTGGTCAGATGAGACCAAAATCAAGCTCTTTGGCATCAACTCAACTCGCCATGTTTGGAGGAGGAGGAATGCTGCCTATGACCCCAAGAACACCATCCCCACTGTCAAACATGGAGGTGGGAACATTATGCTTTGGGGGGTGTTTTTCTGCTAAGGCGACAGGACAACTGCACCGCATCAAAAGGACGATGGATGGGGCCATGTACTGTCAGATCTTGGGTGAGAACCTCCTTCCCTCAGCGAGGGCATTGAAAATGGGTCATGGATGGGTATTCCAGCATGACAATGACCCAAAACACACAGCCAAGGCAACAAAGGAGTGGCTCAAGAAGAAGCACATTAAGGTCCTGGAGTGGCCTAGCCAGTCTCCAGACCTTAATACCATAGAAAATCTGTGGAGGGAGCTGAAGGTTCGAGTTGCCAAATGTCAGCCTCGAGACCTTAATGACTTGGAGAGGATCTGCAAAGAGGAGTGGGGCAAAATCCCTCCTGAGATGTGTGCAAACCATTGCCAACAAGGGTTTTGCCACCAAGTACTAAGTCAAAGGGGTCAAATATTATTTCACTCATTAAAATGCAAATCAATTTATAAATTTTTTTAAATGCATTTTTCTGGATTTTTTTGTTGTTATTCTGTCTCTCACTGTTAAAATACACCTACCATTAAAATTATAGACTGATCATTTCTTTGTCAGTGGGCAAACATACAAAATCAGCAGGATACCAAATACTTTTTTCCCCCACTGTACATACACAGTGGGTATAGAAAAGAATCACCGCCTTTAAAACAATCACATTTTGTTGCTTTTCAGCCTGAAATGAAAACGGACACAGTTTTTGTTTTATTCAGCTATATTTACTCAGTGCCACTTATAACATCCACGTGAAAGATACAGCACCAACATGTCAGAAAAATTCTTTAAAAAAAAAAAAAAAAAAACAATCACTGAGTTGGAAAAAGGATCACCCCCCCACCTAAAAATGATTTGTAAACTCAATAAATCACCTTCTAAATGGCACACAAAGCCATTTGACTTTCAACTGTGATCAGCTGTGGTCATTATGATTAGCTCAGCATGAAAAGAGCTTTCCTGGAGCATTTTTGTAGTGCAACTGAAGCAAACAATCAACTATGGGTGGCAAGGCACTGTCAAAAGATCTCCAGGATAAAGTTGTGAACAGGCACAAGTCAGGAGATGGATAGAAAAAATTTTCAAAGGCTTTATCAATGCCTAGAAGCACAGTGAAGTCTATTATTAAGAAGTGGAAGGTATTTGGTACAACACAGACCCTCCCTGGATCAAGACGTCGCTCCAAACTGGATGAAAGAGTCAGCAGGAAACTGGTCAGAGAGGCTACCAAGAGGCCTACAGCAACTCTGAAGCAGTTGCAGGAATTTATGGCAAAGAGTGGTCATTGTGTGCATGTGACAACAATATCACAAATTCTCCACAAATGTGGCTTGTATGGGAGGGTTGCAAGAAAAAAGCCACCCACAACTGAGCTTTTCCAAAACTGAAGATTCTGAGGCCACATGGAAAATGGTGTTATGGTCAGATGAGACTAAAATTGAATTATTTGGCCTCAACACCAAATGATATGTCTGGCCGAAATCCAATACAGCTCACCACGCAAATAACACCATTCCTACAGTAAACCACCCTCTTCACATTGCGTTGAGACAATATAGAAACAAGTCTAACACCAGGTTAACAGGCTCTAATTATGAAACCAGGTTAACAGGCTCTTTAAAGCTTCTGCATGATCTCCAGCCAACCAATCAGCTCAGCTAATAATACAAAAGAAGGAACTCTGAGGTCAGGGCTGCCATTGTAATAGAGAAACCATGTAAAATTTGTTCAGAAATACAGTATTCCGTGTTTTCAAATATACCCATTTTTGGTCAGATGTAAAGTAAAAATTCTAAATACAGAATTACAGTGTCCCTCTACCAATCAAGCTGTTTTCAAAGCTCTGCATGAGGCTAGCTATTGTAATGACTTTTTGGAACTTCATTAGGATGTGCAAAATTATGAGAGTATAAAAGGTAAACAGAAATTCTAATTTATGGTGTCATACCTTGCACAAGAAGTTGATGTTAAATCCAAAAGTCTGGGCATTTCTGGAGCCGGCATTCATGTAGTTTCCCACAAGCAGTACCAATTCCAGGAGCTTGCTGAAGCTCTCACTCTTCTTCACTTCCTCACATGCAAAGGTAACATTCATGATGTCAGGACGGATGTTGTTTACATGCTCCTCGAATGTCAGCTTGAACAGGATTCCATTCAGACGAGGGCGCAATAGCTTCACTGAGCTCATCTACAAATTAAAGAAAATGACATTGGATAAATTCGATCATCAAGCAAATATCCAAAAAATAAAATCCAAATTTGTTAGTTCCCTGTTATTATATTAATGTAATCTATTGTTTAAAAAATACTTGCTATTTTATGTGTGTGCAATGAGGCTTTGATAATGCACTTGTGCACATATTTAAACCTCAGATGAACTACAGACTTAAACGTTACTAGGAGAGTTGCCAGGCATTGTGCAAGGGGTGGAGATTATAGAAAACAAGGCATGTCTCAGTACACTGAGAGGAAGACTACCTTGGAAATGCAGTTTAGCATTTTAACTTGTTGATTATTTGAAATCCTTGACATTAACCATATAACCTGGAGTCAGATAATGAATGCACACTAAAATTGTGAATTGGAGTCAGATATTTGATTAATAAGATTAACGAGCACATTTAATGCACCTATCTTCCTCACTGTTTAAAGGAATGTCATGTTGTAAAATGTAATTTGCATAACACAGAAAACACTAAAGGGCAATTAAACAATCAGCCGATCATGTGGCAGCAGCACAATGCATAAAATCATGCAGATACTGGTCAAGAGCTTCAGTTAATGTTCATATCAAACATCAGAATGGGGAAAAAGTGTGACTTTAACTGTGGCATGGTTGTTGGTGCCAGATGAGCTGGTTTGAGTATTTCAGAAACTGCTGAGAATTCTCAGAATCTCCTGAGAATTTCACACACAACAGTCTCTTGAGTTTACAAAGAATCACATTAAGGGTGCAAAAAGATCTGACATGATTTATCTTGGTTTATTTATTTATTTATTTATTTATTTATTTTACATCGCAAAATCTTGCAATTTTAAAAGGGGTGTATACAGATTTTATAACCACTGTAATAGAAACTATAGACCTATTATTTTAAAAATCCACAGCACATTACTCTAAATAGGTTCTAGCAAATAGTTGGGTTTGTTGGGTTCAAATATTGTATTTCACATAATATTTTCAAGAGTATAATGCCAATTTTACACCAAAAGAATTGTTTTGGGATAGTTTTTGATTAAGACATGGAATGTTCATTACTGTGCTTTTGTGTACTGGTTTAGTGAATAGAACATGCAAATATCTGTAAATATTATGAGATGCATTATCACTGTATAAGATGACAAAGTTCATTAATTCCATGTGATTTTCAATTCTGAGATCTGTGGCAGTTAGAACATTTACATTTATGGCATTTGGCAGACGCCCTTATCCAGAGCGACTTACATTTATTTCATTTATACACCTGAGCAGTTGAGGGTTAAGGGCCTTGCTCAAAGGCCCAACAGTGGCAGCTTGGTGGTGCTGGGAGTTGAACTCACGACCTTCCGATCGGTAGCCCAACGTCTTAACCACAGAGCTACCACTGCCCTATTTTCTTTTTTTAGAACTTTCACAAAGTTTGTATTATCTGACACCAGAGTGCGCAATGTTAGATACAGAAGGCTACAGATATCTTACCCATGTGCTGTTTAATTTATGAACACACACTGCAATGTATAGCATGAAAACTGTATTTTATAGTGTTTCTAACTAGAAAACACAACCATGTAATACAAACACTGCAATAATTGATATCTTGGCAAGTGAAAATATCTTGAATATAGTCAAATGTCTCTAGTATTTCCTATTACATGATTACAATAAACCAACTGTAAGATTTGTTTCTTAAAATGTACCATTTTAAGAAAAAAATAAGGTAATTTTGAATTTGATGGCAGCAACACGTCTCAAAAAAAGTTGGGGGAGGGGGGCAACAAAAGACTGGAAAAGTAAGTGTTACTAAAAATAACTAATTAGGTTAATTGGCAACAGGTCAATAACATAATTGGCTATAAAAAGAGTATCTTAGCGAGGCAGAGTCTCTCAAAAGTAAAGACGGGCAGAGGTTTACCAATCTGCCCGTGATCTCTGGGCCGTCAGCTCTGCATTAAAAACAGGCATGATTCTGTAATGGAAATCACTGCATGGGCTCAGAAACACCTCCTGAACTCATTGTCTATGAACACAGTTCACCGTGCCATCCACAAACACAGGTTAAAGCTCTATCATGCAAAGAAGAGGCCACGTGTGAACATGATCCAGAAATGCCAAAAGCTCTGGGCCAAAGCTCATTTAAAATGGAATGAGGCAAAGTGGAAAACTGTTCTGGAAACAGGAAATTGTTCAGCCATGGTTTCCTGTTTCACAGGGGTGATGTGATGTGCGGCAAAAGGTTGTTGCGCTTCACAAAATGGGAAGTGGCTATAATAAAATAGCAAAAGCATTGAAAATACCAATTTCCACCATCAGGGCAATAATGAAGAAGTTCCAGTCAACTGGAAATTTTATGAATCAACCTGGAATTGGACATGTGTCTGTATTGTCTCAACACAGTGTGAAGAGGATGATTCGAGTGGCCAAAAAATCTCCAAGGAACACAGCTGAGAATTGCAGAACTTAGTTGTGTCTTGGGGTCAGAAAGTCTCCAAAACTACAATCCGAAGTCACCTACATCACCACAAGTTGTCTGGAGGGGTTTCAAGAAAAAAGCCTCTACTCTCATCCAAAAACAAACTCAAGTATCTTCAGTTTGCCAGACACTACTGGAACTTCAAATGGGATGGGGTTCTATGGTCAGATGAAACCAAAATAGAGCTTTTTGACAATAAACACCTGAGGTGGTTTTGGCACACACAGAGAGGTAGCCATATGGAAAAGTACCTCATGTCCACGGTTAAATATGATGGTGGCTCTTTAATGTTTTGGGGCTGTGTTTCTGCCAGAAGACCTGGACATTTTGTTAGGATACATGGAATCATGGACCATATCAAAAATTAACAGATATTAAATGAAAACCTGACTGCCTCTGCCAGAAAGCTTAAAATGGGCCATGGTTGGAACTTCCAGCAGGACAATGATCCAAAACATACATCAAAATCAACACAAAAATGGTTTACTGACCACAAAATCAAGGTCCTGCCCTGGCCATCCCAGTCCCCTGACTTGAAACCCATAGAAAACCTGTGGGGTGAACTGAAGAGGAGAGTCCACCATCATGGACCTCGAAATTTGTATGGAGGAATGGTCTTAGATCCCTTGCCACGTATTCTCCAACCTCATCAGGTATTATAGGAGAAGACTCAGAGCTGTTATCTTGGCAAAGGGAGGTAGCACTGTTAAAGTAACTGTTTCTGTTAAGATTTTCAGCTCCTTTAAGACTCCATTAACTGGTCCGATCAGACCTGTGATGGCATACGCTGATAGAGAAGCGTAGAGAAGTAGGTATTATGGCCAATCACAAAAGTCAACATTGTACAACCACACACAGAATATCCCCGCTAGGCTTATGTGTGGAGCTCGCTTTTGAAAAAAAAAAAAAAACAGTCTATAATATTTTGTCTCCTCTTTTATTTTTGTCAACAAAAATAAAGAGAGATTTTGGTAAAGTTTTTATTTTTTAAACTACATTTTAGTTCATTTTGTCAACAGTATTGCATGTTGATATAGTCACAGTTAGTGTTTTACGACATCTGTGCCGTCTCATCATCATCTCCTCCTCGGCATCAAAATAAAGGTTGTCGATGAACATTTTTTTGCCATTAACAAAATTAACACTACTTTATATGTCCTGGAAGCAGTTTTCTGTCTTCTGCACTCTCACAGTTTCTTTCTGTCTCTCAGACATAGAAAGGCATGCATACTATCTCATTCATTCTTTTCTTACTACTCTTAATTTCTCTGTCCTCTCTCTGTCAGCATCTCAGCTCCAAATCATTTACATGTACAGTGGTACTCATTTGAACAACAAGTTATGCAAAGGGACTGAGGTGGGGTGAGCTGGTGGGAGGGAGGTGTCAGGGTCACAGAGAGACAACACACGACTGAAAAGGACAGAAAGAGTGGTAAGTGAGATTGAATGTGCGCTGGAACAAGATTGAAAAATTGGGCAGAAAAGAGGAGCATTGAGTCAGAAGAGATAAAGAAAACCAGAAAAAGAAAACAGGTTAGAAAAACTGAAAGACATTCAAAAGGAAAGTGAAGTATGTTTGCTCCCTGACAGCTGCTTGTGTTTATGCACTGCCTCCAATACGTACCACAATGCCAAACTGCTCTGACTCACACAGCTCCTCATACTCACTCTTCAGCTCAGCCAGAGCGCTCAGCTCCTTCTGTTCAGGAAGATTCTTGATCAGGTTCTGTAAACATACAACACAGCAATCATTAGTCTCCAAAGGTGCACAGGAAGTCAGCTCTAGTCTACCAAGTTCACTCATATGTCATACACTGGATCTCTAAAACTTGCTGTTTCCCCTATTACTCCTAGCACTACCTCACTATGCAAAGAAAGAACCTGTCAAGTGTGAACATACAGCACACTGATTTGCCTTAAAAAGTCTCTTGAAGCTGAACTCAAGAGGAATTATTCAACATATGCCTCACTTCAATTATAGCCATGTTGGCAAAGACAAATCATTTTTGGCTAGATGATCTCATCACCATGAAGCTGGAACCGTTAAGGTGACTGATATTGAGGGAGATTACATCAGTGAGGAAAAGCTTTTGGCAAATTAGACATTGTCATTTGGATATTTCATTTTGCAAGGTAAATTTTGCAATCATTCCTATGAATATATGTGCTCTGAAGATGTTGGAAGGGGACTCAGCTGCATCCTTAAATGTTAATTGTGCCTGTAAAATGTCAAGCATAAATGAAGAGGAGCATGGGACTTTAGTTATTTATTTATTTACATCTTGGGGCTTCTGGAGGCTTTCTATGTCATTAAACCTGCATAATTTTGCAGGATGAGCAGGATTATGGGAAAGTAGGGCTGGACAAATACTTTGAAGGCACTGAATGCTGAGGGGATGCTAAAAGGGGCAATGAATGGCAATCTAGTATTTACTTGCTCAACGCATACTTTAGTCAGCTAGAAAGCTTCTATTCATTTTGATCAACCTCAGCTTGATTGGTAATGGCAAGTCATTACACATTCAAGGAGTATTCAAAATGAAATGTCTTAAAATGGATACAGTAATCTGCTGCTGTTATTGTCGCCTCCTCTGTATTACACAGGTTTTACAAAAATAACTTATGAACATCAACCTGTGTCAGATTTAGGGGAAAGTGTCATCTTAATGTTAGTTAGTGGCAGAAACAAAATTTGCCAAATTAGCTACTTTTTAACTAAAAAGGTACATGTAGCCTTAATATAACAGGATTAAATGTGTAGACACCTAAACAATAAACTAGGAATGAAAAACAACTCAACTAAAATTAGTAAACAAATAAATGACTGTGGATCACTCACAATGAAGCATGTCAGCACAGAAGCAAACACAGTGATCAACATTTCTGCTGTTTCCCTAAATCTGAATCGAGTTGTTTTTCTCTTCCGTCACTCAGATAAATTCTCAAGCAATGAGAATTTACTGGTTTCTCATTTAGACTTCTTTTCAGCAGCATATGGTGAAATGCCCAATATGTAGCTGTCAGACTGGAGTCAGAAGTTAGAAGGTGGTGCAAACAATCCAAGATGAAGCATAATTAAAGATTTTTTTATTTATTTATCACAACCCCATGTATTGATTAAATGACACAAATTTGGAGGCATATGGAAGTATTCATCAGAAGCATATCCCAGACTGGGATGAGTCAGTCAGCTCTCTCCACGCTTCCAGATACAATCTGCATCTGGGGGAGCAGAGCAGTGCTGAGTCAATGGGTCCTGCCAGGATAATCGCTCAGCCAACTGGGTTCTCCCTATTGGAAAATGCACCTGCTTGCTTTTACTCATTATTCTTACTCTTGCCTTGATTACCTGTCAGTCAACAATTCAGGTATACAAAAATAGGGCAGAACCATGATAAAGTCAGTGCAAAATCACACCTTTGCTTGAAAAATGAAAAAGAGTTCAAGCCAACCTTAAGCAGGCCCACAAAGACATACATATGGTTAAAAGGGAAAAGAGAAAGCTTCTAATAAGGGAGGCTTTACATCCATTAGTCCATTTATCAAGTATGAATCGGAGTGCAATTGATACTTTTGGTTTGTTTATTTGCTTTGGTTTAGTTTGATTATATTAGGGATATATTAGGCAGCAAGTGAACAGTCCGTTCTCAAAGTTGATGTGTTGGAATGGTAAAACCACCTGCCTAATATTGTGTAGGTCCTCCTTGTGCCACCAAAACAACTCTGACTCATCAAGGCATGGACTCCACAAGACCTCTGAAGGTGTGCTGTGGTATCTGGCACCAAGACATTAGCAGCAGATCCTTTAGATCCTTTAGTAAGTTGCGAGGTGGGGCCTCCATGGAACAGACTTGTTTGTCCAGCACATCCCACAGATGTTTGATCAGATCTGGGGAATTTGGAGTCAACACCGTGAACTCTTTGTCAAGATCCTCAAACCATACCTGAACAATTTTTGCAGTGTGGCAGGGCACATTGTCCTGAGTAAAGGCCACTGCCATTACAGTTGATATGAAGGGGTGTACTTGGTCTGCAACAATGTTTAGGTAGGTGGTATCTGTCAGAGTAACAGCCACATGAAAGCCAGGACCCAAGGTTTTCCAGCGGAACATTGCCTAGAGCATCACACTGCCTCTGCTGGCTTGGCGTCTTCCCATCCTGGTGCCATCTCTTCCCCAGGTAAGCAACTCACATGCACCAGGCCTTCTTCCATTGCTCCATGGTCCAGTTCTGATGTTCACATGCCCATTGTAGGTGCTTTCGGTGGTGGACATGGGACACCTTTCTATTATAGCCAGCATTAACTGATTTCAGCAATTTGTGCTACAGTAGCTCTTCTGTGTGATTGGACTAGATGGGCTAGCCTTCGCTCCCCACACACATCAATGAGCCATGGGTGCCCATGGCCCTGTAGCCGGTTCACCACTTGTCCCTCCATGGACCACTTTTGGTAGGTATTGTTGGACCTCAGCACAAGCAGCATCATATGAATCACAAAATTAAAACCAGAAAAAATAAAACAATGGACCTTCTCAGCAAGAGAACCCAACAGAAAGCTCTGGACCAAAATGTTACCAACTAACTTCACTCATAGACACTGAGGAGCCACTTAAATATGGTTTGTTGCATCTGTCTTATCTCAAGCAATTCTGCAACAATACGGCGAGTGTTAAAGACATCCCTGACCCAGGGCTGAACCCTCTTGACCACAGAAACTGCTGTCAAATGCCGTGATTTAGGCCTTTGGGCCAGACCAGATTGCTTACTCAGCAGATAAGTCCAAAGATCCTCACCAGTAAAGTTGATAACTTTAGGAAGAGAAAGGGGGGGGGGACCTTTTGCTCCTTCAGGAAAGGCTCTACACAAAGTCCCCGGGTTCACACATTCCACAATCAGAGCAATCAGCGCCTACCAGAAACATTTAATTTCTTAATGTATCATGCTTTTAAACCCTGTTTACAACACAAAATTTGTAATCACCATGCTGTTGTGCATCAGTGTTCATACCACATACCTTGATGATTAGTATTGTAAATTATTGTGACCTGTAAAGTGACGCTACCCATGCCCATAATCCTAAACTGTAATCATTATGATTTATTAATGTATATATCTACTAGCAAGTTAACTGTTCTGTGGCTCTGTAAACCACATTAATCCTATATGTAATCCTAAATGTAGCTATTAGGCTTTTATTATCTTGTATTTAAGTCAATATATCTGGAAAGTTAGTCAATATATGTTGTGTGTGGTATGTGTTTGGTCACTGAGTGATTTCCTGAAGGATAAGAGTAAGGAAATTTGGGTAGAATGTCGCTGCATTGAAAAGTGTGGAACCGCCCATCTGCAGAGACAATGGGCTGATTAGCATAATAGGTGGAGAATCTGGCTAACACCCTGCTCTAAGACAATGTTTGATTGGAGGAAGCATTCTGGGGCTGGACTAGGCAGAAAGAGTTAAAATTCTAGAACACCAAAGGAACTCTCTCGTACTCTCTTGGACCTCTTGGACCGCAGAGAAGAAGAAGACTATCAAACGCGGGACGGAGTCAGCAGATGGTCTCCAGAGCCATCAGAGAATTCTCCCCAATCAACGTCGGGGAGATCAGATCACGTTACTTCGGCCTGGAAACCCAGCCTAGAGCCACCGGCAGCTCTTCAAATCTCCGCCTTCATGCCACTCAGCATTCCGATTGATCTTCCGAGATGCCACTCAAACGCCGATAAGACCACTGACAACACCAGGACATAAAGAGGAAATCCCTTCAACACAACTATTCAAAAGGCAAGCACAATACCCCAGAATCTAGCTAATCTGGTGCCTATAATAAGTTTAAGCCCTTCTAAAGGAAATGAAGATAAATTAATAAGTTGATGGTTCATTCTGATCAATGTCTGTGAAATAGCCTACAACGCTAGAAATTTGGAACTTCATTCTGAATGCCATTTTCAACCGTTTATATATGTGTGTGTATGTGTGTGCGTGTGTGTTTATGTGTTAGATTAGTTTCTGTGTCTTAGAATATTTCAATATAGTCTCGTCTGTTCTTAAATATACATATATTCTTACTGCTTACAAAGTCTTTTGCCTTGAATCACAATCTCGCTGCAAAGCTAATAATATTTCACTAGGTTTAGGATATTATTGCCAGTGGCCATGGAGGTAATATCTAATGCATAATTAATGAATACACTAAGTTCAACTTATCGCTGGAGGAATAGTTGATCAGTAATACTAAATTAGCCAAATTTCCCCTTCCGAGCTGATCTGCAGATCTTTCCTACCTATTTGGTGGAGTATACAGGTAGCTCAATCTAAACAGCTAATTTTTACTTACGTAAAATGGTGGAGAATGTAACAACTTAACCCGAACAGCTAATTTCCCTATAGTATTAACCACTGCATACCAGGAAGACCACACAAGACATGCCGTTTTGGAGATGCTTTGACCCAGTCGTCTAGTAACCAGAATTTGGCCCTTGTCAAAGTTCAGATCCTTACGCTTACCCATTTTTCCTGCTTCCCACGCAACAACTTCGAGATTTGACTGTTCACTTGCTGCCTTATATATCCCACCTGTTATGACACGTGGTGTGGGAGAGAAGCACTCTGCACTCGCAGGGGAAAGTGGTCAGTTTATTAGGCACAGTTCAACCTAAAAGGAACATTCACAAGAAATGGGACAGTCTAACAAAATCCAAAAGTAAACAAAATAATAATACCCCAAAAACGCTAGGGCAGTAATTCCAAACAGATACGTTATCAATCCGAACACTCACAGGGCAAAAATCCAGGAAGTTACGAGGCATGAATCCAAGAACCCGGGAACGCCGGGTAAACAAAAACATAGGAAACAAAACACACTCGTGAGGAGGTGGTTTGGGAACCACGGACTAGGAGCTAGGAAACAAAAAACAGACTAAGAGCTACGGATCTATCCAAGTTACGCTTAAACTAATCTAATTTAATACTCCGCCCCGAAGCGGAAACGGAGCGGCGTATTTAAACATATGGAAATCACATGCACAATCAAAGACACCTGAAACCCATGATGACACAGAATGAATCAGACGAACATGAACCAATGAGGAATAAGGAGGCGGAGACATGACACAAACCAAAACATGAGCACATGGGGAAACACAGGAGGCGGATACGTGAGGTGAATGAAAACATAAACGCACATGGTAGAGGTAAACAAAACGTGAGTACATGAATGAATTAGTCCGGAGAGTTTTTGAATGGATGCGGAGGTCGGAATGCGGAAGTATGCTACGCTACTCTTTGCAGCATAGCGAGAGCAGGGGAAAACCTAACACCACCCCTTGACAGGTGGCATTGTAATGGGACAATCAATGTTATTTATTTACAGTACTGTGCAAAAGTTTTAGGCACATGCAAAGAAATGTTGTAGAGCAAATATGCCTTATAAAATAATGAAATTAAATGTTTCTACATTTAAAAAAAAAAAAATTAGTAAATACAGTAGTAAATGAAACAATGAAATGAAAAAAAATGTTTTTAATCAGTGGGATGACAGTCAGGTGTAAGTGAGTTTTATTTAAAGAAGAAAGGGATCTATAAGAGTCTGATCTTCACAACCTTTGTGGAAGTGTATCATGGCATCAACAAATGAAATTTTTGAGGACCTCAAAAAGAGTTGTTGAAGCTCATGAGGCTGGAAAAGGTTACAAAACCATCTTTAAAGAGTTTGGACTCCACCAATCCACAGTCAGACAGACTGTGTGCAAATGTAGAAAATTCAAGGCCACTGTTACCCTCCCCAGGAGTGGTCGAAAAACAAAGATCACTCCAAGAGCAAAACATGTATTAGTCCATGAGGTTACAAGGAGCTAGGGTAACTTCTAAGCAACTAAAGGCCTGTCTCACACTGGCTAATGTTAATGTTCATGAGACCACCATCAGGAGAACACTGAACAACAATGGTGTGCATGGCAGGGTTGCAAGGAGAAAGCCACTGCTCTCCAAAAATAGCATTGCTGCCCCTCTGCAGTTTGCTAAAGATCACGTGGCCAAGCCAGATGGCTATTGGAACAATAGTTTGTGGATTGATTGTTGGGCCTTGGTTATCACTGCTATGCTGATGATACACAAATCTACATCAGCACTGGCCCTGATATTAACTGCACTTTAACTATGCAGATGGAGTGTCTGCAAGAAATTAGTACCTGGATGCAGCATGATTTTCTGAAGCTGAACTGTTCCAAAACTGAGCTCATGCTCATTGGTACACTGGATGCTACCCGTAAAGTTGACCTAAAATTTCAAAGTGATGCTTGACAACAGCCTTGTGCTTCCTTCCTTCAGGTGTGAGAGATGTGTTTGTCAATCTGTCTCCACATTTTTGGATGTAGCTCTGCATCATCTTTGCCTACCACTGAAACATTAAACTGTGGTCTTCCTACTGCTAACTATGTACTACTTCCTACCTATGGACTTCCCAGCCAGCTTCCACTATAGATTTCTATAAACTATATTAGAACTCTCTACACTTGAACAGTCTTAGAATACTATGTGGAAGCATAGTTTTGGAGTTAGGTGTTATAAATGGAGGACCAAACCTGCAGAAATTAAAAATAAATAAATCAATAAATATGTATAAATAGATAGATAGATAAATATATATTATATATATATATATATATATATATATATATATATATATATATATATATATATATATATATATATATAGATAGACAGATAGATAAATAAATGCAGTAATAGGAAAATAAATCACTTGATAAAACAAATATAATTTTTACTTAAATTTATTTTATTATTGCTACGTTTATGTTCTGTATTTATTTTTAAATGTATTTTTATTCTTTAACTTTTATTTACTTTTTTATTTATTCTTTTGTTTATTTTTTTCAATTTAATTTGATATTTATTTATTTATGCGTTTATTTATTTGTATATTTATTTATTCCCGCATTTATTTCCATATTTATTTATTTCTACATGTATTTATTTTTACTTTTTCGTGTGCAAAAGCTCTTCCAGCTCAGGCCTCTTAACCCAGCCTGTTCCCATGTTAGTAACCTTTTGATCTTTTGTTTAAAAAATTCACAACAATACTCTGCTCTTATGGATATCAAATAATTGCAAACAAAACACAGGTTTATCCAAAAAATATATTTGTTAAATATGTGTCTGCCACAATTATTGGCACCCTTTTAGTCAATACTTTGTGCTACCTCCCTTTACCAAGCTTCTCCTATAATGTCTGATGAGGTTTGAGAATACATGGCAAGGCATCTGAGACCATTCCACCATACATAATCTCTCCAGATCCTTCAAATTTCAAGTTCCATTCTGGTGGACTCTTCTCTTCAGTTCACCCCACAGGTTTTCTATGGGGTTCAAGTCAGGTGACTGGGATGGCCATGGCAGGACCTTGATTTTGTGGTCAGTAAACCATTTTTGTGTTGATTTTGATGTATGTTTTAGATCACTGTCCTGCTGGAAGATCCAACCATGGCCCATTTAAACTTGCTGGCAGAGGCAGTCAGGTTTTCATTTAATATCTGTTGATATTTGATAGAGTCCATGATGCCATGTATCCTAACAAAATGTCCAGGTCCTCTGGCAGAAAAACAGCCCCAAAACATTAAAGAGCCACCACCATATGTAACTAAGGCATGAGGTACTTTTCCATGTAGTTACCTCTCTGTGTGCGCCAAAACCACCTCTGGTGTTTATTGCCAAAAAAAGCTCTATTTTGGTTTCATCTGACCATAGAACCCCATCCCATTTGAATTTCCAGTAGGGTCTGGCAAACTGAAGACGCTTGAGTTTGTTTTTGGATGAGAGTAGAGGCTTTTTTCTTGAAACCCTTCCAAACAACTTGTGGTGATGTAGGTGTCTTCAGATTATAGTTTTGGAGACTTTCTGACCCCAAGACCCAACTAACTTCTGCAATTCTCCAGATGTGATCCTTGGAGATATTTTGGCCACTCAAACCATCCTCTTCAGTTGAGAGTGCGTTGAGACAATATAGACACACGTCCCCTTCCAGGTTGATTCACAAAATTTACAGTTAACTGGAACTTCTTAATTATAGCCCTGATGGTGGAAATGGGCATTTTCAATGCTTTTGCTATATTCTTATAGCCACATCCCATTTTGTGAAGCTCAACAACTTTTTGCCGCACATCACAGCTATATTCCTTGGTCTTACCCATTGTGATGAATGACTAAGGGAATTTGGCCTATGTGTTACCTCATATTTATACCCCTGTAAAACAGGAAGTCATGGTTGAATAATTTCATGTTCCTAGTCACCCAGGTGTACTAAAAAAAAAAAAATCAATGGGAATATACTTTAAATATTTTTTTTTCATATGAATGCATAGGGGTGCCAATAATTGTGGCACAAATATATTAAACTTTTTTTTTTTTTGATAAACCTGTGTTGTGTTTGCAATTGTTTGATATCAATGAGAGCATTTTTGTGATTTTTTTAAACAAAATATCAAAAGGTTAAACAATAAAGACAATTTTTCACAGCCTTCTTTGCTCATATTTACCAAGGGTGCCAAAATGAGCACATTTTACAGTGATGTTCTTGTCTGAATGTGTCATAAACTCACTCAAAGTAGTGGGAATATTTACACTTACCAAAACAGCCAATTGTTGTTTCTGGCATCTTTTCACAAGAACACAGCATGTATGGATTTGTCATCAAATTTAAAGGGAGAGCAATCATTGGACTTGAGTTTAGTTTTAAACAATTATTTGTTTCTTCACTGAATTTATTGACTTTGTGTATTTGTTCATTGATTTATTGTTTAATATCATTATAATACAAAAGTATTGTATTTTTTTTTAACTAATTAAATTACTGGAAAATATAGAGTAATCCCTTACATTACTTTTTACAGGGAAATGGAGGCCAAATGGCATAACCAAATATTCAAAGTGGCCCAGGGGGTGTTAAATGCAGTCTTCCATTCGTCCCCCTCTCCGATTCTGACCAGGTGGTATGCGTTCAGCAGGTACAATTTAGCAAAGATGGCGGCTCTGTGCAGTGGCTTGAAGAATGACTTGAGGAGAAGCAGGGGTTCTTGTTTTTCATGGTGATGCTATTCAGGCCCTAGTAATCGATGCAAGGAATGAGGGATTTGTCCCATTTGGCCACAAAAAAGAAGCCAGCAGCCAGGGGGAGGGTGAAGTTCGGATTGTGCCGGTGGGAAGGGAGTCATTAATATATTTTTTCATGGTCTCTCTCTCTCTCTGGATGGGACAAGTTATACAGCAGGCCGGATGGTAGTGTGGCCCCAGGGAGCAGGTCGATGGCACAATCATAAAGCCAGTGAGGTGGCAAGGAAAAGGCCTGGTCCTTACTGAAGACCTCTCCCAGGTCATGGTATTCAGCAGGCATGGCCAAGAGGTCAGGTGGAGACAAAGCCAGTCGGGATTCAGTCACTACAGCAGGATCTCCACCTGGTGATCTTCCCGGCTGACCAATCAATATGGGGATTATGTTTCCATAGCCAAGAGTGCCCCAACACCAACGGAGTACACAGGGAAAAAATGAGAGAACCAAGAGTAGCGGGGCCATGCAGTGGGTAATATGGGCTAAGAACCTACCACCTAAGGCTCCCATCTAAATTTTTCATTCCAATTGAATGTGACTGACAGTACCATTTAAAATTGTTAGCACACAAAATCTGTTTTCATAAAACCCCTTATCCAAAAAAGTTGGGACACTGTGTAAAATGTAAATAAAAACAGAATGCAATGATCTGCAAATCATTTAAACCCTATATTTAATTAAAAATAGTACAACGACAACATATTTGTTTGGTATGAGATCAAACATCACCAAATTGTTGGTTTCTTATTTTGCGATGCTTTTCCAGACTTTTATCACAGCCTCTTTCAGTTGTTATTTGTTTCAGAAGGTTTCTCCCTTCAGTCTCCTCTTCAGGAGGTGAAATGCATTCTCAACTGGCTTAAGGTCTGGTGATTGACTTGGCTAGTCTAAAACTTTCTACTTTTTTCCCCAATAAAGTCCTTTGTTGAGTTGTCAGTGTGTTTTGGATCATTATCTTGCTACATGATAAAGTTCCTCCCGATTCATTTGGATACATTTCTCTGTACATTGGAAGACAATTGTCTTGTACAATGTTTTGGAAGACAAAATATCCCTGTAAACTTCTGAATTCATTCTGCTGCTACCATCATAAGTTACATCACAAGATTAGTGAACCTGTTCCAGAAGCAGCCATGACACTAACTTCACTATGTTTCACAGATGAGCTTGTATGTTTTGGACCATGAACAGATCTGTTCTTTCTCCATTCTTTGGCCTTTCTATCACTTTGGTAGAGGTTAATCTTAGTTCTAGAACTTCTGTGGTGCATCTCTGTATTTCTTTGCGAATTCCAATCTGGCTTTCTGATTCTTACTGCTGATGAATGGTTTGCATCATGTGGTTTGGTAGTTTCAGAGAGGACTGTATGAATGTATGAATGCCTATAATGTTTCATCACAAATATTGTTATGAATTGTTGTGCTTATGGTCCAGTAAAAACAATGAGGTGGGAGGGAGATGAACTTCCCCACCTTGATATTGACTATGGCCATAGTTGAGGTGTATAGAGTAGTAGTAGTAATAAGGAGGGCATCAGTCAGAGAAGCAACTAGACCAGCAGGAAACCATACCTTCCATAATTTATCAAAGCTTAGAAAGTTAAGTCATGTGATTCATCTGTGAGGTAATCACCTCTGTATCACCTCTGTATTTTTTTTTTTTATTGTTTTCATACCTCCCGGTTTATGCTTTTCTTATTATGCTTTTTATCTGTCACCAGATTCAGTTTTACATTCAGCCATTAAATAGCCATTAAATGACCATTTGATGCTGAAGAAGCGCTGCCAGAATCAAGCTTCAATTAATCAAAGGGGCAAGCAGTGTCCTCTACTTGAATCTTGTGCACATTCATGATTACTGTTCTGTCCTATACTGCAGTTTACATGATGCAAATGATAAGCAACATTTCGCCAGCTTGCTCAAGTCACCTGTTGTGAGTCCTGGGAGCAAAGTCTGATGCAACTGCCAAACTCTGAAGTCACAGCAAGCCAGGTAATGCATGCTCATGAATACATATGAAGGCCAAAACAGAAAAGGCAATGGCAATGACTGACAAATAAGATAAAAAAACAATAATAACAAGTGATGGCAAAGCTATACGCCCTCAAAGGCCCACGAATCATAACCGTAAAGGTAGTTGCTACAGTAAGGCATGGTGTGACAGAGGAGGTATGGACAATATTGTAGTGTCTGGTGAGACTCAAACTGTATAACTGAGAGAAATGTACAGTAGCTTCAGCTAAGCAGATTATACAACCCAGGCAAAAGATTAATAATAGAATTGTATTTAATAACTTCATTTATGGCTTACTTTACACAGCTTTATGTATGCACATAGTCAGATCCATAAGTATTTCGAAAGTGATACAAAAAAGTAATTTTGCCGCCGTACACCACCACAATGGATTTGATATGAAGCAATCAAGATGTGATTGATAGACTTTCAGCTTTAACAGGTTTAACAAAAATATTTCATGAACCATTTAGGAATTATAGCCATTTTACATAGTCCCTCCATTTTCACAGGCTCCAAAGTATTTGGACAAACTAACAATTTTTTTTAAGGGGGGGGGGTGATTATTTTTCATACTTGGAAGCAAATCCTTTGTAATCTATGACTGCCTGAAGTCTGGAACCCATGGACAACACCAAATGCTGAGTTTCCTCCTTTGAAATGCTTTGCCAGGCCTTTACTGCAGTCCCCTTCAGTTTGTGGGTCTTTCTGCCATCAGTTTTATCTTCAGTGAGTGAAAGGCATGCACCATTGGGTTGAGGTCAGATGACTGACTCTGCCATGTAAGAACATTCCATTTATTTGCCTTAAGAAGCACTTGGGTTGCTTTCACTGTATGCTTTGGGCCATTATCCAGCTGTACTATGGAGCATCATCCTGGATCATCATCGGTTTTGCAGAATTTGACTGAATCGGAACAGAAAGTATATTTCAGAATTTATCCTGCTACTTCTAAAAGCAGTCACATCATCAATAAACACCAGTGATGCAGTTCCATTGGCAACTATACATGCCCATGCCTCCACCATGTTTGACAGATAATGTGGTATGTTTTGGATCATGAGCCCTTCCTTCCTTCTCCATATTCTTCTCTTCCCAGCAAGTTAATCTTGGTTTCACCTGTCCAAAGAATCTTGTTCCAGAACTGGGCAGTTTATTTATTTTTTTAAAGATGTTTTCTTGCAAAGTCTAATCTGGCCTTTTTGTCCTTGACTGTTACCAGAGGTTTGTATCTTGAAGTAAAACCTCTGTATTTACATTCATGAAGGTGTCTCTTGATTGTAGAATTTAACAATGATACACCTACCTCCGAGAGAGTGTTCTTGACTTGGGTAGATGTTGTGAAGGGTTTTTTTCTTCACCAAGGAAAGAATTCTGTGATCATCAGCTTTAGATGTCTTCCATGATCTCCAGGCCTTTTGGTGTTGTTGAGCTCACATGTGCATTCCTTCTTTTTAAGAATGTACCAAATTGTTGATTTGGTCACTCCTAAAGTTTCCGCTATATCTCTGATAGGTTTGTTTTGTTTTTTTTTCAGCCTAATGATGACCTCTTTCACTTGCATCGACATCTCTTTGGACCGCAAATTGATAGTTACCATGAACAGCTAACAAATACAAATTCAACAAGTGGAATCAACCCCAGACCTTTTATCTCCTTAATTTGTTATGAAAATAATGAGTAAACAGGCCAAATCTGTTTCTTTTTTTGGCCACATTTTTGTCAAACCCCTTTAATTAAAGCTGAAAGCCTACATTTCAATAACCTCTTGATTGCTTCATTTAAAATCCATTTTGTTGGTGTACAGAGGCAAAATTATGAAAATTGTGTCACTGTCCAAATATGTGTGGACCCAACTGAACATTATTGACCTTGACAATACTGCGTCTGTGGAAGACTTAAGAAGAAGAAGCCTTTATTACAGCACAGTAAAATTCTTTTCTCCACATATCCCATAATTGTTAGGAAGTTGGGGTTAGTGTGCAGGGTCAGCCATGATATGGCACCTCTGGAGCAAAGAGGGTTAAGGGCCTTGCTCAAGGGAACAATAGTGGCAGCTCTGCAGTGCCTTTATCCCTTACCTTCTGATCAGTAACCCAGAGCCTTAACCATTGAGCCACCACTGTCCCTAATACAACTGAGAGGTGGCACCACTTACAATATTCAAAACCATTATTACAGAGCAATTTAGTGAATATAGTCATACCAAACTCCATTTAACACCAGTTTTGCTTATATTATGCAATGTAGTGCAAACTAGTATCCAAATACAATGCCACAGGTACACTGGACAGGGGAGAAAATCAAGCCAGAAAAATCAACGAAAATTGGCTCATTCCACTGTTGTCAGAGCATATCAAGATATCTCGTGAATTTTTTGAAAACCCCTAGTGGCCACTAGATCACTTGTGATCACAGCTGAGGCTATTTAGTAATTTCCCGCTTTTACCTACTTGTTTGACACCCTGAGAAAGGTTTGCAGAAGCCGATATGCATTGGTGTATCAGGTAACTTTTTACATGTATTCAGCCTTCAATTTTTTAAATTTATTTTTTTAACTGCAAACAGTCCACATGAGTGCTGGTTTTGGAGTCTTTGCTCTGCCAAAAGTGGAATGAGCCAATTTTGATTTTACTGGTTTGTTTTTTATCGTATTTACAGTATATTATATTATAAATACAACAGTCTATAGAGATTTGCAATCTTAGCTAGCTTTCTATCAAAAAGGATAAAAAAGAGGAGAGAATGATGGTGGAGCAGAGACAGTGAGGCACTTTTTCTTGAAGCTGCCAAGTGCACCTGTAGAGTCTGAGAAACTGCTGGATTGCCAGGTCAGTTTTGAATCCATGTTTTCACAGTTTTGTCTACCACACTTTCCTGGAAGTTGTAATGTTTTACACTGCCTTCACTGGTTTATTAAAGTTGGGTAGGCTATAAAGGAATGTGTACAATTTCTTAATGAAACCAGCTCAATGAAGTGCTATTACTTGACTTTAGCTCAAATTCACTTAAATTCAGGAAGTTTGACTACAGAGCACTTTTTTCTTTTTCACATTACCCTTCTGAGCTTCAGGAAGTTCCTGTGTTCCTCTCACTCTGATAGAGGTATACATTTTTGAGGAGATATTTTATTTATGGTAATTTGTGTGGAAGAAAAAGAAATAAAACTAATATGCAACCACCAAAACAATGTGGGGGTATGAACAGTAATGGCACAATCCCTTCATGGGCCTGGGTGCAAGTGAACACACCATTTCTGCAATGGTTTTCTGGAAATACTACCAGGTACTGAATGCTCCACTGTCAAGAACTGTAGGTGTTAACCCAAAGTGGTCATTATAATTGCCTTGAAGCACAGTAAATGTCCTGGGGTGGTAAGCATTGTAGCCTGTATGGTCAGGATCCGTAGAGCTGTGGAGGTCAGCGTTGTCACCAGAGTGAGCTGAGCTGGTAGATATCAAATGAGGCCTAATGTTACATTCAACAAGGTTGCTTTCTTCTTGCTGAAATCCGGATAATTGATGCTGACACTCGTCAATGCGGAAAACCTTGCGCCTGTACACTGTTTTAGCATTTTCAATTATGTTCTTTCTTTTTTCTCACTGCCTGATTTGCATTTTTGCATCATTTATGCATATTAGCACGTCTTACTAAACTAAAGGGTTTAATTCTACTTTGTCACTGTTACGTCCCGTAGGGTGAAAGGGTTGAGCAGGATGCAATTGCAGGGGAAAGTGTTCAGTTTATTAGGTACAGTGTACAAAATAAAACAAAGGACTTTGATCAACATAATAATAAACATAAATGTACATAAACTCATCAACGACAAACCAATGCTCGAAAGGTGATCTGGAAATCATGGAACAAATCGCAAGGTTAAACTTTAATACTAGAATATACTTTCCTAACGCTCGAAGGGTGATCTGGAAATCACCGGAACAAATCGCAAGGTTAAACTTTAATACACTGGAATCTACTTTCCTAACGCTCAGAGGGTGATCTGGAAATCACCGGAACAAAGTGCACGGAATCTAAGCCAAAATAATACTCCGCCCCGAAGCGGAGACGGAGTGGCGTATTTAAACACAGAGTTGATTAGAACAGAAACAAGATCACATCAGCGACACCTGGAAACGATAATTACACAAAATGAATGAGATGAACATAACCAATAAGAAATAAGGAGGCGGAGACATGACACAAAACAAAAAACAAAAGCACATGGGGAAACACAGGAGGCGGAGACATGACGTGACTATGACAACAACCAAGCACATGGAAAAAGTAAACAAAACATGAGTCCATGAATGAATTGCGCTGGAATGCGGAAGCCCGCCACTCGTCACACTTTGCAGCGTAACGAGGGCTGGAGAAGAGGAAATGTAACAGTCACACACAATATGATTTGTTATGCAATAGTACAAGTGCACAATACACCAATTAAAATCATCAGGTTATTTTCTAAGCAAAAACTCTTACTACTGGATGATACTTGGATTACTTTTTAAGGTTAATTTATTTGTCAAATTGCCTTCTTAAATAATACAGTGCTGTGAAAAAGCACTGTATTACCCATCACCAATGTGAAAACTAATTGCCCCCTTACACTTAAAATCTGGTTGTGCCACCTTTAGCAGCAATAACTGCAATCAAACACTTCTGATAACTGGAGATCAGTCTTTCACTTACATCTAGGACTAGGACATAGTCCTATGCTTTGCATCATTGTCTTGCTGCATAATCCAGTTGCGTTTGAGTTTCAATTTACGACTGCTTTAGGGTTTTCTAGTAGAGAGCAGAATTCATGTTTCCCTCAATTACTGTAAGTTGCCCAGGCCCTAAAGCAGCAAAGCATCCCCACACCATCACATGCTTGACTGTAAGTATGATGTTCTTTTTGTGGAATGCTGTGTTTGGTTTATGCCAGATGTAATGGGACCCCTGTCTTCCAGTTCCACTTTTGACTCATCAATCCACAGAACATTCGCCCAAAAGGTTTGAGGATCATCAAGGTGTGTTTTGGCAAAATTCAGATGAGCCTTAATGTTCTTCTGGGTTAGCAATGGTTTTTGCCTCACCACTCTTCCATGGATCCAGTATGGGCCCAGTATATTTTGAACAGTGACTTTTAATGATGCAAGAGAGGCCTGTAGGTCCTTTGATATTGTCCTTGGCTCTTTTGTGACTTGCTGGATGTGTTGTTGCTGTGCTCTTGGAGGAATTTTGGAAGGTTGGCCACTTGTAGAAAGGTTCACTACTGTGCGGAGTTTTTCCATTTGGAGATAATGGCTGTCACTGTGGTCCTTTGGAGTCCCAGAGGCTTTGAAATAGCTTTGTAAGCCTTCCCAGACTGATGCATTTCAATCACCTCCTTCCTCATAATTTCTTTCAACTTTGGTATAGTGTGTTACTGGGTAAGACCTTTTAACCAACTTTGTGCTGTTGAAAAAGTTCTGATTGTTCTGAGTGTTGATTTGCCTGAAAAGGGCTGGCAGTAATCAGACCCGACTGCATCTAGTCCACCTGAACCCCATTATGAATGCAGTTTCATAGATTTGGGCAGTTAGTAACTATGGGTGCAAATACATTTTCACACAGGCCCAGTTGGTACTTGATAACCTTTCGCTTCAATAAATAACATTATCATTTAACAACTGTATTTTGGGTATATACAACCCCAATTCCAAAAAAGTTGTGAAACTGTGTAAAGTGTAAATAAAAACAGATGAAAAACAATGATTTGCAAATCTCACAAACCCATATGTTATTCACAATAGAACATGTACAATAGAACAACTGAGGAAATGTACCATTTTAAGAAAAAAATAAGGTAATTTTGAATTTGATGGCAGCAACACGTCTCAAAAAAGTTGGGACTGGGGCAACAAAAGGCTGGAAAAGTAAGTGTTACTTAAAAGAAACAGTGGGAGGAACATTTTGCAACTAATTATGTTAATTGGCAACAGGTCAGTAACATGATTGGTATAAAAAGAGAGGCAGGGTCTCTCAGAAGTAGAGATGGGATGGAATCTGGATGGAAGCATATGTTGCTCTAAAACCTGTATATACCTTTCAGCATTGATGGTGCCTTTCTAGATGTGCAAGCTGCCCAATCCATAGGCACTAATGTACCCCCATACCATCAGAGATGCAGGTTTTTGAACTGAGCGCTGATTAAAAAGCCAGATGGTCTGTCTCCTCTTTAGTCCTCTTTAGTTTAGAGGATGCGGCATCCATGGTTTCCAAAAAGAATTTCAAATATCGATTCATCTGACCACAGAACAGTTTTCCACTCTCAGTCCATTTTAAATGTGTCTGAGGGCCCGAAGATCACGGGCATGCAACATTAATTTTCACCCTTGACCCTTGCGCACAGAGATTTCTCCAGGTTCTCGGAATCTTTTGATGATGAAATGTACTGTAGATGATGATACAGATAGTCTTTGCAATTTTACGTTAATTAAAGTTTCAAGAGATTTGACAAATCACAGATTTTTGTTTTTAAGGCATCTTAGAAAAAATCCCAATTTTTTATGGAAATGGGGTTACTAATATATATAAATATAGCTCAGACCTGGCAGAAACCAGTGGGACCCTCCGACGTGGAAACAAGGCCAAGTGACTCAACTATGCATGAAAACACAGGAATTAGGGTACAGAAAAATGGCAGCAGGTGCTCTAGACTGATGAGTCAAAATTTGACATATTTTGCTGTAGCAGACGGCAGTTTGTTTGCCGAAGGGCTGGAGAGCGGTACAGGAATGAGTGTCTGCAGGCAACAGTGAAGTATGGTGGAGGTTCCTTGCGAGTTTTGGGCTGCATTTCTGCAAATGGAGTTGAGGATTTGGTCAGAATTAATGGTCTTCTCAATGCTGAGAAGTACAGGCAGATAATTATCCATCATGCAATACCATCAGGGAGGCATCTGATTGGCCCCAAATTTATTCTGCAGCATGACAATGACCCCAAGCATACAGCGAAAGTCATTAAGAACTATCTTCAGCGTAAAGAAGAACAAGGAGTCCTGGAAGTGATGGTATGGCCCCCACAGAGCCCTGATCTCAACATCATCGAGTCTGAATGGGATTACATGAAGAGAGAGAAGCAATTGAGGCTGCCTAAATCCACAGAAGAACAGTGGCTAGTTATTCAAGATGTTTGGGCCAACCTACCTGCCGAGTTCCTTCGAAAACTGTGTGCAAGTGTACCTAGAAGAACTGATGAATTGATGCTGTTTTGAAAGTAAAGGGTTGATTTGATTTCCGATTTTTCTTCTGTTCACACACTTTGCATTTTGTTAACTGATAAATATAAACTATTAACATGTATATATATGTATATATGTATGTATGTATGTATATGTGTGTATATGTATGTGTGTGTATGTGTATATATATATATATATATATATATATATATATATATATATATATATATATATATATATATATATATACATAAGTTTTAGGCACATGCAAAGAAATGCTGTAAAGCAAAGATACCTTCAAAATAAGGAAATGTAATGTTTCTACATTAAAAAAAAATACCGCAAAGAGCAGTAAACAGTAGTAAATGAAACTGAAACTGGCTGTGTTCAGAATGAACCAATCACATTCAATCTCATGTTCAAAACTATTTATCATACAGCTGTCATCAATGAAATTATTCTGATTAGTAAAGATCAGCTGTTTCTGTAGGATTTTCTTCACATCTTCTTGGTTTCATCTGACTGCTGAAACCATGGTCCACAAAGAGCTTAGAAAACAGGTATCTCACTGTCAAAAGGAATCAATCAGGAGAGGGGTATAAAATAATTTCCAAAACATTAAATACCACAGAACACTGCGAAGGCCATCATCAACAAATAGAGAAAATGAAGCACCACAATGACATCACCACGAATAGGATGTCCCTCCAAAATGTACAAACGGAGGTGACAAAATCTTACCAGGGAGGCTGCCAAGAGACCTATGGCAACATATAAGGAGTTGCAGGAATCTCTGCCAAGTACTGATGAGTCTGTGCATGTGACAACAAGGTTTTGGGATAGGGTGGCTAGACGGAAACCCTTTCTCAAAAAACATCCAAACTCAGCTAAATCACCCCTAACCATGTCGCAAAATGTGTTATAGTCTGATGAGATCAATTAAAAAAGGTATAATACAACCCCAATTCCAGAAAAGTTGGATTTTTTTTTTCTAAAATGCAATAAAAACAAAAATGTGTGATTCTCTTGAAACTTTAATTCACTGACAAAAGTACAAAGGAAAGATATTCAATGTTTTCACTGACCAACTTAATTGTATTTTGTAAATGTAAACAAATTTAGAATTTGATGCCTGCAACACACTCAAAAGTTGGGACAGAGGCAAAATAAGACTGAAAAGTTTATAGAATATTCAAGTAAAACCATTTTGGAGGATCAGGTTAATTGGAAACGGGAGGGTATCAGGACTGGGCATAAAAGGAGCATCCACCAAAAGCTCAGTCTTTGTAAGAAAGGATGGGTCTTGGCTCAACCCCTTGTGCCAAACTACATGAGCAAATTGTCAGTCAGTTCAAAAAGAACATTGCTCAACGCAAGATTGCAAAGAATTTAGGTCTTTCACCATCTACAGTGCATAATATTGTGAAAAGTTTCAGGGAATCCGGAGAAATCTCATTGTGTAAAGGGCAAGGCCACCAACCACTGTTGAATGTGCGTGACCTTCGAGCCCTCAGGCGGCATTGCCTGAGAAATCGTCATGCTACTGTGATAAATATAACCACATGGGCTTGGGGGTACTTCGGAAAACCACTGTCACTTAAAACATTGAAAATCTTTTCTTTGTACTTTTGTCAGTTAATTAAAGTTTCAAGAGACTTGTCAAATCACAGATTTTTGTTTTTATTGAATTTTATTGCACCAATGTAATTCCATAATTCCAAAAGGTTTGTTTGGTGCAAAAAAAGCACCACCAAAAGAACACCATACCCACATTAAAGCATGGTGGTGGATGAACTGGAGCATTTATCAAGGTGGAGGGAATCATGTACAGTACTGTGCAAAGGTTTTAGGCACCCTATTTTTTTAGTACAAACTTTGTTATAGATTTTTTATTTTATGACTTCTACATTATCAAGTCAAAAATATTTTAGATTCCCAAACATTAGATTTCTAGCACAAAATTAAATGTTACAGAAATATGTCTGCATGTCTAAAGAAAGCAGCATATTAAGAGCAGCATAGTAAGAGACCACTTTTCAGACAAAAACATAAAAGGCTGCTGGGTTTTGCTGCAAAAATAAAAAGCAAGTGTGAAAGTCAAAGTGTCCAGAAGAACTGTGGCTGGTTTTGCAAGATGCTCAATAAAACTTACCAGCTAATTTCCTTATAAAACTGCACAACTTATACCGGAGACTATTTTTATTTCATTTATTTATTTTTTTGTCACACCAGATATTGACTTTGTTTCATTTACTACTGTTCACTGCTCTCTGTGGTATTTTTTTAAAATGTAGAAACATATAATTTCATTATTTTGAAGGCATCTTTGCTCTACAGCATTTCTTTGCATGTGCCTAAAACTTTTGTACAGTACTGTATACTGTAGCTACAAATACAAGCCAATTTTAGTTGAAAACCTTCAGGTGTCCGCTACTAAGCTGAAGATGAAAAGGAATTTCACCTTTCACCATGACAATGACCCAAAGCATACATCCAAATCAACAAAGGAATGGTTTAACCAAAAGATCAATGTTTTTTAATGGCCTAGCCAAAGCCCAGACCTGAATCCAACTAAAAATCTGTGGGGTGACTTGAAGCACGCTGTGCACAGATGATGCCCTTACAAGTTCATGGATCTAAAATGCTTTTGCAAGAAAGAGTGGGAAAATATTGACAAGTCAAGATGTGCCACGTTGATAGACTCTTACCCAAAAAGAGTGGCATAATAAAATGAAAAGCTGATGCAACAAAGTATTAGTTTTTTTTCTATATAAATGTATCTGATTGTTTTTCACTTGTAATGAAATTTACATGTACATAAAATAAACACACACAGAAATGCACACATCCAAGCACATGCACACATACCTGGATTAATGCCTCACTCAGCTTCTCCTCATCCACCTCCAGGACAACATCCCGGATCTCATCATAAGGCATTCGGAATGATCCGAGGAAAATGGCTGTTGAAAGTAAAAATGAGTCATTTTATTGCTCCTTCTTTCAACAACACATTTCCCACCACCAATGCCCTTCAGACTCAATGGCCACAGAATGCACTCTAGGGATGTTTGTGCCATTTGAGGGAGATTGGGGTGGAATAAGAAACATTGTACTTGTAACAGTGAAAGAAGCCAAAGAACCTCTGATTTTGGCAACCATTACATAGAAATGATAAAGTTTCAAATTGGTACAAAACCTATGAGTATAGAAAAGTAGCAGTCAAATATGTTTTATTATACAGTATTACCACAAATGCAACCATAAAACCATACCTAGTTAAGCTGGTTTGTTGAGCAGATAGTATATACAGCTGGGTCCCTAAGTATTTGGACAGTGACACAATTTTCATAATTTAGCATGGCGTGCTCTGTACTGTACACCGCCACAATGGATTAGAAAGAATGCAATCAATATGTACTTGAAGTGTAGACTTTCAGGTTTAATTCAATGGGTTTAAGAAAAATACTGCATTAACAGTTTAAGAAGTACAAGATTTTTTAGCTAGTAGCTCCATTTTCACAGGTTCAAAAGTAATCGGACAATTAACTGCTACGCAGATTCTTGGCCAGATGTGGCCTGTTTCCTAAATAGTTCATGACAAATTAAAGAGATAAAAGGAGCTGATACTAAGTGTGCAGTAACATGGCTTTCTCCCTCTCTCCCCACAGACACAGACGACGATGAAGAAGAACCCAGAGAAGAAGCGCCCCGGCTGCACCACGCCTCTCACCGGCACCCTCGGACTGCTCCACGCCTCCTGGGTCCCGCCTCACAGCTGCACCAGCCCGTGCTTGCTCCCCACGTCGGGAACACAGCAATACCTTCTTCTACACTGAGCACCTCTACACTCCTGCACCTGAACTCAAATAAAAGCATACTTTTTGCACTACCTCCGCCTCCAGAGTGACTAAATTCCAGCAGCAGGCAGTGACCCAGGAGCTAGCCCAAATCCTGAATACTGTTACCCAGGAACTGCTGGAGCTAAAGAAGAATCCCTGCTCCGAGACCCCTGTTGTGAGGCTCCAAGTGTCCTAACAAAGCTCACCAGCGAAGACGACATTGAGGCCTACCTCCTGACCTTCAAGTGGGTCGCCCAACGTGAGCATTGGGAGGAAGAGCATTTGGCTGACATCTTCGCCCTTTTCCTGTCGGGGAGCACTGTTCCACTCATATATATATATGAGACATCCAAAATGAATCAAAAAACACTTCAGTGTTAAAAAAAAAAAAAAAAAAAACACTTGTCAGTCATAGTTTTTATTTCGCCTCTAGAGGCCGCTCTCATGCTGTATAATGAACACGGACCCTTCTCAGCTGCTTCCGCAACGGCCGCAAGCAGGAAAAACTATCGGTGTGGATTTTTGCCGATAACCGATAGTTTCAGCAATCAGTTATCTGTGCCGATTAACCAGCAAAACCGATCAATCGATCAACCTCTAATTTGTACTAGGAGGATATTTAAAAAATGCCTATTGTACTTTTAAATGCATTCATCTCTGTTTAAGGCCAATTAACTACTTTTAAATTCGGAGGAGTTGTCATTCAGTGCTTTTTTTTGTCTCTTTTAAGGCTAATGCATTACAGAACCTTGCTGGGCTGCTTACAGTTGCAGTCAAAATTATTCAACCCCCATTGCAAATCAGGTTTATTGTCAAAATTTACAGACTTTCAGCTGTTTTCAATGAACAAATCAAATAAAAGCAATTGAAATAACAACAAATGCTTCAAGTGGTTTCCCCAAATTCAACTGAAAATGCTTATAAAATGCTTGAAAATGAAACTTAATTTGAAAATGAAACTTAATGACTTCTCCAGTCTCAAAATTATTCAACCCCCTGAATAGAATCCCTCACAACAGCACAAATATGTGTCCATGGTTTCCAAAAAGAATTTCAAAGGTCGAATTCGTCTGATGACAGAACAGTTTTCCACTCTGCCTCAGTCCATTTTAAATGAGCTTTGGCCCAGAGAAGACAGCGGTGTTTCTGGATCATGTTCACATATGGCTTCTTCTTTGCATGATAGAACTTTAACCTGCATTTGTGGATGGCATTACGAACTGTGTTCACAGACAATGAATTCTGGAGGTGTTTCTGAGCCCATGCAGTGATTTCCCTTACAGAATCATGCCTGTTTTTAATGCAGTGCTGCCTGAGGGCCCGAACATCACGGGCATGCAATATTGATTTTCGACCTTGTCCCTTAAGATTTCTCCAGATTTTCAGAAACTTTTGATGATATTATGTACTGTAGATGATAAGATATTCAAAGTCTTCACAATTTTATGTTGAGGAAGATTATTCTGAAATTGTTCCACAATTTGTAGATGCAGTTTTTCGCAGATTGGTAAACCTCTGCCCATCTTTACTTCTGAGAGACTCTGCCTCTCTAAGATACTCTTTTTATACCCAATCATGTTACTGACCTGTTGCCAATTAACCTAATTAGTTGCAAAATGTTCCTCCAGCTGTTTCTTTTTAGTAACACTTACTTTCCCAGCCTTTTGTTGCCCCAAAATTCAAAATTACCTTATTTTTTTCTTAAAATGGTACATTTCCTCAGTTTAAACATTTGATATGTTTTCTATGTTCTATTGTGAATAACATATGGGTTTATGAGATTTGCAAATCATTGCATTCTGTTTTTATTTACATTTTACACAGCGTCCCAACTTTTTTGGAATTGGGGTTGTATTTTACATTAGTTTTAATCATATACAGCTTGGGCCTCTTTGTGTAATTTAGTGATTTAGTGACACACGGTTAGACAAGAGGTTGATGAAATCTATAAATAATTTTTCCTTGGCTGTAGTCACATGGTATGGGCGTTTTTATGTGCCATTTAGCCACTCATTCATCTTTGCTCTTTCACAGTTTTCATTGCATTTGTATTACGTGGCTGTTTTACACAATGGGGCAAAATAAGAGAGTGTAAAACTGATACTACAATACTACTCCTACTACTACTACTACTACTAATAATAATAATAATAATAATAATGATCCTGAACATTCCGAACACTTCAGAGCCATGCTCCAAACTCTACAGGAAATCATTGTAACGTCTGAACATATCAAACTGATTTCTGAATCAGCCTAGGTTAGCAATGAAATTTCTCTGTCTCCTTGAGCTGTAAATCCCTATCTGTTTAATGACCACTCTAACCTCTTCACCAGATGCCCCACTGGAATGCGACATGTTGCCCCCCCCCCCCCCCCCCTTCACACACACACACACACACACACAAGCTACCTACATGCGCGCGCACACACACACAAGCTTACCTTACACACACAATGGAAAAATCTCTCTTTTCAATGTAACATGTAATTATATGTAATTATTCGATGTCCAAATAGTTTGATGTTTTCTTATTTGCATGTATTGTGTGCCTATGTAACCAAGCTAGGATGATTTTGGATAGTTTAACTTAGGATATCATTTTAAATGTCTGTAACCATTTTACTTGTAATATTCTTTACAAGTCCATCGAATTTGGTATGTAGTTAATCGTCTCGAGATACCCTGATTGATTATGCATATCATATTGCAATGGGATACATTATTTCATGTTTTCTCTTAATTTCATTTATAATATGGTATAAACCGGCTCCTCCCTGGACATGCAAATCCAACTTCCTGATTGGCCCATAGCCCAAAGAGGCGTGTGCGTTGGTGTTGTCTTTAAAACAACACCACACTTTGAAACTCTTCTATCTTCACTCTCCTCAGTCTTCAGTCACTCTTCAGTAACTCTTCACTCACACTCTTTCCGGCTTCTCTCCCCCTGGAAGAGGAAGCCAGGATCTCTCTCCCGGACAAAAGATGCAACCGCTTCACGGCCGACGGCCTTTTCAAACGGCATGACGAACCAGCGAACTCTACACGACCTCGCGTGAACTTTCAAACCGAAGCAATGCAAGTATAGTTAAATGGATCTATACATGCGTTAAGATTGTACCCCTGTTTACAGGAGATTTAAGTTCATTGCTGGTTTTGAAAAGGGCTAATTAGTTGTGTTTTTGTCTGCTTCCCTTTTATTTCATTACTTTCTCTCTATGCCAATTCTTTCCTTGTATATAGATGTACATATGTATGTTTTGCTTAGAGTTAGTCGTGTGTATCCATAGTTACATCTAGTTATTAAAATCTATTATCACCACGCTTGATTTGTCTGTTTTGTCACGTGATGAGTCAATTAAACGCTGCATAAGATCCAGATTACCCACTCTAATCTTTAATAACAAACTTCGTGGGTTAATTCTTCCTGGCCAGAAGGATAAACTCCCTCTTTAGAGTTCATAAATCTAAACTAGACTACAGCTAATCCTACAAGCTGATCTAGACCACATACATAGTCATAATTAATTATAATCCGTTGTAGTTAATTATCTATATGTATTTGTGCACATACATGAATTCCCTTTCATGGCTGATGTATATTTATAACTGGTCACAACACGCGTTGATTAGATATCTAGATATATTTCACGCCATTCAAGCTAATTCCTTATATATATTGGAGAATACATTTAAATGTGTTAAACATTTTTTTAATTCGTTACATAAACTGTAACTGGTGGAGAATATTTTAAACGTTGCAGATTCATCCGAGTTACTACACATTCTGGTAGATAATGTGGGCACGCTTTAAAACTCGTCTCCTTTAAAAGGTGCTTTGAATCCAAGCGTGCGCTTCTGTTTTCATTTTTCATGTTTAAAGTTGATCCATTACATTATTCTGGTGGAAAAGAATAATGCTAGTAATGATTGATTCGTTACATCATCTTAAAAGTATTTTACAAGGAAACACAATAACACATTTTTCAACATTAACAAAAAAGTTATCCAACACCTATCACCAATGTAAAAAACTAATTGCCCCCTTAAACTTAAAATCTGTTTATGCCAGATTTAGCAGCAATAAATACAACCAAACACCTCAGATAACTGGGGAACAGTATTTCACTTACTTCTAGGACTAGGACTTACTTCTATACTTTGGATCATTGTCTTGCTACATAATGGAGTTACGCTTGAGTTTCAACTTACAGACTGAAGACCATACATTCTCCTTTAGGATATTCTGGTAAAGAGCAGAATTCATTTTCCCCTCAATTATTGCAAGTTGCCCAGGCTTTGAAGCAGCAAAGCATCCCCACACCATCACACTTCCACCACCATGCTTGACCGTTCTTATATGATGTTCTTTTTGTGGAATTCTATGTTTGGTTTATGCCAGATGGGACCCTTGTCTTCCAAACAGTTCCACTTTCGACTCATCAATCCTCAGAACATTCTCCCAAAAGGTTTGAGGATCATCAAGGTGTGTTTTGGCAAAATTTAGATGAGCCTTAATGTTCTTCTGGGTTAGCAGTGGTTTTCGCCTCGCCACTCTTCATGGATGACATTTTTGCCCAGTGTCTTTCTGATAGTGGAGTCATGAACAGTGACTTTTATTGATGCAAGAGAGGCCTGAAGGTCCTTTGATTTTCTCCTTGGCTCTTTTGTGACTTGCAGGATGAGTCGTTGTTGTGCTCTTGGAGGAATTTTGGAAGGTTGGCCACTTCTGGAAAGGTTCACTACTGTGCCAAGTTTTTCCATTTGGAAATAATGGCTCTTAATGTGGTCCTTTGGAGTCCCAGAGCCTTTGGAATAGCTTTGTAACCCTTCCCAGACTGATGTATTTCAACACCTTCTTCCTTATCATTTCTGGAATTTCAATTTTGGAATAATGTGTTACTGGGTAAGACCTTTTAACCAACTTCATGCTGTTGAAAAAGTTCTATTTAAGTGTTAATTTTTGGGCTGGCAGTAATCAGGCCTGGATGCGTCTAGTCCAGCTGAATCTCATTATGGGCAATTAGTAACTACATGGGAAAATACATTTTCACACAGGCCCAGTTGGTATTTGATACATTTTGTGTTTATTCAGATTGCCTTTGTTTTATGTTAGATTTTGGTTTAATTTCTGAAACAATTTAGTATGAGATATATACAAAAACAGAATAAATCAGGATGGGGGCAAATACTTTTTCATAGCACTGTAGTTATGTCCACAATAAGCCACCTGTGGAATTGTGTAGATTTATATGTATGAGATTGCTTTTTGTTTTCTGTTTTTTTGTGGTATTGCATTTTTATTTTACCTCTGCGTTTATTACCAAGAAAGCATGTATATTCCTCAGGGCTGTAAGATGCAAATGGGTTCAAAAAGTATGTTATTTTGCAGTTGCATATTTAAGAGAGACAACGACAAGTCTAAGAAGGCTGAAACTACTAGTTCTTTAATAAATACCAGTTCAGAAATAGACATTCGGGGCGGCTCATGTCAATGGGCTAGCAGGGCTAAGCCCCACCTGTCTTTCAAAACGATCATAAGAAAAACACACAGAATCATATGACGCAACGCAGTTGTCTAACTGTAATGAGCCCAGCACTGCAGCCTACCAATGACAGTTGTGTCAGGTTATTACACAGAGTGACACGGCCGCTAGATTTGATTTCCAATTGGGCTAATACACCAATTAGCTATAGCATTAAAACCACTGACAGGTGAAGTGAATAACATTGATTATCTCTTACGATGGCACCTGTCAAGAGGTGGGATATATTAGGCAGCAAGTGAACAGTCAGTTCTCAAAGTTGATGTGTTGAAAGCAGGAAAAATGGGCAAGCGTAAGGAGCTGAGCGACTTTGACAATGGCCAAATTGTGATGGCTAGATGACTGGGTCAGAGCCTCTCCAAAACGGCAGGTCTTGTTGGGTGTTCCCAGAATGCAGTGGCTAGTACCTACCAAAAGTGTTCCAATTAAGAACAAACGGTGAACCGGCGACAGGGTCATGGGCGCCCAAGGCTCATTGATGTGTGTGGGGAGCGAAGGCTAGCCCGTCTTGTCCGTTCCCACAGAAGAGCTACTATAGCACAAATTACTGGAAAAGTTCATGCTGGCTATGAAAGAAAGGTGCCAGAACACACAGTGCACTGCAGCTTGGTGCAAATGGGCTGCGTATCCCAGTCATAGCGCCCATGCTGACCCTTGTCCACTGCTGAAAATGCCTACAATGGGCCCATGAGCATCAGAACTGGACCATGGAGCAGTGGATGAAGGTGGCCTGGTCTGATGAATCACGCTTTCTTTTACATCATTTGGACGGCCGGGTCAGTGTACGTCGCTTACTTGGGGAAGAGGGCAAGCTGGCAGAGGCAATGCAATGCTCTGGGCAATGTTCTGGGAAACCTTGGGTCCTGGCATTCACATGGATGTTACTTTGACACGTACCACCTACCAATACATTGTTGCAGACTAAGTACAGAAGTATATAGACTAAACACACACTGTCTAATCAAAATACAAATTAGACAAAAGGATAGATGACAGAACCATAGGTTTTGTAGGTTTTTTTTTTTTTTTCTGTTGTTGTTAGCTTGAAATGCTGAGAACTTTACTGTTTACTGTGCTTGATAGTTGAAAAAACACACCATGAGGCCTGTGGAGCATTATGGACTTGAAACGCATGCACAAATTTTTTTTTAAAATAATTAATGCTGGTCCCTGTTTGCTATAATTGTGTGTGTGTGTGTGTGCGCATGTGTACTAATTTGCCCCAATATTATTCACATTTACATCATTAACAAACGCCCTTATCCAGCATAAAGGTACATTACTGCCAGTGTTTATTCTGTTTTTACTGTGTTTCTTGTCATTATGTTTTGCTTGTGTTTGGCTTCTTCTTACCAGAGTGAGTGGTGTTTTGTTTTTTGTTTTTTTGCTCACAGGAGAATTATAATGAAATATAAAATGACTGAGAAACACTTCCAAACACAAACAAGTATTCCAGACCAGAAGGCAGTTTTTCAAACAGGTTTTTCAGCCACATAATACAATGCTAAGGCCATGGCTTGGCCTTAGAAAAAATAACTATAAAAAAATCCCATAAAACTATATGTTATAAAATACTATCAAATAAATAAAATAAACAGGGATAAAGAGACCTTAAGTGTTCTTAGCTATGTTACAGACAATGATAAATAATAACAAGAACTTACACAGATTTTGGGCCGTTTTGGCATCCAGAATTCGCAACTCTTTTGCTTTTTTCTTAAATTGTGTCGGTCTGTTATCCGTTTCCTCCACATCCCTTTTCACTGTGAGAAAAAGAAACAATAGAAAAGAATTATTGGAACAGTCACAAGCATTTGTTACAGGATGAGTCACCATTTTATGTAGTTTAGAAAAACAGAGCATCTAGAAGCACGATGCTGAATCATTGCATTCAAAACATAAAGAGTAAAATTCAAATTATATTTCTGACATTTCCACACAGTCACAGCAAAATGTAGTCGTTTGGCTACATAATAGAGAGATTATAGTGACAAATGCCTGATTCACTGTACATAAACGTTTTACATGAATTTGACTTATAGATTTTTTTTTTTTTTTAATAGGGTCAGAATTTGGCATCAACAGCATGAATCCATGCACTCAACCTGCCTTGTTCAGTTCAGGCTGGAAGCAGAATCCATGGCATGAAGAATTGTGCTTTATAAAATTATAAATATAATAATAATTTGTTACATTTATATAGTGTGTAGCATCCACCTGGATGATGCGACAGCAGTCATAGTGCGCCAGAATGCCCACCACACACCAGCTACTGGTGGAGAGGAGAGGAGTGTGATGTAACCAATTCAGGGATGGAGAATATTGGGGGCCATGATAGATAAGGGCCAATGGGGGAATATCAGGGATTTTTAATGACCACAGTGAATCAGGACCTCGGTTTAACGTCACATCCGAAAGACAATGCTCTTTATTACAGTATAGTGTCCCCGTCGATATACTGGGATATTAGGACCGACACAGACCACAGGGAGAGCACCACCCACTGGCCTCCCTAATACCACTTCCAGCAGCAACCTTAGTTTTTCCCAAGAGGTCTCTCATCCAGGTACTGGCCAGGCTCAACCCTGCTTAGCTTCAGCGGGAAACCAGGCAAGAACTGCAGGGAAATATGGCTGTATAAATATATAACCAAGTGGGGTTTTTGTGTGTTTGTTTTCTTTACTTCTCCCGTCTTCCACACCCTTTCTGCCATTGTATATTTGTAAATGTGGCATTCATATATGTACTCTTCTCTACTCACACAATGTGATGTATATGCAGGTTATATCCACATCCCATTATTTTAAGTACTTTCCTGTCATTTAGCTGAATGTGCATCTTACTGCTATGAAAAGAATTGTTTGGGGATGTATGTATACACTATGCATTAAAAACTGAAGTGAGACGAGGAAATGGCCTTGCTAAAAGATCATTGAAATTTAATAACCTGGGCCCTTAATTTTCATAATGTTGTCGATATTTTTAATTTTGTTGCCTCTCAGTGATTTAACTTTCACTTTGTCTCACATTGTACAAGGTTTAAAATGTTCTCTGAAAATGTGTATGCCTCATATGTGTCTCTTAATAATGACATCACAAGCACATAAAGCAAACTCCATTAGTCTCCATGCTAAGCCGTTCTGGGTTGAAGGAGGTACAGTCTCTCAGGAGTACACTACACTACTAATTGGCCAGCCCACCTGGTGAGCCCACCCAACATGGTCTCACAAAAATTCATACATACAGGTGAATCTCAAAAAATAAGAATATAGTGGAAAAGTTCATTTTTTTCCCCATAGTTTAATTAAAAAATATGGAGCTTTCATATATTCTAGATTCATTACACATAAAGTGAAATATTTCAAGCCTTTTTTGTTTTAATCTTGATGATTATGACTTACAGCTCATGGAAATCAAAAATCCAGTGTCTCAAAATATTAGAATAAAGAATTTATAATACAGAAATATCAAACTTCTGAAAAGTATGCTAATTTAGCGGCCTTCAGCTCATCTGTATTGTTGGGTCTGGTGTCGCTCATCTTCCTCTTGACAAAATTCAGGTCAGGCGAGTTACTAGTAGTTTTGGCTCTGTGGGCAGGTGTCAATTCCTGCTGGAAAAGGAAATCAGGATCTCCATAAAGCTTGTCAGCAGATGGAAGCATGAAGTGCTCTAAAATCTCCTGGTAGACGCTGCATTGACTCTCGACTTGAGAAAACACAGTGGACCAACACCAGCAGATGACATGGCACCCCAAATCATCACTGACTGTGGAAACTTCACACTGGACTTCAAGCACCTTGGATTCTGTGCCTCTCCACTCTTCCTCCAGACTCTGGGACCTTAATTTCCAAATGAAATGAGAAATTTACTTTCATCTGAAAAGAGGACTTTGGGCCACTGAGCAACGGTGTTTTGAGTTAAAAGGTGTTTTGAGTTAATTAGCTGATTAGAGTCATCTCAGGTTGACATTGCTGTATTATAAATTCTTTATTCTAATTTTTTGAGATACTGTATTTTTCCAGTATCTCATTTCCATGAGCTGTAAGCCATAATCATCAATATATAAAACAAAAAAAGGGTTGAAATATTTCACTTTATGTGTAATGAATCTAGAATATATGAAAGTTCCACTTTTTAAATAAAATTTTCGGGAAGAAAACTAACTTTTCCATGTTATTCTAATTTTTTCAGATGCACCTGCCATCCAGCATTCGTAACACTTGTACATATTCTACTTTTAATTTGTACTTATTGTACAAACACCATTGAGTATGCGTATAACATGAATCTATTTTATTTCATTGCGCTTCCACAAAACCTCTGTTTTTTTTTCAAATGCAAGTGATTTGAATATATTTTCATGTTTAGTATATATTGCAATTCATATAGTTCCATTATATTCAACTTAGATAGGGTCTGGCTACCAGGTGTGTACCACGCATGTGTGTTTACAGCCCTATTGTGGCCGTTGTGATTTTCTGTATAAACATCCAGTCTCATAAAAAAGTTGACATTTACATTCTATCACGTTACAATCCATCACGAGCTTTAAGATCACAAAACTCTGGATTTCTGATAATACCGAAGATATCAAAGTCTACTAAACGAGGTAGAGCTTTTTCACATTTAGCTCCTGAACTCTGAAATAGCCTTCCTGATAATGTTCGGGGTTCAGACACACTCTCTCAGTTTAAATCCAGATTAAAGACACATTTCTTTGGCCTAGCATTCACCTAACCACATCTCATGACCTTGTACTTCTGTCATCGTTGATAAAATGATAACAAATGCACATGGTCATTTTGCCTGACATACAATGAACAGCAACCACGCTAATCATTTCCATCTGTTTCCTATTCCTCAGTGAACGTGCCAGCTCCAGTTCAGAACCAGCCTCTAAGAAGATTCCAGATGACGCCAACGCCTGCGTGGATTTTGAACGATACCAACATCAAATCGTCACATCACAAGTTCTACGCGTGTTGCTCCTGGGGTGGCAATAGGCCCGACCTGTTCTGCTCTCCTAGCCAGCCTGGTCCGTCCTGGTGCCCTGCTTCTGGGGTTCTCATTGCTGGGGGTCGCTCACTTTTGCTGAGGATGGGCCCATATGGACAGCCTCCACAAACAATTCACAAACATACTTTGCGCTCGGGACTCCATCGGTGGACAGTTCATGATTTCAGCAAAATAGACTTCATGTTGAGACTGTGTCGAATCTCCTGACTACACAGTTGCACTTTATATCATGTATCATACAGTTATAGAAGAGATTTACTTCTAATTACACTATCCAGTGTCACCCAGATGAGGATGGGTTCCCTTTTGAGTCTGGTTCCTCTCAAGGTTTCTTCCTCATGTTGTCTCAGGGAGTTTTTCCTTCCCACCGTCGCCATTGGCTTGCTCATTGGGGATAAATTTATCAATGTAAAATTTTGATCCAAAAATTATGTATCTCTGTAAAGCTGCTTTGTGACGATGTCTATTGTTAAAAGCGCTATACAAATGAAATTGAATTGAATTGAATTTACCTTACTTGTAGCACCTTCTATATGATGAATATCAGCGTCATTTCTCAATCATACAATGCATATTCACATAGGCTAGATTAAAAATTTCACACTGCTTGATTTGCACTGCACATGCTCTTTATTATAATAATTTAACCATGCCCACTACACTTTTAAGAACATCAATATGTAATAAATTATTTACCTAATATTTAATAATATTCAGCAAAGGCCACTTTCTGTGTAATTTAGTGATATTCAGGACATACAGTTAGATGGAGGTTTAATGAAATAATCAAATTTATCCTCAGCTGTAGTCATGTGGTACATTTTTTATGAAGCTTTTAGCCACTCATTAATCTTTACTCTTTCACAGTTTTCATAGAATTTGTATAAAGTGGATGTTTTACACAATGGGGCAAAATTAGAGTGTTAAATGATAAATAATAACAATCTTGAATATTTCAAAGCTTGTATCAGTGATTGTATAACACTCTTTAATTAAATTTGTTTTATTTTATTAAAACAAATAAAATATTTTATAAATGCTATTATTTTATTATTTATTATTAGTCTGCCTTTCTAATTCCATTTAAACATTTGTCATATTTAAATGTGGACTGCCCTCCCAACCCACACCCCAGCAAACAGCTGGAATACCATATCAACCTGCTGGCATCAACTAGCTATCACTTGTAATACCATAGTGACCATCTATTAACACCCTAAAAAAATGGATACCATAGCAACCACATAGCAACATCCTAGCAACCACCTAAGACTCCCTAGCAACAGTCTATCACCACCTGGAATACCATAGCAACCACCTAGCAACACCAGTACCTTACTTAAGCTGTAGAAGCATTCTGCATTTTCCTCAGAAAAAAATATACTCTTCTAGTTTTAACCATCAGCTTCTGGTGCTGCCATTAAAATACTACAATACCCACAATCCTTGTCTTCTCACAGCCAATCAGACATTCATGCATGTTGAAACGTGGTTCACTTATATACAGTGGGTATAGAAAAGAATCACCCCACCCCATTTTCAGCCTGAAATGAAGACGGTGACGACACAGTTTTTGTTTTATCCAGCTGTATTTACTCAGTGCAATTTATAACATCCAAGTGAAAGATATAACACGAACATGTCAGAATTTTTTTTTTTTAAAAAGGATCACCCCCCTGCTTTAATTAGCCTTATTTTTTTAATTACAGCCTTTAGTCTGTTGGGATATGTCTCTACTAACTTTGCACATCTAGACTTTGCAATATTTGCCCACTCTTCTTTGCAGAACTGCTCAAGTTCAGTTAAATTTGATGGTGAGCGTTTGTGGACTGCAGTCTTCAAGTCATTCCACAGATTTTCAATGGGGTTTAAGTCTGGGCTCTGACTAGACCATGCAAGGACATTCACCTTTTTCTCCTTCACCCACTGTGTGGTCAGTTTTGCTGTGTGCTTTGGGTCATTGTCATGTTGGAAGGTAAACCTTCATGCTTTACTGTAGGAATGGTGTTATTTGGATGGTGAGCTGTATTGGATTTCCGCCAGACATATCGTTTGGTGTTGAGGCCAAATAATTCAATTTTAGTCTCATCTGACCATAACACCTTTTTCCATGTGGCCTCAGAATCTTCAAGGTGTGTTCATGTGGCCTTTCTTGAGGAGTGGCTTTTTTCTTGCAACCCTCCCATACAAGCCACATTTCTGGAGAATTTGTGATATTGTTGTTACATGCACACAATGACCACTCTTTGTCATAAATTCCTGCAACTGCTTCAGAGTTGCTGTAGGCCTCTTGAAAGCCTCTCTGACCAGTTTCCTCCTGGCTCTTTCATCCAGTTTGGAGCGATGTCTTGATCCAGGTATGGTCTGTGTTGTACCAAATACCTTCCACTTCTTAATAATAGACTTCACTGTGCTTCTAGGCATTGATAAAGCCTTTAATTTTTTTTTGTATCCATCTCCTGACTTGTGCTTGTCCATGACTTTATCCCGGAGATGTTTTGACAGTGCCTTGCCACCCATAGTTGATTGTTTGCTTCAGTTGCACTACAAAATGCTCCAGGAAAGCTCTTTTTATGTTGAGCTAATCAAAATGACCACAGCTGATCACAGTTTACAGTCAAATGGCTTTGTGTGCCATTGAGAAGGTGATTAGCTACACCTTATTGAGTTTACAAGTCATTTTTAGGAGAGGGGGTGATCCTTTTTCCAACTCAGTGATTCTGTTTTTTTTATTTATTTAAAAAAAAAAATTTCTGACATGTTGGTGTTATATCTTTCACTTGGATGTTTTACGTTGCATTGACTAAATACAGCTGGATAAAACAAAAACTATGTCAGTCTTCATTTCAACAAGATGTGATATTTTAAAGGGGGATGATTCTTTTCTATACCCACTCTAGCTGTAGTAGTGCCAAACAGGTTCATATGTCAACACACTTGCAATGTTGATGTTGCAGTGGTACAGAGTATTAATATACTTCTAAACACATGCTCATTTTATTCCTTGAATAAAGTGAATAAAACAAATTAAATTTATATGGCAACATAAATGTGATGGAAATGTATCTATAAACCAAAATAAAATATGATAGCTTGTGCCAGCATACAGTATATTGCTAAAAGTTGGTGCTCAGTGGGGTTGAGGTTCAGGGCTCTGACATTGGCAAACCATGTCTTTATGGATCTTGTTTGTGCACAGTGGCATTGTCATGCTGGAACAGATTTGGGCAAGGACTCTTAGTTCCAGTAAAGGGGAATTATACATGCTACCAGTGGCGGGCCGTGTATTTTACAACTAGGCCTTCGGTGCTATCCTCCTGTAATTAAACCACCATCAAATAACCTCACCATGACATTAGGGCTATAGGTTATTCAATAGCTGCTATTGTAACCACTCCATAGCCGCCATTTTGATTTTAATTGCGGGAGGATACCATCAAACCATCAAGGATGTACCACTAATATGCAGTATGACAGGATGCTGCATCAGAAATAGACATCACATCAAATCAATGTCATTACCAAAAAAAAAAAAAAAGAACAAACGCATTTACTCATATAACAACCAAGCAAGCAAAAATGCTATAAAACACAATCAGGATTCAACAGGCTTCACTACTGATTCCAGGCAAGCTGCTGAGCCTAAACACACATGCCACCACGCACACTCAAAGGCACAGCCAGGCCACTGAATCTGAGCATCATTAACACCAGCAGCATCCATCTAACAGGTAGATCGATATTCTCTGATGTGTTTCGATACTATGGACACCTAGCACAGCCGTGTGGCACCTACAACACTACAAGTTTACAGCACGGCTAGTAAAGTTACATAAAAAATCCATCAAATTTACCAAAGCTGCTCATTATTTGAAGACAAAGTCCATCCTCCTTTCCTTCTTTATAAAGAGTTCAATGACACGGATGTACAGTACATCCGTACTCCATGTGTACCTTTCATAATTGGAAAGTGCGACACAAATCCTTTGCCTGGCTGGGACAGGCCTGCTAGCTGGGGGGTTGACTGATCCTTCTGCACAATTTCCCGCTTTTCTTGAAAGGTCCTTCTTGAAAAAGGCTTTGCCAGTTAATCTGCCACCAAATTAATTTATTCTCCTCCTTCAGCCATTGTGAGTTAAAAAAACAACACAGCTAAGTAAAAACCAAAACAAAAAAATCAAGAAATTTGAATCTAAATTCAAGTAGTGCTTTAGATTTCTTTTGTTTGGATTTTTACTTACCTCAGTTGTAGTTCAACTGTAACCATGCTCCGATCACACCTGTGTGATTTTGTGTTAAAAGAATGCTGACGTAAGCGGCTAGGCCAGCTAGAAGCATGTCAAAGAATACACCCAACATGGCAAAATCAAAATCTGATTGGTTAAAGAATAGGACAATCAACAACATAGTCTCCATTTGCTTCAACAGCAGAGGGGATTCATTTGAAATTCTGGAGGCCTCGGGGTAGATTTTTCATAAAAGCTCTAATTTATATGAGCTGCACTGGGCAAGTCGCGCTGCGCAATTGAGGGAGAGAGTAGCAATGAAATGACATTAATACTCAGGGTTGGGAGGGTTACTTTAAAAATGTAATCCGTTACAGTTACAAATTACTTCATAAAAAATGTAATCAGTAATGTAATTCAAGTATCACAATATGAAAGTAATGTAATCTGATTACTTTTGGATTACTTTAAGGTCAAATATGTAAATAAGTCAAGTGAAAAGTAATATGATCTAAAATACTTTTATTTAGAGCTTATTTTAGACCTTAAAAATATGTTCAATGTTTGGATTTGTTTTAATAAAATAAATAAATTTGTTGCTCATGTGAGTCACAACTGGCAAGAGAGAACCAGAACTATAATCATGCAGCTGTCTATATTGTGTTCTGTCAAAAGCAGGGCTCCGGAAAAACAAATCTATTAAGGAGCGATTGGCTCCTATGAATTTTTTTTTTAAAAAAAAGGTGCCAAATGATTTTTTTAGGTGCCACATAAGAATGAACTTACATTTGAAAATTTTAAAACACTTACTTTCAGTCATCCTGTCATGTGTGTGTACGTTTGGACTCCTTTTACAGCATCAGCATTTTCATCCAAGTTCACTTAAAGTGGGAACTGAATGTCTTTTCCAACTTGAGAACTGTATACAGTCACAAAGAATTGTTCTTTACACAGAATCTGAGCCACTGACCATCATTATGTCAGCATCACTTGGCCATTGAGTGGAGTTTGTCCTCCTCTGTGTTGCAGAAAGCCAGCGATTGACACAAGGTTCAGGATCAAACTGTTCAAGTGATGGGCCTCTGTGCTGATCCTGATCAAGTCAAAGTTGAATTGCGTACTTTTGATTTTATCCTGTCTTGGGCTGAAAAGCCACGTTCGCACTGAGCAGTCAATATTGGTAGGACAAGCAATATCTCTACTAGATGCATTCTGCTCAAAGCACATGCTGTGTCGTTGTCAGATGGCTTGCACACATCCAGTCAATTTTTCTACATTAGTAATATCTGAGAGGTGAATTTGGTGAAAGGCAGCTCTTTACATGCAATCATATAGGCGGTGCTGAATTTTATTTTTAGCTCTTTCCAATCGGTCTCGTCATGTAGTTCACATGCACGAGACACTGCTTGTGCTAACGGTGTTTTTGTGTTGCTCTCTGTGATTAAACAGTCACGAGCTTTTTTTATGCTTTTGACTATCGCCCTGTTTTCTCATGGTCTCTTTCTTGAAATGGTTCGTTCCGGTAATGAAATCCGTTTCCCGCTATTTCTCTGCTCGCTTTGGAACAAAAGTCACAAAACATTTTCTGTGTGCGATGATCACACCTGAGCCATGCAATCTCTTGATTCCAAGAAGTCTTAAAATGCCTTTCTGCACTTTTACTTGGGCGTTCATTGATTGACACAGAAAGATGATCCTCTGTGTCTCCGTCATTTTCTCTCTCTCTCTCTCTCTCTCTCTCTCTCTCATGCTGGCACAACTGGAGCCTCCTTTTTTATTAGCAGGTGTGCCATCAGCATTGGTGCTCGACAGAGATGAGGATTGTTTGAAAAAGTCTGATTTTTTTTGAGGCGGAAAGCTGATTCCTTCTTTCGCTGAGCGTATTTTGGCACTCTGGATGAATTTGAACTTCATGCACGGCGTCTCATTTTATTACATCAACACAACAAATATATATTAATATTTTTGGTCGCAAATCCGACCGATTTAGGCGCAGTCTGGAGCCCTGCAAAAGTAATCCTGATAGTATTCCCATTTTTTACAAAATGTAACTGTAATCTGATTACTTTGTTTTTTAACGTAACTGTAACGGATTACAGTTACCAGTTTTTGTATCCTGATTACGTAACGCCGTTACATGTAATCCGGATTTTTTTTTTTTTTTTAAACTTTGTAAAATACATATAGCATTAATGAAATATATATAAAATTATAAAAAATATAATTTTCTGATTCTGACAATCTCTAGGCCAGCAGAGAAGGCCTTGCTGGCCTTGACGCCCCTCCTCTGCATGCTACAGCATACAAAAACATTCTAGACAGTTGTGTGCTAAACCTTTGTGGTAACAGTTTGGGGAAGTCCTTAGTAACTAACTTATCCTTATCCTTATAGTTTTATAATGACCAAGTCAAAGTCTAGTCTTAACCATTTTTAGATGCTGACCTGAAAAAGGATTGTTGATGCAACTGGCCCTCACCCTAGAGCTGAGGGAGGAACTAATGGTTTAAAATTCCTCCTCACTGTGCAAGTCCTATCAGCAGCTACAGAAAACATTTGGTGGAGGTTGTCACTGCTAAAAGCGGTTCTACTAAAAAAAAAAAAAAGGGTTCTGATTATTTTCATGTAAACATTTCCAAATCAGTGTGTACATTCTCTGCATGTGTGTTTGGGTCACAACGCACAATGCAAAGTACAATGCTAAATAAATGGTGGTGCACTTCCTCATTAAATACACCCGTCATCTACTTTAATAGGAACACCTGTACACCTGCTCATTTATGCAGTTATCCAATCAGCCAATCATGTGGTAGCAGCACAATGCATAAATCATACATGGGCAGGTCAAGAGCTTCAGTTAATGTTCACATCAGAATGAGGAAAACATGTGATCTCTGTGACTTAACCATGACATGGTTGTTGGTGCCAGATTGGCTGGTGTGAGTATTTCAGAAACTGCTGATCTCCTGGGAATTTCACACACAACAGTCTCTAGAGTTTAAACAGGGAAAAATAAAAAATAAAAATAAAAAACTTCCTGTGTCTGCAGGCTGAAACACCTTGTTGAAGTTTTGTTCAAGTCACAAATCCTGGGAATGGTCTTTTAGTAAAGTATGTATGAATTAACGTTGTGACCAGGCTGTACTCAGCATGATACTTTAAACACATCTTTCAGCTTCTCGACTGTCTCTTGGGCCACAAAGCCCCACCGCTCCAGAGGAAAAAAGCAGGCCTTCATTTTTTTCCCCACCAATGTTCTCCCCAACTTTGTCTTTTGGGCAAATTCTGTGCTTGCTCTGAGACACATGAAATCAGCCAACTGCATCTTTTCATACTGCTGCTCATGCTGCATCACAGGGCAGTGTACCACATTTGGTGCTAAGGTGCTATCCGCCCGCTTCCACATGCATGAGCTGACAGAGACACGCATGATTGGCCAGTGTCACTGTGATTGATAGGGGAGAGAGAGTTGACCATCAATACCACCCAAAAAAAACGGTCAGTTTTGCGCTCTCGGATGCCTGGCCACAGATGGCTCTGGCATCATCAGGATTTGGACACATGATTTCAGGACAACAGGGCAAATGCTTTTCTGTTGCACCAGTCAGGAGCCGGGCATATGGAGGACCAAACCTGCAGAAATTAAAAAATATAAATAAATAAATAAATATATATATAAAGAAATAGATAGATAGATAAATAAATAAATGTAATAATATGAACATAAAGGAATAAATGACTTGATAAAACAAATAATTCATTTTTAATTTAATCCTAAACTTATTTTCTGTATTTGTTTTTATTCTTTAACTTGTATTTATTTATTTATAGCTTATTTTTATATTTATTTATTCCCACATGTATTTATTTCCATATTTATTTACTTCTACATTCATTTATTTTTACTTTTCCATGTGCAACATGGAAATGAGAGAGGCGGTCCTTGCGTAGCTCCAGTGCCTCATTGGTTGAGAGCTCATGTATAAGCTAAAAAGGCGATAAGGCTAATAGGAGTAGCGCCATGCTATTCCGGATAGTTCTTTCACATACACCAAACAACTTAGCAGTGGTTCCAGCAGTTTGACCAGTGAGAGATAAGTTTCAATAGTACTTATAGGAAGCAAATAAGATGGATGTCCCACCATAGCACCCTCTGACTCGCACAGATTTTGAATATGCAGGGAAATATTTTGCAGAGAGCCTAACAATTCAGGCTGTACTTCTACATTCATATCGGCATACAGCTCTCCTAAAACATCAGTAAGCACCTCTACTCTAAATAACATGTAGTCATTTGATGCGTGGTTATCGACTTCATTTGCTAAGTTGTGCAACTCTAGCTATTTGTGAAGCATCCGCCAAGAACTATCCACTTGCTTTAACTTGATTACAGGTCATAGCTCTCGTGTAAACTATGGTGGATACTTCAAAAAACAAAATCTGTGCGAGTCAGAGGGCGCTACGGTGGGACGTCCGTCTTATTTGCTTTCTACAAGTACTATTGAAACTTATCTCTCTCTGGTCAAACTGCTGGAAACTATCCGGAATAGAATGGCGCAGCTCCTAGTAGCCTTATAGCCTTTTTAGCTTATACGTGAGCTCTCAACCAATGAGGCACTGGAGCTACGTAAGGACCACCTCCCTCATTTCCATGTTGCACATGGAAAAGTAAAAATAAATCAATGTAGAAATAAATAAACAATAATAAATACATGTGGGAATAAATAAATATAAAAATAAATAAATGCATAAACAAAAACAAAATTAAATGGAAAAAAAAATAAACGAATAAATAAAAGTTTAAGAATAAAAATAATTTAATAATAAATACAGAAAATAGTAATACAAAAATAAATTTAGGATTAAATTGATTACAAATAAATTAGATTTGTTTTATCAAGTCATTTATTCCTTTATTTATTTTCTTATTATTAAATTTATTTATTTATTTATTTTTAATTTCTGCAGGTTTGGTCCTCCATACAGCCAGGGCTTTATTAATATAAAACAGGCAAGGCACAGCCCAGCACTGTTCCAATGGACATTCCATTCTTGTGGTAAGAGATAGCCAAGAAAATCTGTGCAGGTACTGTTTGCTATCTTCAGCACACTTGTTTATTTAATTACAACATTCACAGCAAGCTGTCTGTGGACTATGACTCCTGGAGGCTTTGTCACATACTGGCCCACATGCTTTCTGTTTCTGTGATGGAAAATGAGCTGTATAAATCTGCATGACACAGTTGAGAAGATCTAGCATCAATCTATAAGTAAGCTTTGGAAAAAATGGTTTAGTCTAAAGAAATGGGGACAAATCTTTAGGTACATGAACTATCATAACTGCTAAGATTACTGACACAGGCAAACCACTTACAAAGCATTTTTTTTTGTCCAAACAATTCCTTAATGCACTGCCCCATCTGTGAAGCCTTCAATTGTGCACACAAATTGGCAGCTTCTCTGTTTAGCTAAAGCTTCAGATGAATATAATGAATGAATAGCCAATGACAAAAGATCCCACCTGTTAATCGCTTAAAGGTTGGTTACAGTGCAATAAAGCATCTTTCATCATATCAGCAACAAACATATTTCAAATTAATTGTCTAAAAACAGAATTGGGAACTGGGTGTTGTCTTATTTATTAAAGAGCAGGTGGTTTATCTACTGGTTGGGAAAGAAAGGACGATTACATTGTATTTTTTCCACCATTTTTATCTCATGTGGTGAAAATAGTAAGAAAATAAGCTGGGACTAGCAGCATGGGTTCTGCAGACAACCTCTGAACACAATGCCACCAATACAGATAACTCAATAGGATTTTGTTGAGAACTCCCTCTATGCAAAACACAAATTACACTGATATTATATAAGTTATGAACATCAATGAATATAATAAATCAAAGAGAAAAACCAGCAAGTTATAAGTTGAGCAAACCGACTACACATGCCTAATGCCTTTGACTTGTTAAGTAAATAATAAGAGCATTACTGCATAGCTATGCTTTGAAAAGTGATGCTCTGGAAATGGAATGGAAACTTGACCCATGATGGAGGCAAACATGGTTTTACAATATTACAATAGCAACACAAGGCTTTTACCGCCAACATAAGCACATGCAGGTGTGCAAAATCTTCAAAATTTTGCTATACGAAAGGAAGAGGGGAGGCTCTAGGGAACACAAAGAGTTCACAGGATAAGATGAAATGTAATAGTAATTAAAGGATTCATAAGAAGAAAATGAAGTGAAAATGTTTAATGTCACCTGGCATCTGTACAATCCTTTCCTGTGATTTTTGTAAGAAAGAGTGTCACACTAGAGATACTCAAACAGATGCAAGTGCAGGGAAGGCAGCTTTAATAAAAGTCTGTGCACACAATCCAAAAGATAAAGCAGAAGCAAAAACTAGAAAAAGGCACAGATCAGGGGATCAACAAGCAGGATATCAAAAAATAAACAGAACACGAAAATCAGAGATCAAAGTCAAAAACCAAAAGAATCAGGCAAAATACAAAGGCTTGGTAATGACAAAGACACAGGCGAGATTCGAACCCCCAGCCCTGGAGGTGCGAGGCAAATGTGCTAACCACTTATACCTACTGATAAATTAATGTATTCTATTTGTAGTAATATGCATCAGAGAGTATATTATGTTAAAATGCAAAATTTAACACCACCCAAAACACTCAACACTTACAACTGTGAATAATTTCTGCAGACTATGGCTAAACAGATATCTCTCTTTGAACCCCATATCCAATTCACAGTGGGTATAGAAAAGAATCAACCCCCTTTAAAATAATCACATTTTGTTGCTTTTTAGCCTGAAATGAAGATGGACACAGTTTTTGTTTTATCCAGCTGTATTTACTCAGTGCAACTTATAACACCCAAGTGAAAGATATAACACCAACATGCCAGAAGAAAATAAATAAATAACCAGAATCACTGAGTTGGATAAAGGATCACCCCCCTCATAAAATGACTCGTAAACTCAATAAGGTGTAGCTAATCACCTTCTCAATGGCACACAAAGCCATTTGACTTCCAACTGTGATCAGCTGTGGTCATTTTTATTTGCTCAGCATGAAAAAAGCTTTCCTGGAACATTTTGTAGTGCAATTGAAGCAAACAATCAACTATGGGTGGCAAGGCACTGTCAAAAGATCTCCATGATGAAGTTGTGGACAGGCACTGTCCAAGTCAGGAGATGGATATAAAAAAATTTCAAAGGCTTTATCAATGCCTAGAAGCACAGTGAAGTCTATTATTAAGAAGAGGAAGGTATTTGGTACAACACAGACCCTCCCTGGATCAAGACGTCGCTCCAAACTGGATAAAAGAAAGAGCCAGGAGGAAACTGGTCAGAGAGGCTACCAAGAGGCCTACAGCAATTCTGAAGCAGTTGCAGGAATTTTTGGCAAAGAGTGGTCATTGTGTGAATGGGACAACAACATTACAAATTCTCCACAAATGTGGCTTGTATGGGAGGGTTGCAAGAAAAAAGCCACCCACGACTGAGCTTTGCCAAAATGCACCTTGAAGATTCTGAGGCCACATGGAAAAAGGTCAGATGTTATGGTCAGATGAATTTTTTGGCCTTAACACAAAACGATATGTCTGGCAGAAATCCAATACAGCTCACCATCCAAATAACACCAGTTATTTTCCTACAGTAAAGCATGGAGGTGGTAATATCCTGTTATGGGGGTGTTTCTCTGCAGCAGGGACTGGAGCACTTGTCAGGATAGAAGGAAAATGGATGGGGCAAAATACCATCAAATTCTTGAGGAAAATTTGCTGCCCTCTGCCAGAAAGTTGTAAATGGGAAGAAGGTTTACCTTCCAACATGACAATGACCCAAAGCACACAGCAAAACTGGCCACACAGTGGTTGAAGGAGAAAAAGGTGAATGTCCTTGCATGGTCTAGTCAGAGCCCAGACTTAAACCCCATTGAAAATCTGTGGAATGACTTGAAGACTGCAGTCCACAAACGGTCACCATCAAATTTAACTGAACTTGAGCAGTTCTGCAAAGAAGAGTGGGCAAATATTGCAAAGTCTAGATGTGTTAGTAGAGACATATCCCAACAGACTAAAGGCTGTAATTAAAAAACTAAGGCAAATTAAAGCAAGGGGGTGATCCTTTTTCCAACTCAGTGATTCTGTTTTTTAATTTTTTATTTTTTTTTCTGACATGTTGGTGTTATATATTTAACTTGGATGTTATAAGTTGCAACGAGTAAATACAACTGGATAAAACAAAAATGTGTCTGTATTCATTTCAGGCTGAAAAGCAACAAAATGTGATTATATTAAAGGGGGTGATTATTTTCTATACCCACTGTATTGTCTGGATATAACACCTGCTCTCCAGACCACCACTTATATGTGTGCTGCTGCTTTCAAAAAGGCAATCCTTTCCACTTTGTGCCAGAGACCTGAATTTGTCTCTCTGTTGTTTAGCCAGGCAAAGCTCTACTGATCAGTCAAAGAAAATCAATTTAAAAAATTGTGTACAAATTAAAACTGAGCATAGCACTTTGTGATAAGTGCTTAATGAGAAACCAAATTCAAAGCCAAAATTTTGTGGTGGTTAGTTGAGCAAATTTTGATTACGTGAACTAGAGATGAGCTTTTTCAGCTATTCAGCAACACAAGTCTATCATTAGTTAAGTAATCTGACGCATTCTTACCAAGGTCTATGTCTGTGTTAAAGGGAAGATAAGGGAAGATGCAAGCTAGCTAGAAATAAAACAAAAGCCAGGAGAATGGTCACTTCAGTTTTGCTGTAATTGCTTTCTAATGCCAGGTTATTAGTTGGCATGTTATTAGATGGCAGCTGAGGGAGGAGCTGCACTCCCATTCATGCAATTATCGTCTCCTCTAATAATAAGAGGTGGAAATTGGGAAGTTAATTATGCCTGTCATGTACTGACAGGTGGACTCCATCCATAACACCAAAGGAAAATTAAGAGAGTTTTAGAGGACTGTGCAGCAAATGGTCACATATCCACAGTCTAATCGCCAGGAGACTAGGGGTATGGGTAAAACGTGTGGTTGTAGGTTTAACCTGCTAATCCTGTATCTCAAATGGTTTCACTTTCAGCGGGAATAACAAAGTATAGCTCCCCTTTGGAGCCAGCAGGACAGACTTGCCCTTTCCCTCTTGCTAAAATAAGAAAACACTTCTAGTGTAATCTGCATTTTATTAACTTACACACATTACTCCCCAAAACAACAAAAGACAGCCTGGAAATCACAATGTTGTAACTTGGATATCGTTGTTCGAATTCTATCCATGCAATGAATCAAATCTGTTCTCATCAGACTCAGTGGGTTAGAAGACAGGGTAATCACTCACTCATGCATAGCCACTGCTGCTCAGGCATTAAAGTGTAAGGAGTTAAATTACAAAACTGAATGAAATAAGAGATAAATGTTGAGGACAGCACAGCGTTTTAGGTTTCTTTACCTGTTGAAGGTCAGCTGAGAGACTGTACAATTTGTCTACTATAAGACATAAGAAATACATGTGTGTGTGCGCAGGGAAATGTTAAGGTATGCTGAAAGATAAGAGTGGGGGTGGGGTGCAGGGGAGACAGTGTGTAGACTTTCCTCTCAAGTAGCTTGATGTCACAGTTTGGAGAGACACAGCTTTATCTGCTGTAATCAAACCAAGGAGCAGATTACACTGTCGAATGTGCCACTCGTGTGTTTATGTCGGTGGTGGGATGGGTGTCTTTTGTCTCCTCCTCCTCCTTTAGGCCCCGCCCACTGCAATGCGTCACGTTCCAGCTTGCCATTGGATGATCACAACTCGTGCACACCTGCTCCTACCTAGTGCTTTGGGATTGGTTGGCTGTACGTTTCCAGACGTGGACTTAAGCCTCGTCAGTCTCCATCCTCGGGGAAGATCATTGCCGATGCTGATACTGCTGATATCGCTTTATGTGTGTTGATACCTACTGTGTATGACCTTCTGCCTGTTCTTGCCCCTTTGAGTGTTTCATTTGTGTGATATATATATATATATATATATATATATATATATATATATATATATATATATCAGTTCCACGGAGCACCACAAAGCTGCTGTATGGGGAGCTGGTAAAATTCGAGTCATTCTTGAGCCTACCGAGTCGGGTGTTGCATCACCTTTAAGTGGTGCCGAGGATTTGGCTGCAGCGGAGGCTGGGGCCAAACCCGAAGACCCAAAATGCTCAACATCTCCCATCTCCCTCAAGACCCAATATCTACCATAGATCCCATGGTAGTAGGCTCACCATTAGAGTCGTCATCAGTATCAAGCTCAGCTACTGCAGTTCCAAACACTGGAGCTTGAAACTAAGAAGGAGATAAAGCTAAAAGAGCTGGAGTTAGAGCTGGTGCTGAGGAATACGTCTACTCCTGGTTCACCTGTCTCCCCTGCACCTGCGCCTCGTGTACCTGTTCATGAGTCATCGCCTGTGCTAGGGAGTGCGCATTGAGGCACCTCGTCTGTAAGTCCTGCTGGCTTTGATGTTAGTAAGCTCATTGCTTTATTTCCTATGTTTAGGAAAAGTGAGGTGGACACCTATTTCCCTGTGTTTGAGCGCATTGCTGCCATTCTGCAGTGGCCTAGAAATATATGGTCTTTATTATTACAGTGCAAGTTTGTGGAGAAAGCTCAGGAAGTATGTTCTGCTATAACATTAGAACAGAGTTTGGATTATGAAACAGTTAAATCAGCTGTGTTATGGGCATATGAACTTGTCCCTGAAGCTTATTGGCAGAAGTTTCGAAAGCATGCCAAAATGGCCAGCCAAACATATGTTGAGTATGTGCTTGAAAAGTCTGCTTTATTTGACAAGTGGTGAACTGAAAATAAGGTTGTTACCTTCGATCAATTAAAATAATTGATCCTTCTCAAAGAATTTAACACTGGTATTTCCGACAAAATTGTGGTTTATTTGAAAGAGCAAAAAGTCTCTTCGCTTGCTGATGCTGCCGTTTTGGCTGATGAGTTTGTGCTCACGCACAAACCTGTATTTGCCCCTCCGCGTCGTGATATTTCCGATCGCAGCTAAAGCTCTAAAGCTCCTGTGAGCGCACCTAAAAGTGCTAGTGGGTCCCGTGAATGTTTTTACTGTCACGAATCTGGACACCTCTTTGCTGATTGTCCCGTGTTAACGTAAAAATCGACGGAAAGCACAAAACAGGCCAAAGAGTGTGGCTTTAGTGCATGTACAACGACAACACTGACAGTTTACTTTCACTTTCCTCAGTTGATACTACCTTTTATTCTGCATGGTGTAGTTTCGCTCTCTGATACCGATTCGGACCGTAAACCATTGCATATTCTGAGAGACACCAGAGCCGCTCAGTCATTTATGTTGGAAGGTGTCTTTCCTTTGTCTGAGCACTCAAGCTGTGGTGCAGATGTTCTAGTTCAGGGTATTGAACTTAGTGTAGTGAAGGCCCCATTGCATACGGTTTATCTTCGTTCTGATGTGGTGTATGGATTCATTAAGGTTGCAGTTCGCCCTCAGTTGCCAGTTAAAGGAGTTTTGTTTATTTTGGTTGATGATTAAGCCAGTGGAAAGGTTTTCCATTTACCTGTTGTAACAGACGCTCCCGTTTGGAATGAGAGCAATAAGTATGTGTTACGTAAACTGGAGGAAGGGGAGTCAGGATGCATGCGCAGGGGAAACGTCAGTTTAATAGGAACGCTTTATTCAAAAATAAAGGTACAACAAAAACAACCATAATCCATTGAACCAAAAGGAGGCAATAATCCACAGAGATAATACTTAGCAAATGAGGCAGTAATCCAAAAGGCAGTAACCCAACGGCAGTAATCCAAAGGCAGAAAACAAAACAAAGGGAAAAACACGCGAGGCAAGGAGGTGGTTTGGGAACCACGAACAAAGAGCTACGGATATAGAATTATGAACTATGAACATCGAGCTTGAAACATTTCACTATACTAACTTGAAACTATACTAATCTAATACTCCGCAAGGAAGCGGAAACAGAGCGGGGTTTTTAAACACAGACACAAATTAGAGAAACCTGAAACCAATGATCAATGAAACAACATGAACCAATGACAATAAGGAGGCAGAGACATGACACGAACCAAAACATAAGCACATGGTCGAGCACGGGAGGCGGAGACATGACGTGAACGAAAACAAACATGAGTTCATGAAAGAGTCCGAAGTGTTTTTCTGAATAGCACTGGAATGCGTTCAGTGGAATGCGGAAGTACGCTGCTTCGCTAGCCTCCGCTAGCTTCGTAGCAAGAGAGAAAAAGAGGGAACCTAACAGAGCCCACCCCCTAAGGCGCGGCTCCCTAGCTGCTTTGGCGGACCTGGGCCCCTGGGCAGGATCCTAACCTCTGCCCTCCAGGACCTGAGGCTGGCGATGTCCAGTGTCCTGAAACCAGAGCAGAGCGTGTCGGGTTGTCCCTTTGGCCCTGGTCGAGAACTGGGTCAAGAACTGGGTCGAGAATTGGATCGAGAACTTGGAGTGATGCTTGACCTGGTGCTTGACTTGGAGCTTGGAGTGATGCTTGATCTGGTGCTTGACTTGGAGCTTGGAGTGATGCTTGACCTGGTGCTTGATTTGGAGCTTGACTTGGTGCTAGGGTTGGAGCTTGCCTTGAAGCTTGACTTGGTGCCTAGCTTGAAGCTTGGCCTGGAACCAGGACTGGAGTCAGATTTGGCACCTGGATCAGAGACAGACTTGGAAACAGATCAGGAGACAGACTTCGAGACAGACTTGGAAGCAGATTGGGAGACAGGTTTCGAGACAGGATAGAGAACAGGACAGAGAACAGGACAGAGAACTAGACAGAGAAGTAGGTTAGATCCAAAACCATAAACAAAATCAAAAACCTGATTTGAAACAGAGCTGGAAATTAAATTGGAGACAGGGCTGGAGGCAGGGCTGGAGATAAAATCGGAAACTGGACTGGAAGCTGAGCTAGGAAGGTAACTAGAGACAGAGGAGGAGACAGAGGAGGAGACAGAGGAGGAGACAGGGTCGTGTGCTGAACTGGAAACGGGGTTGGAAACGGAGCTGGAAATTAAATCAGCAGCCGAACTGAGAACTAAATCAGCAACCGAACTGAGAATTAAAGCAAAAACAAAACTAGAAATTAAATCAAAACCAGAGCTGGCAACTAAATCAGGAACAGGGTTGGAAACTGGACTGGTAACTAGGTTGGAAACTGGACTAGGAGCAGGGTTGGAACCTGGACATGGACTTGGACATGGACTAGGACTTAATTTTGCGCTAAAACATGGGCTAGAACTTGGAAAGGAGGTCATCCCGTGGACCTCAGACATAGACCATCCCGTGGACCTCTGACATGAGCAGAACAGGAGTGGAGGTTTCTTCTTGAACCTTTGACAGGAACATGGCTTGGGCGGAGGTCTCCTCGTGGACCTCCGGTATAAGCAGGACAGGAGAGGAGGTTTCTTCTTGAACCTCTGACAGGAACAGGACAGGAGTGAAGCACCCCACTTGGGTCTCCGACAAGAACTGGGCTGGAACAGAGCACCCCACTTGGGTCTCCGACAGGAACGGAGCACCCCACTTGGGTCTCCGATAGGAACTGGAAAGGAGTGGAAGTCTGTGGCAGCTCCTCTGAGGAGACCTCCAGCTGGAGCTCGGGGCTGGAGGTTGCCACGTTAACCAGGGAACAAAAAGGGGGTTATCCAGGAGTTTCCCCGCTGCATCCATGTTTTGCGCAGGGGAAACGTCAGTTTAATAGGAACGCTTTATTCAAAAATAAAGGTACAACAAAAACAACCATAATCCATTGAACCAAAAGGAGGCAATAATCCACAGAGATAATACTTAGCAAATGAGGCAGTAATCCAAAAGGCAGTAATCCAACGGCAGTAATCCAAAGGCAGAAAACAAAACAAAGGGAAAAACACGCGAGGCAAGGAGGTGGTTTGGGAACCACGAACAAAGAGCTACGGATATAGAATTATGAACTACGAACATCGAGCTTGAAACATTTCACTATACTAACTTGAAACTATACTAATCTAATACTCCGCAAGGAAGCGGAAACAGAGCGGGGTTTTTAAACACAGACACAAATTAGAGAAACCTGAAACCAATGATCAATGAAAGAACATGAACCAATGACAATAAGGAGGTGGAGATATGACACGAACCAAAACATAAGCACATGGTAGAACACAGGAGGCAGAGACATGACATGAACAAAAACACATGCACATGGAAAAACACAGGAGGCGGTAGACATGACGTAAACGAAAACAAACATGAGTTCATGACAGAGTCCGAAGGGTTTTTCTGAATAGCTCTGGAATGCGCTCAGTGGAATGCGGAAGTACGCTGCTTCGATAGCCTCCGCTAGCTTCGTAGCGAGAGAGAAAGAGAGGGAACCTAACAGTATGTGAGTTTCCCTCTGTCTTCAGTTCCTGTGTAAAGAAAATGAAAGGTGCTGTCGATATTTTAGACTCTTTTATGTGTAGTGATGATCCCTTGTTTGAAAACAAAGATTTGTGTTCTAGTCCTGTGGTTGTTCCAGAATCTAAAGCTTCTTCAGTACTGGAAGAAGATTGTGTCAAATGGGGTGTCGGCGAGAACAGCTTGTGTCACTCTCTCTCTGTATTGCTGCTGCTATAGATAAGCCACAGTTACCTCAACATTCTACAGCTTATTTCTTTGATGGGGATGCATTAATGTGTAAGTGGACACCCTCGAACTCTGAGCATGATTGGGGGTCAGTTTTCAAGTGTTAAGTATTTATAGTATAGTATAGTTCTTTTTTCTTTAATCACTGATATTATTCATTCTTCAATAACCATGGTATTGTTCCACATACACTTAAAACTGCTATAATAACTCATAATAATTTAAAACTTGCCGTTTGTGTTCTTCCTCGGCCCTCTCTTTCTAATTGCCTGTCTGAAATTAAAACTTGGTTTTCAAACAACTTCCTTACTTGTTGGCTCAAACAATAATCTTGCAAAGTCAAATTGTTTCTCTATGTCTAATTCTCCAGTCCCCCTCTCTACACAGGTTAAGAGCTTGGGTGTTATCTTTGACAATACTCTGTCATTTGAAGCTCATGTTAATAATATTACTCAGATAGCATACTTCCATATATGTAAAAATTAACCATCTCTGTCCAGCTCTCTCATAAAGGAGCACTGCCATAATGGTCCATGCCCTAGTCACATCACTCATTGATTACTGTAATTCTCTTTTCTATGGTCTTCCTCTCAACATAAACTTTACATAAACTTCAGTTAGTTCAGAACTTGGCTTCATGAATCTTCTCTAGAACTCCTGCGGTTGAGCACATTTCCCCTGTCCTTCAACATTTGCACTGGCTTCCTGTTAAACAACGCATTGAATTTAAGATTTTACTTCTTACCTTTAGGCACTATACAACTTGGCTCCTTCATATTTGTCCGATCTTCTTTCCATATACACTCCCACCTGTACTCTTAGATCATGTTCTTCATTTACTTTAGTTCTCCCCCATGCATTTGTCTTCTATGGGGTCTAAAGCTTTTAGCTACGCAGCCCCTCAATTATAGAACCTGCTTCCGCAGGATATCCGAAACTGTGACACTCTTTCTGTTTTTAAATCTCGCGTCAAAACACACATTTTCAGACAAGCTTTCCAGTGACTGTGTCTATGTATCTTTTTTATTGTTTGTTGTGTTTTTAAGCCTGCACTGAGGGCCTCTGTAAGTTTTTTTTTAGGCCAAACTGATGGTCTCCTGTCATTTTATGTTTTGTGTTTTATTGCTTGTAAGGTGTCCTTGAGTGCCATGAAAGGTACCTATAAATAAAATTTATTATTATTATTATTATTATTATTATTATTATTAACTAACTAATTAAATATAATTACATTTATGGTATTATTTTATATGGTTCACATTGGACATTCTAGACTTTCCTGTGTGTGTGTGTGTGTGTGTACGTGTGTGTGTGTGTGTGTGTGTTTTGGGGGTCTCAGCAGGCCCAGATTGGCCATTGGGAGATTCAGGAGAAATCCCAGTGGACTGATTCCTGGTGGCCAGCCCTGTGACAGTGCATCATGATGCAAAAATGTGTCTATAGTGGTGAACAATGGGATGACAATAAGGTTTGAGTGAGCACCCTGTTTTATTTAAAGAACAGGAATCTATCAAAGTCTGATCTTCACAACACATTTGTGGAAGTGTATCATGGCACGAACAAAGGAGATTTCTGAGGACCTCAGAAAAAGAGTTGCTGATGCTGTGTTTTATAATAAATTATTATAAAGTGCCTTAATATTTTCTGTTATCCTTTTTGATAAACATGTTTAGCTTTGTAGAAGGGCATTGGCGCCTGTACATTCTGTTCGTTAGTGTGACCTCCACCTTGTGTGTGTGTGTGCTGAATACGCACACACATAGGGCTGAGGAGCAGAACAAAGAAACCAAGACCCTAGTAAGGGATATATAAACTTCTGTATGTATGTGTTGAGCGCCTTCTCTCCACTGACTGCACTGTCACAGGCAGACACAGAAAGAACACCCTCAGCTGAGTACTGGATCAATTTCTCTACTAAATAATATAAAAGACATCCTCTGGTTTCACGTGTTTGTTGTTGTCTGTTTCCAATTGCCAGTCATAATACAGAAAAGTAAGGGAATTTCCACGACAATGCTTATCAGGCTGGAAGAGGTTACAAAACCATCTCTAAAGAGTTTGGACCCCCAAATTTTTTAAGGTCTGGGTTGAATTCGGCACACCCAAATACCTTCACCAAAAGTTCCACAAACTGGGCTACATTGCTATAGCTGCTGGATCCCGTGGATATTAGGAGCTCTGCCCACTGGTGTATTGGGGCGGTGAGTCGGGACAACATGAACCCCAACCACTGCTTCTTGTCGGGCTTGGGGTCTACCAGGGTTAAAAAATAAAATTGAGATTGCAAAAAAAACTCTCAGGATAAACAGAAAATCCATCAAATGGTTCAGGGGGATCCACGAAAGTCCACTGAGAAAAAAGGATGGAGTTAAGCACTGGCATGGTTGTGTTGGTGTGACGTCCCTTTTGTTTTCCTGCTGCATCCATGTTATAGGTAAAGTATTCTGTCACATAAGCAGGGTGAAGATGGATGCAATCGCAGTTAAAGGTTTTATTAAGAGGCAGGCTGACAAATCCAAAAACTCAAAAACAGGCACAGGTTCAGGAGATGAGCAAACTACAAAAACTAGACTGAGGCAAAACTACACTGCAAAAATGCCTTTCTTGAAACAAGCAAGACACACTTAAATCTAGTTAAAGTGTACTAAAATCAAGCAAAAAAAAATCTGTCTAAGGGATAAGCAAAACTGACATGGTAAAAATTCTCGAAAATAGCATAAATATCTAGTCACTAAAAATGCTATTGGATCTTAAAACTAGAAAAAAAATGCCAAAATTTAAGCAAGTTGTGCTTATTACAAGCAATGAAAACTCAGTTCAATTCAAGATAGACTTACTTAAAATGAGTATTTGGGTCTCTTGATTGAGCTGACTTTAAGAATTTTTCCCTTAATCTAAGATTAATAATTTAATTAGCAAAAAAAAAAAAAAAAAAAGCTTACAATAAGTGCAACCCGGAATCTCCCAACATACACAGCGGCCTACAAACATGGCTGCCCTGGACTCCACTTCCCACAATATAACCACAGTTATATGCTCTCAGTCACTGGACTTTTCACAACACAGACCTGTTCACAATCACTGTTCACTTTTATATACTGCATTGTGTCTCAGTCTCATTGTGAAGTATTTGCTCAGTTACCTTTGTGTTCTGTCATTACCAAACCATTGAATATTGCTCTGTGTTTTCTGGTTGTTGATCTTTTGCCTGGCTTCTCATTTTTGAATTACTGTTTTTGCTTGTGTGATATTGTTTGCTGATCACTCGGCCCTGGACTGTTTATTCACACTGCCTTTTGCCTTACAATTTGGATTTATCGGTGTTTCTAATAAACTGACTTTTACCTGCACTTGCATCCTGCTATGAGTCTGTATCCTAACAGAATACTTCGCCCACATTTGGGTGCAGCAGGAGAACACCAAGAGATCACTGTGCATGGACAGCTTCTGGGAGAGCAGCAGCAGTGTCTGATGGAACTGAATAATAATCTCCACCTCCTTTCCCAAGCAGTCGCCGCCAAAACAATGCCTGGTGTTTCAGCTCATCAAGCTCCCGGTTCCACTTTTCGAACACCCATGCCGACACCGGAGAAATTCGCTGGCAATCCATAGTTATGTAAGGGATTTCTTTTGCAATGTTCCTTATATATTGCCTGTCAAGAAGGGATGTCCAAGGGGGAGAAGATCGCACGCTTCATGAATTTACTCAGACAAAGCTTTAAAATGGGCGACGGCTGTATGGGAGCTTGGAGGAGAACAGACGGCTTCATATGCTCAGTTCACTACTATGTTTCGCCGTGTTTTCGACCACTCGCCTGAGAGTAAGGATGTGGGCGAATGGCTACTCACACTATGCCAGGGCACACTCAGAATTTCAGAGCTTGCTCTCAAATTTCGCACCATTGCGGCCGGAAGTGGATGGAACAATGCTGCACTTAAAGGTATGTTTTGACAAGGTCTCAACCCTCAATCCTGAAACAGTGAGCGACCAGGGTCCCTAGTTTACCTCCAGGGTGTGGGCCGGGTTCATGGAGAAGCTGGGAGCAACAGTCAACCTCACCTCTGGGTACCACCCTGAATCCAATGATCAGGTTGAATGGGCCAACCTGGAAATAAGACGCTTCTGTGTCAAAAACCCAGCGGACTGGTCCCAGTTTCTGCCCTGGGTGGAATATGCCCTTTCACTACATTACATTACATTTATGGAATTTGGCAGACGCCCTTATCCAAAGCGACTTACATTTCTATTTTATTTTATTTATAAAATAATTTTATTTCATTTATACATCTGAGCAGTTGGGGGTTAAGGGCTTGCTCAAGGGCCCAGCAGTGGTGGCTTGGCAATGATGGGGTTTGAACTCACAATGTTCTGATCAGTAGCCCACTATCTTAACCACTGAGCTGCCACTGCCCCACTGGAATGCCGCAAACGCCCACCAAACACCCAACAAAGACGGCAAAGGGTGGCACAAGCCTCTAAAACACAAGCAGATCATCTCTGAGGACCCACACCCCACTACCAACCAGGAGACAGGGTGTGGCTGTCCACCCGAGACCTGCGACAACCTCAGACCTGTAAAAAGCTAAGTCCTCATTGCACAGTTCTATTCAAAATACTCAAGCAAATCAATGAAGTCACATACAAGCTGGAACTTTCCCTGTCAGTGGTGCATAGCCCCCACCTTCCATGTGTCTCTGCTCAAGCCAGTTGTACCCAGTCCCCTCACCACAGACCAGCCAGCCATAAGCCCACCACCTCCCCTAGGCCAACTAGCTTACATTGTGAAAAATATCCTGAACTCCCACTGTCGTCAAGGTGCAGTACCTCATTGAATGAGAGGGGTATGGGCCTGAGGAACAATGCTGGATACCAGCACACGACATTCTGGATCCTTATCTCTGCAGAGACTTCCATGTTAACCACCCAGAGTGCCCAGGGCCTATATAGCCTAAGGCTATCTAGCTATCAGCTCTAACTTATTGTAAACTTCCACTCATAGAACTTCTGCTCACTATGTGTTTTTATACCATTCTGTGTAAACTCTAGAGACTGTGTGTGAAAATCCCAGGAGATCAGCTATTTTTGAAATACTCAAACCATCTCTGGCACAAACAACCGTACCACAGTCAAAGTCACTGGGATCAAATTTTTCCCAATTATGATGTTTGATCTTAACATTAACTGAAGCTTTTTACCCATGCCTACATGCTTTTATGCATTGCACTGCTGCCTCATGATAGGCTGATTAGTTTTAACACGAATGAGCGGATATACAGGAGTTCCTAATAATGTTTGTCATCGTCTTGAAATTTGTTGTGGGTATATGGGGTGGCCTGGGTGGGTGTGAGACTTCCGGCCTGAATTTTTGTCCCAGTTTGGCCCTGGTTCTCAGAGAACAGGCAGACTTCATTATCCTACAGCCAATAATTTCAGAACATTTATTCAGACTCACACAAAAAGGATGTCTTTTAAGAACTTGTGCCTTCTCTGCCCACATTCAACAACTCTAACAGACTCATCTTTTCTGACCTTTCCTTGGAAACCTCAGCACCTGTCCATCCGGTTAATATTCTGCTCAACAACCAACCCACAGCACTGCACACCCATGATATGCACACATATTAAGTCCTGTATTGGCATTCCATTTTCCAATATTTGGTATGTCACTTTCAAAGTAGGCCATCACGGACATCTGATTGGAAATGAGCAGTGGCTAAATTTCAGCTAGCCCTCTAAGCAGGGGGTCTCCTACACTCCTCCAGAGAGTAAAGTAGGAGTTGTGTCTGGTCAGTCTGAATATCTAACTGCTAAAATAAGCCAATGTTAGCTATATTGACCTTCACTGCAGTCATTTAACTGTAGTGCAGAGCAAGAACAGGCCTGAGGAGAGTAACCTTTATGTTCAGTCTGAATGACAATAAAAAGTCATGAAGTGCAGTTGGCTTCACCTCCATCCTGTATGGGTAGCATCAAACTCCCCCAATAATTGCACTAACAATATTTTTCCCAATATTATTTCACTAAAGTCACTATTACCCTGTGACTCTTTCTAAAACAAATACAGAGAAAGAAAAATAAGACAGTAAACCTACAGGTGATGGTTTACCATCTCACCAGCATGATGATTGTAAAAAGCCCACACATTAGTTTTTATATAATCATTAAGCCCTTTTGTCCAGTCAGAAACTGTAGTATGTTGATGACTACAAGCCATGTTGTGTGTGTGTGCTGAAATGTAATCACAATGCAGTGGTGAGCTAATAAAAATAAAATCAGGCAAAGCGTTGGTCTACTTAAACTTACACAGTAATTACAAACAAAAGCAATCTACAGCTGCTGCTTGCTCCCTCACATGGGAGGAGGTGGAAGGTGCCTCAGTATTGCCAGACACACACACACACACGCACACACACACACACACAAAATAGGCTCCATGATATAGCAGCTTAATGTAACTATGAACAATATATTTATAGTGTGCCATGGTCGTTGCTCTGAACTATAAGAGAACATAATGAACACAACATGCCCATTTGATTTTTTTTTTCTCTAAAGCTGATCCAGATTCAAATTTCTACTTTCTAGCAGAAACAGTCCCACTGAGAATTTCAACTTTCTGCCACCTCTCTTGCTCTCTTCAGCTTACCCAGCTATTTCAAATATAAGGGTTATAGTGCATGAGCCTCAGATGTACTCATGTCTCAGGATTGGTCTTGAAATGCCATATAGTGGAGAAATAAGAATTAGTAATGATTACAGTGTGTGAAGTATGCTGCATTATTATTTTGTCTACCTGTTGCAAATTGGGAGGGCTACATGCTCTTCTAGTGTGGCAACAAATCATTAATTTTGACGACCTTATTCCTCTGCCACATGCGCGCCCTTGCTTGAGTATACAAAGAGAAGCCACGTGTACTCAAAGGCTCACCTGATGAGGCAAGGAATGAATGAGAGACAAACTAAAACACCACACCAACAAAACAAAACTGAAAAACAGGAAAACTGATCAGACACTATCCATACAGATCAAGCTAGGGTAGGATGAGCTCTCTCTCTCAGCCAGTTGCCTCTCAATCAGGGCACTGGAGAGGACATAGCAGCAGACATCAGTCTCATCCTCAAAAACATTAATGCATTAACCCGAAAACAAACCCATTCTGATTCAGAAACAAAGACATTCTAATTCTGATTCATAACACACACACACACACACACACACACACACACACTTAAATTTCCTCCTACCACTATAAACTCAAATCTGCTTCCTATCTCTTCTCTCTGCCTACTTTTATTCCTAATCATGCAATCTTCTACTGATGAAAATCTAAACTGCTTTCTTAGCCCTATGGCAACAAAAGATGCGGAAAGAAAGCAGGGAGTGTGAGCGGGAGCAGAAAATGGAGTCTGCTATTGACTATGAGACACAACCCTAAAATTACTGTAGCTAGTAGAGACTGAACTTAATCCACTCTTTATCAACTCATGACATCTGACACCAACATAGACATCCTCAGATTACCAATATTATACAAGTAAAATCTTACCTGCATGCAGCTGTGTGCTTTTTTTTGTTTGTTTGTTTGTTTTTTAAACATTTCTCCTGTAAATATGGCAGTATAGTGCCTAGTGAAAAGCACGTGCCAGGAGAGACCCGCATCTACTCTTGTGATTATTTAATTACTTGATCTCTCTGCAGGTGTCTGTCTATCAGTTCTCTGTGGAGGTGATATATGCTGCACAATTAACTAGTAAAATAGGACTCCTAGTAGGCCAGGCCCCTATTCCTTACAATTGCTATGTTATGGCTATTGGGTGTTCTCCACATAAGGTGGACAGACATGAACCCAGTAAAGCTTGTTAGGATTAGATAAAGACCAAGCGAGAAGACAGTAAGAGATGTGGAGGAATTTATTCAGTTGTGACATCTTTATTAGATGTGTGGCTGACATATTTCTATTCAGTTATAAACAAGCTTAGAGCAGTGGGGCTACTGTTCAGTGCTCAGTATGCAATATACTCTCTAATCTCACTCTCCACTGAATTAAACACCCTTAACAGTCACTAATTATACAAACTCTTTTTTTCCTGATGACTCTTCATGGTGCTGTTAACACTGTTTCGGGACTGATTTTAATAAGCTCATTTTGTGAGAGTCCTCAGTCTCTTTAATGCTGAGTCCTCAGCTCCCTTTTTAATGGGAACTAAGGTTGTTTGATAAGTCTCCATTACATCACACACTGTATTAATTAATTATATATGTAAATTGCCTGATTGACAGTTTATGTTGTGGAGAGATTTGTGGCCAACTAATTGATGATGCTATATTATTTAGAGAAGCATTTTAGCAAGGTACAGTGAGGGAAAAAAGTATTTGATCCCCTGCTGATTTTGTACGTTTGCCCACTGATAAAGAAATGATCAGTCTATAATTTTAATGGTAGGTGTATTTTAACAGTGAGAGACAGAATAACAACAAAAAAATCCAGAAAAACGCATTTCAAAAAAGTTATAAATTGATTTGCATTTTAATGAGAGAAATAAGTATTTGATCCCCTATCAATCAGCAAGATTTCTGGCTCCCAGGTGTCTTTTACACAGGTAACGAGCTGAGATTAGGAGAACTCTTTTAAAGGGAGTGCTCCTAATCTCAGCTTGTTAACTCTATAAAAGACACCTGTCCACAGAAGCAATCAATCAATCAGATTGATTGATTTCACACACAACAGTCTCTAGAGTGTACACAGAATGGTGCGAAAAACAAACAAAAAAAAAAACATTGAAAATCCTGTCCTGACACATTGGTAACAGGCAATGTTAAGTAGGGCTGTATCCACATTTGGAAAAATATTTTGCAAGATTGCCTGAAATTATTTAAAATCTCGTTATGTGCATAAAGCAGATCAATGTCAGTATGTAGACACTACATAGTTCTTTGTTTGTATTCCTGCTTTCTCATGCTATAATTAGGCTATTTCTTACTTGTCAATCATGCAACTGACACAAATGACAGGGGTCCATGGTGCAACCAGGTGGTGTAGACTTTGTTTGTTTTAAGGTGAATGACTAGATTGTAATTTGGGACTTGGGCTACGGGGTTACTTGCTTAATTCCAGTATTTTCAAAGTAAGTATTGTGTATCCTTCAAAAGCCTGCCTAAATCACCCCAAACCATATGGTAAAATGTGTTATGGTCTGATGAGACCAGGGTAGAACAGTTTGGCCATAATTCTAAAAGATATGTCTGGCACAAAAACTAGACAGCTAATCACCCAAAGAACATCATACCCATGGTGAAGCATGATGGTGGCATGATCATGCTATGGGACTGCTTCTCAGCTGGGACTGGGGCTCTAGTCAACATATAGGGAATCATGTATAGCTCCAAATACCAATCTATTTTGGCACAAAAGCTGCAGGCCTCAGTTAGACAGCTGAATATCACTTTTGAAAAAATCACTTTCCAGTGCAATAATGACCTAAAACACAAATCCAAGCCAACAAAGGAATGGTTTTAGAAGAAGTAGTAGTCTTGGAATGGCCCAGTCAGCACTCAGATATAATCCTATTGAAAACTTGTGGAATTACTTCACAGGGCTGTGCATAGGAGATCCCCCCTCATAATTTGATAGCTCTGGAGCATGTTTGCAAGGAGGAATATAATAAATTGCCAAATCAAGATGTGCTGTGAATTATAAGCAAAATGTACTTTAACAAAGAATTAGTGAAGGATTGTGCGCACTGAAGCAACCAGTTATTGTAAGTTTATTCTTTTTCTTTCTTAAACTGTTTCTATTTGTTTTTCACTTGCATTTTGTTGGTTGCTATATCACATTAAAGGTGGAATAAGATCTGACATGATTCATCATGGTTTCATTTTTTTGCATCACAAAATCCTGCAATTTTAACAGGGGTGTAGATTTCCTATCCACTAAATGTTTTAAGGTGAATGACTAGATTATAATTTGGGACTTGGGCTAAGGGGTTAACTTAAAAATGAAAATGTATGTACAGCCGTGGCCAAAAGTTTTGAGAATGACACAAATATTAATTTTTACAAAGTCTGCTGCCTCAGTTTTTATGATGGCAATTTGCATATACTCCAGAATGTTATGAAGAGTGATCAGATGAATTGCAATTAATTTCAAAAGTCCCTCTTTGCCATGAAAATGAACTTAATCCCAAAAAAAACATGTCCACTGCATTTCAGCCCTTCCACAAAAGGACCAGCTGACATCATGTCAGTGATTCTCTCGTTAACACAGGTGAGAGTGTTAATGAGGACAAGGCTGGAGATCACTCTGTCATGCTGATTGAGTTAGAATAACAGACTGGAAGCTTTAAAAGGAGGGTGGTGCTTGAAATTATTGTTCTTCCTCTGTTAACTATGGTTACCTGCAAGGAAACACGTGCAGCCATCATTGCTTTGCACAAAAAGGGATTCACAGGCAAGGATATTGCTGCTAGTAAGATTGCACCTAAATCAACCATTTATCGGCTCATCAAGACGTTCAAGGAGAGAGGTTCAACTGTTGTGAAGAAGGCTTCAGGGCGCCCAAGAAAGTCCAGCAAGCGCCAGGACCGTCTCCTAAAGTTGATTCAGCTGTGGGATCGGGGCACCACCAGTGCAGAGCTTGCTCAGGAATGGCAGCAGGCAGGTGTGAGTGCGTCTGCATGCACAGTAAGGCGAAGACTTTTGGAGGATGGCCTGGTGTCAAGAAGGGCAGCAAAGAAGCCACTTCTCTCCAGGAAAAACATCAGGGACAGACTGCTATTCTGCAAAAAGTATAGGGATTGGACTGCTGAGGACTGGGGTAATGTCATTTTCTCTGATGAATCCCCTTTCCGATTGTTTGGGGCATCTGGAAAAAAGCTTGTCCGGAGAAGAAAAGGTGAGCGCTACCATCAGTCCTGTGTCATGCCAACAGTGAAGCATCCTGAGACCACTCATGTGTGGGGTTGCTTCTCAGCCAAGGCAGTGGGCTCACTCACAATTTTGCCTAAGAACACAGCCATGAATAAAGAATGGTACAAAAACATCCTCAGAGAGCAACTTCTCCCAACCATCCAAGAACAGTTTGATGATGAACAATGCCTTTTCCAGCTTGATGGGGCACCTTGCCACAAGGCAAAAGTGATAACGAATTGGCTCGGGGAACAAAACATCGACATTTTGGGTCCATGGCCAGGAAACTCCCCAGACCTTAATCCCATTGAGAATTTGTGGTCAATCCTCAAGAGGCGGGTGGACAAACAAAAACCCACAAACTCTGACAAACTCCAAGCATTGATTATGCAAGAATGGGCTGCCATCAATCAGGATGTGGCCCAGAAGTTGATTGACAGCATGCCAGGGCGAATTGCAGAGGTCTTGAAAAAGAAGGGTCAACACTGCAAATATTGACTCTTTGCATAAACTTCATGTAATTGTCAATAAAAGCCATTGACACTTATGAAATGCTTGTGATTATACTTCAGTAACAGTAACATCTGACAAAAAGATCTAAAAACACTGAAGCAGTAGACTTTGTAAAAATTAATATTTGTGTCATTCTCAAAACTTTTGGCCACGGCTGTATACGATTGCTCTCAAAAAGAATTCACATGCTGGCCTTAATCATCAAACTGTAGTTAGTAGTAATTTTTATTTATTTATTATTTTTTTAAATTTTATTTACAGTGGCAGTGCACATTAATGAAACATAACTGTAAATGTGCCAGAATTAGCCAAATGGCTATTATTCATCTGTAGACCCTTGACAGAATGCTAAAAAGTCACCCTAAAAAGCAAAGCATCTTATATTAATACAATTAACAAAAAAAAAAAAAAAAAACAGAAGAAAAGAGTGAGATTCAAAACCAAAGTTTTTCATCATGCATACTGGCCCTTCACTCTCTGCCTCTTGAGAGTGTGTCCAAGTCCCATGAACCCAGATGTCCCTGCTGTCCCCATGTCTGTTCGTGACCTAAGCCCCATAGCAGATGGGCAAACAAGGCATTGGAACAGCCCTGGGGGTAGGAGCAGAGGTCCCTGATACCCAGGTGACTGCATGTCCCCATGCTGAGATCAAACTACCGCTTCCCTCCAAATGAAGTGATACATCAAGTGGTAAATAAATGACTGACATATTCTTGACAGATTAAAGACAGAAAAAAGGCCATCTGCTCAGCCAGGCTGGACTGCACTGTCATGACAGCACTGATGTGGGTGAAATGAGAGAGGAAATTTTGTCTGTCTTTCTGTCTCACACACACACACACACACACACACACACACACACAGTTCTAGTAGCATGTAGCATGATATAGTTAGATATGGCTGTAAAGATTTATTAAACTGCATTTTATTTATTAGATTCATACAAGGTATGATTACATTACAGTTTATTTTAAATTAATAGTCTGCAAACGATTGAGATAGCTGTTATGTTCCCTCTCTCGCAGCGAATGGAGTAGCTTACTTCCGCATTCCAGCTCCATTCAGAAGGACTCTCGTTTTGTTTACCTCGGCCATGTGCGCTTTTGTTATTGTCTTGCGTCATGTCTCTGTCCCCGCCTCCTTATTTCGTATTGGTTCTCCATGTAATGTGATTATCATTTCCAGGTGTCTTTGATTTCATGTATGATTTCTGTGTGTTTAAAAAGCCCTGTTTTCTTCCACTCCGGGCGGATTATTAGTTTGTAGTTCAGTTTAACGGAGTTTCACTTTGAAGTATAGAAATGTTTCTAGTTCCGTAGCGCGGATTCCGATTTCCGTAGTTCTTGATTCCGTTGTTCTAATTTAGATGTCCGAAGCTCCGTGTTTGTGGTTCCCAAACCACTTCCTTATGTCGAATGTCCGTTTCCTCCCGAATCTCACTGTGCCGAGCGATTAAACTCTGGACTGATGTTCACGGCATTTGACATTCAGCTAAGTACCCTGGATTCCGATTTCCGCTCTAGCCCTCTTCCTATTTTACACATCTCTGTGATAGGGTTACTTGCACAAGTGTTTGATTTTCTGTTAGCGCTAGTAGTTTGCACACCTTTTGTTATTACCACTCTTTTGTTGTGAAGGTTCATTGCTGGATGCTGTTTTTGTTCGTTTTTTCCTTCCGTGGTTTAGTGTGTGTTTTTTGTACTGCTAGCGCTAATACTTTTGAGAGTGTGTACAAGCTCTGCTTCTATATCCAGCGAAGACTCGAAGCCTTCTAAAAACCTGTTGTTTGCCCTGTTTCCTTTTCATATGTATGCTGAATAAAGTGTCGAAGCTTTTCACCGCAACTGTGTCCAGCCTTCTCCTGACATCGTAACAATAGCCCACACCCTCAATGCCTTTGATCCAGTGCAGAAAGACATATTAGCAAGTGAAAATTTTGAATATAGTCAAAATTTTGAAGTGTGAAAATTTAAGATTATTAAACCTATTTCTAGACATTTTGCTAACTTCAAGCTTGAAATAGTCTTGTTCTATTGCCAGATAGTTTTGCTTATTTCTAGAAATAAATGCTAAAGATTAGCAAAATTATCTGCCAATAGAACATTTCAAGCTTGAAGTTAGTAAAAATGGCTAAATTTTCACTTTCTACGTTTCTAAGTATTTTTTTTTTTGCAGTGCACAGAGAAAACTGTCATGAATCCCCTCGAAGCACAATGCATTCTTTCTGCACCATGAGCACAGCCTGTGCTCTTGTGACATTGCTTGTTTTCACTTCCAGTTCTTGTCTCCACCCATTGATTTGTCATATGCATGCCATCCATATTGTACCCACCTGTTATGTGTTTAGTTAATGATTAGTCTGCCTATTTAAGCCCTCATTTGTTACTGTTTGATTGCAAAATCTCATTTCATGTGTGTTTTACTGAGCCTTATTTCCTTAGCTTCCTAACTTCTATGGTTTGCTACAAAAGTCCAGAAAGGCCATGCATTTATTTGTTTATTTATTTTTCTTGTGATCAAGATAGCAAGATCACAATTTTTGAGATCACAACTTATTTTTCTTCATATGTCAAAATGCATTATTGGACATACTACATATTCTACACCAGGGAGTGCCTTAATAAAAACCTGACCTAGGGTGACTGTGTTGAGTTCAGCTATATTGTTAAAAAATTTCCACTTTGGGATTAAAAAAGTTTTTAAAAGATTTAAAAAGTCTTCACTTTCTGGCTCTGCTGAGGATGTCACTGTAGCTCAGGCTCTGCCAAGGTGGTGGTGGGGTGTGATACAGGCCTGCTGACAGCTGGTCCAGCTGCTGCTGTGCCACCTGTTTATTGTTTGTTTGTTTTGCAGACTGTTGCCCATAAACATGGGTACTAGAAAGGGACAGCATTATGCTAAAACCAGGCCCACAATAGCCTGTTTGTTTTGTTTAAATAGGAACTTTACTAACTTGAAGTTTCAAGGTAGACACAACAAAAGACAAAATGTGTCTGCCTCATAAACATGCTTTCATGAGTGCAAATTCATAAAAATGTCAATGAGCCAACTCACATGAAAATTATGAATGAGTGAGGAGAATGGTTGGGGTCATAACAATGCTTATAACTTTTACAAATTCCCACTAATTTACTATGCATCCCAGAACTCCTTTGGCAAGTAGAAAGGTAGCAAGTGAACCTAAAAGGAAGCGTACTGATTGCATTGTCAGCATACAGGGAATAGGTGAACCAGCTCACAGAATGGTGTAGAGACAACAATCTATCTCTTAATGTTGATAAGACTAAAGAGATGGTTGTCGACTTCAGAACCCAAGTGGACCACTCACCACTGCACATCAATGGAACAACTGTGGAGAGAGTCAAACGCTCCAAATTTCTTGGTGGCACATGACTGAGGACCTCTCCTGGACTCTCAACATCACTTGCCTAGTCAAGAAGGCATAGCAGTGTCCCACTTCCTGCAGAGGCTGAAGAGAGCCAAACTTTCCCCTCCCATCCTCACCTCCTTCTACTGAGGGACGATAGAGAGCGTCCTGACCAGCTGTCTCACTGTGTGGTACGGGAACTGCACAGACTCTGATCGCAAGACCCTACAGCTAATTGTGAGGACAGCTGAAAAGATCATCGGGGTCTCTCTACCCACCACCGACACCTCTTTCAACAACCGCTGCATCCACAAAGCCACCCGTATTGCAGACAACCCCTCTAACCCCTCTCATGGACTATTCACCCTCCTGCCATCTGGCAGAAGGTACAGGAGCATCTGTGCCACCACCAGCAGACTCCACAACAGTTTCTCCCTGAGGCAGTCACATTACTCAACACCCTGCTGCCTCCCAACACTCACCTAAACCAGTAAGACTCATACAACTGCACACGCACTAACCCAGTAAGACTCAGTACGACTACACACTGCTCTTTACATAGCTGCATCAGCCACTTTATATTACGGAACTTGTTTTTGCTGCCAATATTGCTGCTGTACTTGTGCTGCTACATTACACAATAGCTTACAGTTATACTTACAGTCCATGGTCTGTGTATTATTGTCCTGTGTATTTACTGTCCTGTGTTTATTGTTTTATTCTGTGTATTTATTGTTTTCCACTCGTCTCACACTGTTGTGTATTGTACTTTATGTAGTCTTGTGTACTGTTCTGTGTTGCACCAGGGTCCTGAAGAAACATCATTTTGTTCCAATGTATATGTGCTATAAAGAGGAATGACAATAAAAACCCACTTGAACTTGCATCAGGGTAGACTGTCCTGAATCCAGTGCTTTTTTAAAAAAAAAAAATTAAATATTGGTGTAATTGCCTTGAAAGCACAATAGCATCGTTAGAGGAGAATCAGAAATTGCATTTACAGGAAAGAAAGGGCAGCATTAACAGCTTCCGAGTTGAAATAAAGATTATTTTTAATCACTGAAAAGAATTGTTGCCTGTCTTTTTTCTCTTCATCCTCATGCTTCTACTATTCCTGAGGCCATCCAACAACCTTCACCTTTCAGGACACTTATACACACTATGGCATTCTATAATTTTATAGCTAAATTGTATAATAATAATATGAAGCACATTACATCTGATGTGTTTTAATGTTTTGTTCCTTCTATAACCTCAACCTTGAGCTCTTTATTGTTTTTAGATGAGTGCTTCACGCAAGAATTCCTATGTACCTGTACAATTGGCAATAACTGAGAGAGAATCAGAGATGTGCAGTATAATCATTTGCATTTCTTCCCCACTTTTCAATAAATTGCATCCTAGTTTCTTTGCTGACAGTGAGAATACTGACACACATCATACACTGTATATGTACATGCACATACACATGGGTGCAGCATCCTGATTCTGAATCTAGGTCAAAGCATTAAAATTTCAACAAAAGTCCTCTGAATAGTGAAAACAATTCAGATATATGGTGTGCCACAGGGCCACAGCATACCTGCCTTGCTCTGGCAGATGCCGGTACATCAAAGTGGGTGCGTGGTGTGTGGTTCCCCTCTCAGAATAAGAATAACTTTATTGCCTTTGAGTTGTGCTCACAGGAATTGGTTTTGAATTGGTGCCAGTGCATGACATTAAATAGTACTTCACGGTTTATTGTTTGCTGCACTGTATGTCAATGACATATGTATGTAATGACAGACAAAGCAACAGCAACATATGCAATAATAGTGCAATAATACCATGATTACATATTGGTCAGAACACCAGACAGTGTAATAATGCTACAATTAAGCAGTAGACAGAAAGTCTGACAATAAAGAGTACAGTAATGTTACACAACTACCCAGTGGAAATGATGGATGGGAATTTTGCATCATTACAAAATAACTCACAATGCAGTTCTTTGCTTTGAGCGAGTAACAAGATAAATGCATACTTTAAGCATATGAAGGTGTTTTTTTTCTTCTAGTTCTGTCTTTCTGTAAATAGTTTATCCATAAATGCAAGAGGTTTTTCCCCCCATTTTCCCCCTCACAAATAGCTATATTGGTTCCCAGTGAATAGGCACTGCCAAATATCTTGTAAAGCTTGACTGATCATTAAACCCTGGCAGAATCCTATGTTTTTTATGCAGGGTGGAGGGGTACACAGTATATTGTGTGAAAATGGGTGTTGATTACTTGAACATGAAGATTTAAGTAACATCTCTGTATGACAAACAGGAAGGAACTTTCAGACATTTGACCTGTGACCTTGACCTTAACCCTAACCCACATTTTCCCAACTGAAAGCATAAAATGGAAGATGCAAAGAAGAAATAAAGATGAGAAAAATGTTTTGTTTTGCCTGTCTAAGTTTGCTACTGTAGTTGTATAGAATTTTAACAGTCATTTGTTAGCATTATTGAGAATGGGTCGCATTACAAAGTGTATGCGTACATGTTTAATGTTAGCTAGCTAATGCAGAAAACCCATTGTGGTGGTGGTATGACACTTGTTTTTTGCTCTATAGTTGTCTCCAAAATGAAGAGGAAAAGGGAAATATTGTACTTCAAAAAAAAAAAAAAAAAAAAGATAATCATTCAGAAAGTCAGATAGAGACAGATCATTCAGGTGGGGAGAGAGCCCAAGTGACTAGACAGAATGAGCAGGAAGAATGGTCAGTTGGAAAGCCTGGTTTGGACCGCAAGGACACAGTACAGCAGGTATTGACAGATAGAGATCCTGGGAGAGATCAGATAGAAGCTGAGTGTGAGAAACAAACAAAAGTGCCATTTGTGTCCACCAGCACAGCACCATCAGGTTTGTGATGTTGAACAGCTCTGTTAGTCAGTTAATGTGTCATGTGTAGAAAAGTGTAGGTTTGTAAGATTGATATTAGACATTTACTATAGTATCATTTTGCCATAGAAAATTTAACAATGGACTCATGAACAACTATCACAAAACATAAAAACAGTCATTATCATCCAGGTAACAACACAGTATTAAGAAGCAAGCATACGTAAACTTTTGAACTGGTTAATTTGTGTAACTTCAGTTATTATTGTGTCTTGTGGACTATATGTAAACATCTATTATGTGAAATAGCTTATTCAGGGCAGCACTAAATAAAAAAACAAAATTCAATTAAAAAAATAATTATTAACATTTTGCAGATTCTGCAAGGTGTATGTAAACAACTGTATCAGTTCAGGAGAATTTTCAAAAGAAAATAGAGAATGGTGTTCCAAGACCCATTGAGCTGACATCATTCATTGAGGCTTATAAAGAAGGTTTGGGTTTTTTTTGAGCTCTTCAAATTGTGCAAAGTAGCTGTTTCAATCCTGGTTAGTACTGCTTCTTGTGACAAGTCTTCCTGCATTAAAACCACTATGGCAGATGAAAGACTAAGAAATTTGGGTGTACTAAGTATTGAGTCAAGGAGCACAAAGTCTTTGAACCTGTATGAATTTGTTGCAAGAAAGCATAAAAAGCATAGAATACAGTTGATTTAACAGAAATTCAATATAAAACTGAAAAAGACTAAATATATAACAAGAGCAAAGGCCTTGAATGGTGATCATTTGTTGATCTGTTTGTATAAAACATAAGGAAATGTAGAATACAGAATATAGTGAAAATGTAACTAAAAACCAAAACTGCATAAATAAAATATTGAATGATCTGGGACATTGACTATTGCCTCTTAATGCCCACAATGCACTGAATAAGATGGCTTAATTTTCAGAGAACAATAAGGTAGAAAGTAACTGGTCCCTCTAACAGAGCCACTTACATCCACCCTTCACCCCGCTTTTGGGCACAAATCCCCACATCATTCCAAAATCTAGTGCAAAGCTTGGCCAGAAAAGTTGAGGCTGTTATAGCAGCAAAGAGAGGACCATCTCTGTATTAATGCCCATAGTATCTTCAAAAAGCACATATGGTTGTGATGGCCAGGTGTCCACATACATCTGGCCATATAATATAGACTATATGGCCAAAAGTATGTGGACATTTAGTGTTTTTATATTATATATATATAGTCAAAAGTATCACACCCATATGCACATTCAGTGAAAAGAGCATTAGTGGGGTCAGGCAATGATTTTGGATAAGAAGGCCTAGCTCACAATCTATGTTCCAATTGGGCCTAGCCCAAACCCTGAAAAAAGGCCCCAGACCATTGTCCCTCCATCAGCAAAGTTTCTATTGGCACTATGCATTCCAGTAGGTAGCGTTCTCCGAGGATCAACCAGACCCATATGCGTCCATCAGACTGACAGTTAGCAAAGCGTGATTCTTCACAATTGAGAATATATTCACTGCTCCAGAGTCCAGTTGTAGCATGCTTTACACTACTCCATCTGATGCTTGGCATTGTGCATACTGATCTTAGGCTTGTGTGCAGCTGCTTGGCCATGGAAACTCATTTCATGAAGCATGCACAGTTCTTGTGCTGATGTTGCTTCTAGAGGAGTTTGGAACTCTGTAGTAAGTGATGCAACAGAGGATAGATGATTTTTATGTGCTACATGCTTCAGCACTTGGCAGCCTCGCTTTGAGTGTTTGTGTGGTCTACCACTTCATGGCTGAGCTGTTGTAGCTCAAACACTTCCATTTCACAATAATAGCTAATAATAGATCTAAGAGGGCAGAAATTTCACAAACTGACATGTGGCAAAGTTGCATCCTATGACAGTGCCACGTTTAAAGTCACAGAGCTCTTCGGTACGAACCTTTCTCCACAAGCATACATATCTTAGGTACACTGTCCTACAGGTTCATAAAGAAATTATTACTGTAAATTGTTGCAGTATAGTTGTCTGTCTCATTTTCAGCGTGGTGGTAGCTCAGTGGATAAGATGTTGGGCTACTGATTGGGAGGTTGTGAGTTCAAATCCTGGCAGTGCCAAGCCTCCACTGTTGGGCCCTTGAGCAAGGCCCTTAACCCTCAATTGCTCAGATGTATGAAATAAATGTAAGTCGCTCTGGATAACGGTGTCTGCCAAATGCCATAAATGTAAATTTGTTTCTGCAGATAACACTAGACAGCGTCAATGGTGTTTTTTATCTGAAACTTTGTCTATTAGTGATATCCTCCTTCAAAATTTTGTTCTTTTCTTCCAAAGAACAAAGGACACAACAATGCATTAAATAAACATTTAAGACAACAATAATAATAATTTTAAAAAAATACAGCTACAAGCGGCAATCTGTGAGGTCAATGCACCCTTCAAAAATAGTGCCCCAAGTGGCCAATTCTTGCTTTGTTACATAGAACAATAATGAGACCATAGCTGAACATACTTTATCACATTTTGTGAAGGTAATGCTAACGACTTGAAATGGCTGCTGAAAACTGATTGACTGATGTGGCCATGTTTTTTAACTAACCCAGTCATCATTAGAAATGTACATAAAGATTAGCACACAAATGGAAAACACCAAATTTCATTATGGAACGTATGGTTCCTGAGAAAAATATATTTACGTGTAACCCAGCCCCCTATGGATGACCACACCCAAACCTGTTATTGATCATTATTGAGGAACAAACTGTGTTGAGTAACTGGACATCAATTTCACGAAGATATAGCAAATATCGTAGGATAGTTTGTAAAAGTACACATTCGCACAATTTTTTATGGTTCCTGCCAAAGAATCAACTGAAAAAGGATTCATTGTACATATTATTTTACAAGAGATATCTTTGTTTTTAAGAGCACACCCCAGTGGCCATGCTGACTGAGACTGTAAGTTACAAAAGGGTCAAGAGAGAGACCTACCTTTCCTGAGAAAGCTATGTGAACTTAACTCTGCCCTCTATCTATCACCAAATTATTTAGGGATTAGACTCATTCTTGTGAACCTATGCAACTAATGATGTAATAGCTGCTTGAAAAGAAATGACTGGCATGTGGTGACCATATTGTTAAAAAAAATTTCAGACTCTGCTGAGTGTTTTGATACCAATGCTTTGAAGATAAGGGAAAAATCCTTGGACTAGTTAGCAAAAAAAAAGGTTTTGCATAATATAAAAATAAGTTGAAAATCTTTCTATGGCAGAACACAAGGAATCAGGGGGAAAATTTTGGTTGTGCAACATACAGTTCATGAGATATTCTGTACCTTGTGAAAATACTTGGTGTTTTTATGTCCTACAGTCTTTGGTTCCCATCACAATTTAATACTGAAGCAAAATAATAAGAAGAAGAAATACAGCCATAAGCGGTGATATGCAGTGTCCAAGCACCCTTTGCAAATAGCCTTTCAGGTTTTATGAGAATCTATGTAATATCTCATGAGTTACAGCACCACCTCCTCTAGAATCGATTGGCATGTGGCATATGACAGAGTGAGTGGGGCTAAATAGTCCAAAAGGCAATTTTTGTATGTTTTTCATGACAGAAATTTCACTGTACACCTTATTTTACAAGAGATATGCTTGCTTTTAAATGCATAAACATGCGTAGTGCCCCCTAGTGGCCAATATGAATTATGTTGCATCACTTACCACCAGTCCTAGAGGTACCTACCATTTAAGTTTCGTGATGACAGCTCATTGTTAACCCAGTCAAATGCCTGCTGAAAGCTAATTGACTGATGGTGGCCATGTTTTTAAGTAACCAGGTCATTATCACAAGGAGGCAGTATACCAAATTTTATGTCAACTGAACTTATAAACAGTTATCTGAATGTAACTTGGCCCCCTATGTATGACCACACTCAAATGCTGCACACTACCACAGAGTTCGATGTTCTGTGCAAATACGTACAAGCATTCATGAGTAACAGCTGTTCGAATACATTAGGCTCCATCCCACTAGAATTGATTGGCACATTGTTTTGCATATTATGCAAATAAGCTCAAAATCTAAGTGGGTGTGGCTAGATGGATCTTGAGGCTTTTTTGTGAGAACCAAAGGAAGCCGGAGAACAAAAGAATATGTTCTTGGCACCCTTTTAGTCAATACTTTGTGCTACCTCCCTTTGCCAAGATAACAGCTCTGAGTCTTCTCCTATAATGCCTGATGAGTTTGGAGAATACATGGCAAGGGATCTGAGACCATTCCTCCATACAGAATCTCTCCAGATCCTTCAAATTTCGAGGTCCACGCTGGTGGACTCTCCTCTTCAGTTCACCCCACAGGTTTTCTATGGGTTTCAAGTCAGGGGACTAGGATGACCAGGGCAGGACCTTGATTTTGTGGTCAGTAAACCATTTTTGTGTTGATTTTGATGTATGTTTTGGATCACTGTCTTGCTGGAAGATCCAACCACGGCCCATTTGAAGCTTTCTGGCAGAGGCAGTCAGGTTTTCATTTAATATCTGTTGATATTTGATAGAGTCCATGATGCCATGTATCCTAACAAAATGTACAGGTCCTCTGGTAGAAAAACAGCCCCAAAACATTAAAGAGCCACCACCATATTTAACCGTGGGCATGAGGTACTTTTCCATATGGCTACCTCTCTGTGTGCCAAAACTACCTCTGGTGTTCATTGCCAAAAAGCTCTATTTTGACTTCATCTGACCATAGAACCCTATCCCATTTGAAGTTCCAGTAGTGTCTGGCAAACTGAGTCTGGCAAACTGAACAATAATTGTTGCACACCTATATTTAACATTTAATATATATATATATATATATATATATATATATATATATATATATATATATATATATATATATATATATATATATATATATGGGTTTTTTTTGGGTTTTTTTGGTTTTTTAAACCTGTGCTGTGTTTGCAATGATTTGATATCCATGAGAGCAGAGTAGTTTTGCGAATTTTTTGAACAAAATATCAAAAGGTTAAACAATAAAGACAATTTTTCCCAGCCTTCTTTCCTCATATTTACCAAGGGTACCAATATTAGTGGAGGGCACTTTACACATTCATGCAATTATTTAACCAGCCAATCATGTGGCAGCAGTGCAATGCATAAAATCATGCAGATACAGGCGAGTAGCTTTGAGCAATGTTCACATCAACCATTAGAATGAGGGGAAAATGTAATCTCAGTGATTTTGACTGTGGCATGATTGTTGGTGCCAGAAGGGCTGGTTTGAGTATTTCTATAACAGCTGATCTCCTGGGATTTTCACACATAATAGTCTCTAGAGTTTACTCAAAATGGTGCAATAGACAAAAAACATCCAATGAGTGGCAGTTCTATGGACAAAAAAGCCTTTTTGATGAGAGAGCTCAACGGAAAATGGTCAGACTGGTTCGAGCTGACAGAAAGGCTACAGTAACACAGATAACCACTCTGTACAATTATGGTGAACAGAAAAACATCTCAGAATGCACAACACATTGAACCTTGAGGTGGTTGGGCTACAATAGCAGAAGACCACGTCGGGTTCCACTTCTGTCAGCCAAGAACAGAAAATTGAGGCTTCAGAGGGCACAGGGTCACCAAAACTGGACAGTTGAAAAATGGAAAAAAGTAGCCTGGTCAGCTGAGGCACACCAGGGACAGAATTTGGTGCTAGCAGCTTGAATCTATGGACCTAACCTGCTCTGTGTCAGCAGTCCAGGAAGGTGAAGGTGGATGTGGTGCAGTGGTGTGGGGAATGTTTCTTGGCACACTTTGGGCTGGTAAATACCAATCAATCATTGCTTGAATGCCACAGACTATTTGACTATTGTTGATGACTATGTGCATCCCTTAATGGCCACAATTTACCCATCGTCTAATGGCTACTTCCAACATGATAATGCACCATGTCACAAAGCAAAAGTCATCTTAAACAGGTTTCATGAACATGACAATGAGTTCAATGTTCTTCAGTGGCCTTCCCAGTCACCGATCTGAATCCAACAGAACACCTTTGGGATGTGGTAGAATGGAAGATTTGCAGCAAAAAAGTGCACCTGAAAGATGTTGCAAACATGTCAACAACTTCAAAGGAATATTTACAAAATTTTGTGGAATCCATGTGACAAATAATTGAGGCTGTTTTGAAGCAAAGGGAGGCCCTACCAAGAATTATTATAGCGTTCCTACTAAAGTGGTCAAAGAATGTACCAGCAATCTGTGGGGGCAAAGCACTCTTTGTAATTAGCACAGCCAGTAGGCAGTTATTGTCAAGTTACACAGAACAATAAAGAGACCACAGATGAACATACTGTTCATGTTTCGTGATGGTAGCTAAATCCCTGTAAAGTGTATAATAAAAGCTGAGTGCCTGATGGTGGCTGTTTTTGTTCAATAACCAGTCATCATTAGGAAATACAATTAGAGCTTAGTGCACAGATGCAGTCTCCCAAAGTTGCCCAAATATCCTAGAACTAGTTCACAAAAGTAGGTTTCCCTTGTTATGTAAATTAGCAGAAATCCATTATGGCACTAATTAATGGTTGTGGCCTAGATGAATGCAACTGAAGCCAAGGAATATGAGAAAAAGAGTTTTGAGTGTCAAACCTATGGGTCATGAGATATGTATGTCACAGTGTTATCAAACATGGTCAAATTTCATTTAATCTATCTATAAAATTTCATGTCAATCCACTTCATGGTTTTGGGTGCATGATTTATTTTAGCAGATAATATAGCTGCAAACAGCAATCTGCAGGGGCAAAGCACCCTTCACAAATAGTGCTTCCAAATCTTAACATTTAAAAAAAAAAAAAAAAAAAAAAACCATGGCCATTGTCAGGAAGGCACAGTGGCTCCATCTAAAGTGGTCGAGTCTTCCCACTCCGTCCCTCACCACTTTCTACAGGCACACAGTATTTCCCAGTCTAATTCATAAATTGGTTGAAAACTACATATCCAGTCTGTTTTCAGTTTTTTTTTTTTTTTTTTTTTTACAAAGGTGAAATGGCTAAAAGAAAAAAAAGACGACGAGTATTGTTCTTTAAAGTCTGAATGGACAGACAAATTTGCATATTGCGTAGTGTTCAATTTAGACATGCTCAATGACTGCATCTTGTATTAAAAGCAAAAGAAACAAACATGGAGGTGGGCATGTTTTTTTCTCCCCACTTTGTAGCTCGATTGCAAAGTTAAAAAATTATCTAATTCCAAGTTCCAACTTCCTACTTCCAAGGAAAGTGGAATGCAGCATAGTTTGCAAAAATAGGTTTCACATATTATGCAAATTTGCTCAAAATATCTGTGGGAAAAGCTAAATGCTTCTTGAAGCTTTTTTTGTGTTTGAAAGAACCCATAGAATCAGGGCAAAGAATAATGTTCACTGTATGTCTTTTAACTAAAATCCCAGTTCCAAAAGTTCCAAATCTCCAAAGTTCTTTTTTTTTTCCCAATAAAACTGATCATGCAGACAAAATGGTAGGTGGTACAGACATGAAACTTGGTCAATAGGTAGCACTCTCCTGCTACTTCAGCAACCCAGTGGGCCCTAATGGAGATGCTACAGTGCAGTCTTTCACATTTTGGCTCATGCCCATGTATAGCAACATCCTCATCCTGAACGTACACAAAAAAATAAATAAATAAATAAAATTTAAAAAATAAACAATAAACAGCCCAGCACACATCCAGAGATGTGTAAGAGGTAACTACCTAACAAATGTCCAGATTACACAAATAATGGACAAGGTATCTTCCACTCCATTAGGTGTTATATTTTAGTTATACAATACCTATACAACTGAAGCTTCCATGGTTGGCATACTTGGATATCTCATTGTAATTTAACAAAGCACACTTTCTTGTCCTTCAGCACCACTAATGAACAGGTAACATCCGAGAAGGCATTAATTAAAACAGTAGAAATAATTCCTATCTGCATAATTAAAATTATGTTGTTATAGCCAAGGTGTAAATATAGGCCTTGATATTTATGTCAGTTGTAATGGTTACATTTAAATATGGTTACTTAGTATCAGGAGAACTGATATAGAGTTTGTGAAGTAAAGTTTGTGAACAGAGCCACATTAGAGCAATACAAATCTGCCCACAAAATGACATGATTAGCGTGACAAGTGCACTTTAATTTTTTTCCCCCAGTATATAGAAGTAGATAGTAGATATTAGGCAGCAAGTTTGACAAGGGCCAAATTGTGATGGCTAGATGGCTAGACCACAAAAAGTGGTCCAAGGAAGGACAACCGGTAAACAGACAGAGTCATGGGTGCCATAGCCAAAGACCCATCAGAGTGCCCATTCTGACCCCGGTCCACTGCTGAAAGCACCTACAACGGACACGTGAACATCAGAAATGGACCATGGAGCAATGGAAGAAGGTGGCCTAGTCTGATGAATCACATTTTCTTTTACATCATGTGGACAGCCGGGTGCATGTGTGTTGCTTATCTGGGGAAGTTTACTTGGACTCCAAATTCCCCAGATCTCAAGCCGATCAAGCATCTGTGGGATGGGCTGGACAATGAAGTCTGATCCATGGTAGACTCACCTAGCAACTTACAGCAATTAAAGGATCTGCTGCTAATGTTCTCCGCCAGGTGAACACCAGGGAAGTTGGTGCTCTTGATGATCTCCACGGAGGAGCCGTCGATGTTCAGCAGAAAGTGGTCGCTCTGTGCTCTCCTGAAGTCAACAACCATCTCTTTTGTTTTGTCCATGTTCAGAGACAGGTTGTTGGCTCTGCACCAGTCTGTTAGCTGCTGCACCTCCTCTCTGTACGCTGACTCGTCGTTCTTGCTGATGAGCCCCACCACGGTCGTGTCATCAGCAAACTTGATGATGTGATAGGAGCTGTGCATTGCTGCACAGTCGTGAGTCAGCAGAGTGAGCAGCAATGGATTGAGCACACAGCCCTGGGGAGCACCAGTGCTCAGTGTGGTGGTGCTGGAGATGTTGTTCCTGATCTGGACTGACTGAGGTCTCCCAGTCAGGAAGTCCAGGATCCAGTTGCAAAGGAAGGTGTTCAAGCCCAGCAGGTTCAGCTTTCCAATCAGGTGCTGAGGAATGATTGTGTTAAATGCTGAACTGAAGCCTATGAACAGCATTCGCATGTAGGTGTCCTTTTTGTCCAGGTGGGTGAGGGCCAGATGTAGGGTGGTGGCGATGGCATCATCTGTTGAGTGGTTGGGATGATATGCGAATTGCAGGGGATCCAGTAAGGGGGGCAGCAGGGTCTTGATGTGCTTCATGACAAGCCTCTCAAAGCACTTCATGATGATGGGTGAGTGCAATGGGACCGTAGTCATTGAGGCAGGACATTGAAGACTTCTTCGGCACGGGGACAATGGTGGTGCCCTTGAAGCACGTTGGAACGATGGCACTGCTCAGGGAGATGTTGAAGATATCAGTGAGAACATCCGCCAGCTGATCTGCACATCCTCTGAGCAGGAATCTTCCAGGAATGTTGTCTGGTCCAGCAGCTTTCCGTGGATTGACTCTGCATAGAGTTTTCCTCACATCAGCCGTGGTTAGACACAGCGCCTGGTCGTTAGGAGGAGGGGTGGTCTTCCTCGCCGTCACATCATTCTGCACCTCAAACCGAGCATAGAAGTTGTTCAGCACATCTGGAAGGGAGGCATCACTGTCACAGTCGGGTGATGTCCTGTAGTTGCTGATGGCCTGAATGCCCTGCCACATGTGCCATTTGTCGCCGCTATCCTTTAAGTGCCTGTGTATTTTCTGGGCGTATGTGCGCTTTGCCTCTCCAATGGCCCGGGACAGTTTGGCTCTCGCTGTTCTTAGGGCCACTTTGTCACCTGCCCTGAAGGCAGAGTCTCGGGTCCTCAGCAGTGCATCCACGGCTTCTGGTTGAAGCGTGTAGTGATTGTCTTGGAGACAGTGATGTCATCAATGCTGATGTAGCTGGTCACCGATGACGTGTAATCCTCCAAGTTGGTGGAGTCGCTGTCGGATGCAGCCTCCCTAAACATGTGCCAGTCAGTGTGCTCAAAACAGTCCTGAAGAGCAGAGATGGCTCCTGCTAGCCAAGTTTTCACCTGCTTCAGAACTGGTTTGGAGCGTCTGACGAGCAGTCTGTATGCTGGGATTAGCATAACAGAGATGTGGTCTGAGTAGCTGAGGTAGGGGCAGGGCTCCACCCGGTATGCGCAGGGGATGTTTGTGTAAACAAGATCCAGTGCATTCACCCTTCTTGTTGCAAAGTTCACATGTTGGTGGAATTTAGGGAGCACTGATTTGAGATTTGCATGGTTGAAATCTCCGGCAATAATAAACAGTCCATCAGGGTGAGTGTTCTGCAGTTCGCTAATAGCCCCATACAGTTAAAAGAGCAGAAACTAGAAACTAGCACCGAGTTCTTGCACCATTCAGTGTTGATATAAAACACATAAGCCACCACCGCAAGCCTTACCACACAGAGCTGCATTTCTGTCGGCATGAAATGAGGCGAGCCCGTCTAGCTGAATGGCGGCGTCCGGAACTCTGTCGCTGAGCCATGTCTTCATGAAAACAAAGACGCAGCAGTCTCTAAACTCATGCCGCGTTGCCTGCTGGAGTCGGATGTAGTCCAATTTATTGTCCAGGGAGCAGACATTGGGGAGCAGGATGGACGGGAGGACCAGCCAGCTAGGGTTTGTTTTTAGCCTAGCATGGACCCCCGCCCTTTTGCCATGCTTCTGCTTCCTTGCACACTGCTTACAACATCCCCTCCCCGGGCCAGCGGCATCAGGTGACGCAGTGGGCTGGAGGCCTGGTCCCCGCAACACACCGAGATCATGTAGCTTCTCCAGCAAATCATCATGCAGGTTGGTTGTTGCATGATTTCTGTATTTTAGCAGTGTCTGGCGATGGTATACACGAACACTGATTGTTCCAATGTCCATGTGCTGTAAACAGTCAAGCTAAGAAACAAAAATAGCACCATTTTGGATTCAGAGAGGCCGCTGCGTGCTACTGCCGCGCCACCATCTTGGATTGACATTGTGGAGTGTGTCCACAATGTCTGTAGTCTGCAGTGTGTTCTTGGACATGGAGTTTGTGGCCTCCCCATTGGTCATGGGCCTGGGTGCTCAGGATGACTGGCTGGGATCTAGGATGTCGTGTGCTGGGATCCAGCTCTGTTCCTCTGGACCATATCCCTCCTACCCAATGAGGTATTCCAGTCTTCCATTTCTGTGCCTGGAGTCAAGTGGGGTGGGTGGATTGGCAAACTAGTTTCATGAACATAACAGTGAGTTCAATGTTCTCCAGTGGCCTTACCAGTCACCAGATCTGAATCCAAGAAAACACCTTTGGGATGTGCTAGAACAAGAGATTAGTGAGTGATGCAAATGAGAATAGGCTAGTTTTACATGCTACACACGTCAGCACCCGGCAGCCCTGCTCTGCGAGTTTGCATGGTCTACCACTGAGCTATTGTTGGTGTTGAGAACAGCTCAGCAACAAAGCAGCAGACCACGCAAACTCACAGAGCGGGGCCGCCAAGTGCTGAAGTGCGTAGCACTATAATAATAGCACTTACATTTGACTGGGGTAGATATAGCAGGGAAGAAATTTCACAAACTGCCAAATTTTTGTCTATGGAGTTTGGCTATGTGCTTGAGCGTATGCATCTGTTAGGAACTGGTGTAGGGTGTAACACCAATAATTAGATAGGGAGATCACCACATACTTTTAAGTGCACCCTTGGTTAAATTCTACAAGTATGTACTATTCGAGTCCTTACCATGTCCTGTACTGCACTGATCCTTCATGGCATCGAGTGTGCAAGTACAAGGCATGTAGTCATGTATACTCTGTGACCTCCTTGAGTACCTTGATGTTGGATGGGGAGTGCTGCGTAACTTGTCTCTACAAAATTCCCCACAGGTACTCAGAAGGGTTGAGTAGGCTCACAATTTTGGTTCCAGACCTTTTGTGTTTTCTCATTTCTGCATTTCTTTCCAAATTCCATCCTAGCCTTCTGATTCTTAAGGCTAATGAGTGGTTTGCACCAACAACTACTGTTGTTTCCTTGGGCAACCTGTTCCATATCTGGTTGTTAGTACACTAGGGGTTTCTTTCTTTTTCAAGACATTCCAAATTGTTGTACTGGCTATCCCAATGCTTGTGCAATGGCTCTGATCAATTTTCCCTCTTTTCTCAGCTTCAAGATTTCTTGTTTTCTCCCATAGACAGCTCTCTGGTCTTCATATTGGTTTATCCTTTTCAAAAACACATGCAGTTTTCACAGTGAGACTAAGGGCTCAAACCAAGAGATTCAGAGCTATTAAATGTTTTTTAAAAAAATCTCACTGACAGTGTTTATGATAACAAAACAAAGGCTGTGCATTAAAATGTAACAAAATTAAACGTGGCTAGATTTCACTGGTGTGACTCACAAGGAGGATTGTCTGAAGCTTTTTTTTTTTTTCAATTCTGCTGTTAGTTAACTGTGCTTTCAGAGTCACATAGCTCCCTGTAAGCCCTAGATGTGTATTTGAGTCCTGTGTTCTGTAGTGGAGAACACATGACTCAAATACACATATAGGGAATGTATAATTATGAGAGAAGCCTGATTTATGATTATTATTATTATTATTTTGAAAACCCCCACAACCTCTCCTGTTTTAAGACTAAAACAAAGCTATTTTTTTCAGGAGGGAGTGTGGGATTGATTAGGTTTAAATTTATATTATATCCCACGTAACACAAGCAGTATTTTATTATGAGTGACCTACATAATTGTGTATCCTATTGAATGTATTGCTATGAAGACACAAACACACACACACATACACACACAGTGGGTATAGAAAAGAATCACCCCCCTTTAAAATAATCACATTTTGTTGCTTTTCAGCCTGAAATGAAGACACAGTTTTTTGTTTTATCCAGCTGTATTTACTCAGTGCAACTTATAACATCCAAGTGAAAGATAACACCAACATGTCAGAATTATTTTTTTTTAAATAAAAAAAAACAGTGATTCTGAGTTGGAAAAAGGATCACCCCCCTCCTAAAAATGACTTGTAACCTCAATAAGGTGTAGCTAATCACCTTCTCAATGGCACACAAAGCCATTTGACTTTCAACTGTGATCAGCTGTGGTCATTTTGATTAGCTCAGCATGAAAAGAGCTTTCCTGGAGCATTTTGTAGTGCAACTGAAGCAAACAATCAACTATGGGTGGCAAGGCACTGTCAAAAGATCTCCGGGATAAAGTTGTGGACAGGCACAAGTCAGCAGATGCATACAAAAAAAATTCAAAGGCTTTATCAATGCCTAGAAGCACAGTGAAGTCTATTATTAAGAAGAGGAAGGGATTTGGTACAGCACAGACCCTCCCTGGATCAGGACGTCACTCCAAACTGGATAAAAGAGCCAGGAGGAAACTGGTCAGAGAGGCTATCAAGAGGCCTACAGCAACTCTGAAGCAGTTGCAGGAATTTATGGCAAAGAGTGGTCATTGTGTGCATGTGACAACAATATCACAAATTCTCCACAAATGTGGCTTGTATGGGTTGCAAGAAAAAAGCCACCCACGACTGAGCTTTGCCAAAATGCACCTTGAAGATTCTGAGGCCACATGGAAAAAGGGATTATGAGGGGTTATCAGATTAATTTTTTGGCCTCAACACCAAACGATATGTCTGGCGGAAATCCAATACAGCTCACCATCCAAATAACACCATTCCTACAGTAAAGCATGGAGGTGGTAATATCCTGTTATGGGGGTGTTTCTCTGCATCAGGGACTGGAGCACTTGTCAGGATAGAAGGAAAATGGATGGGGCAAAATACCATCAAATTCTTGAGGAAAATCCGCTGCCCTCTGCCAGAAAGTTGTCAATGGGAAGAAGGTTTACCTTCCAAAATGACTATGACCCAAAGCACACAGCAAAACTGACCACACAGTGGTTGAAGGAGAAAAAGTTGAATGTCATTGCATGGTCTAGTCAGAGCCCAGACTTAAACCCCACTGAAAATCTGTGGAATGACTTGAAGACTGTAGTCCACAAACAGTCACCATCAAATTTAACTGAACTTGAGCAGTTCTGCAAAGAAGAGTGGGCAAATATTGCAAAGTCTAGATGTGCAAAGTTAGTAGAGACATATCCCAACAGACTAAAGACTGTAATTAAAAAAAATAAGGCAAATTAAAGCAAGGGGGTGATCCTTTTTCTAACTCACTGATTCTGTTTTTAAATTAATTTTTTTTTCTGACATGTTGGTGTTATATCTTTCACTTGGATGTTATAAGTTGCACTGAGTAAATACAGCTGGATAAAACAAAAACTGTGTCCATCTTCATTTCAGGCTGTAAAGCAACAAAATGTGATTCTTTTCTATACTCACTGTATGTATGTATGTATGTATGTAATTATATATATTTATAATTATATATACATATTATATATATGTGTATATATATATATAAATAAAAAATTGTTGTCAACTAATCACATTATTAGTTGGTCTGCGCACGGCACGAGGCACATTCACTCATTACGTTACTTCTGTTCCGAAAACACGCATCGGAGAGTACAGGCCAAAGTTTTGTCCCAAATTACGTACTATACACTTACACTATGCACTATGTACTCTACAGTCTAGTAGTGTATGAATTTTAGAAGGGTAGTATCGTCTCAGATGGAACACTAGGGCTGCGTCCGAAACCACATACTACCCTACTACACAGTAGGCAAAAAGCAGTACACCAGAGGGGTAGTATGTCCGAATTCTCAGTAGGCGAGAAATGCTCAGATGGCATACTGCTTCAAGCGAGATTTTGCAGTGTGCAATCGATGGACACTACGCAAGTTAAACAGACAAAAAAAATTGCGGAAGACAGAGCGTCAGCTCTTTTTAAGTATTAAACATTGTTTAAAAAGGACTTGTTTAACAATACCCGAATAAATTGTTAACAAAGTATAAGCCGTTTCCCAGTCAATGGCACATGATGTCATACGCACTTAATGTGACACAGCTAGCTTTAGCAGATACCCACAGTCAACTAAAAGCAATTTCTTTATGTTAGGGTTACCTTTTATGCCCTACATGACCTCAGTCACCATCAGACGGAGGTGTATTAGTCAAGTGACAACAGAAAAAAAGTGTGCAACCCAAGTCCTGTAAGGCAGTAAGGCATTTTATATTAAATGTAGTGAAAAAGATTGTAACCTCCAAAGCGGAGCTTGTGTAGCATGGAAGCACGACAATGATGCACGAGCACAAATGCTCCAGTGTGCACAGGGCTGGGGAAACTGGTGTAAGTTGCTTAAAAGGTTTAGTATAATTCAAGTTTATTGTCATTATATGCTGTATTTGCGCAATGCCGTGTATTTGGACAACTGGACAAACAGTTGTGTTAATGTAAAGTTTTAGTCTGAAGTTTATATTTGTAACACTCAGTTTGTGGATTTTATTTGAAATAAACAAAAAAATGGTACTGAAAGTATGTGTTGAAAGCAGGAAAAATGGGCAAATGTAAGGACCTGAGCGACTTTGACAAGGGCCAAAATTTGATATCTAGATGACTATGTCAGAGCATCTCCAAAACAGCAGGGCTGTTCCTGGAATGCAGTGGTTAGTACTACCTACCAAAAGTGGTCCAGGGAAGGACAACTGGTGAACCGGCAATGGGGTCATAGATGCCCAAGGCTCATTGATGCGCGTGGGGAGCAAAGGCTAGACCATCTGGTCCAATCCCACAGAAGAGCTACTGTAGCACAAATTGCTGAAAAAGCAAAAAACGCTGGCTATGATAGAAAGGTGTCAGAACACACAGTGTATCGCAGCTTGCTGCAGATGGGGCTGCATACCCGCAGACTGGTCAGAGTGCCCATGCTGACCGCTGTCCACCACCGAAAGTGCCTATAGAAGCAATGGAAGCAGGTGGCCTGGTCTGATGAATCATGTTTTCTTTTACATCATGTGGACAGATGGGTGCGAGTACGTCACTTATCTGGTATTCATGTGGATGTTACTTTGACATGTACCACCTACCTAAACGTTGTTGCAGACCAAGTACACCCCTTAATGGCAGTGGTATTCCCTAATGGCAGTGGTATTCTTCAGCAGGATAATGTGCCCTGCCACACTGCAAAAATTGTTCAGGAATGGTTTGAGGAACAAGAGTTCAAGGTTTTGACTTGCCCTCCAAATTCCCCAGATCTCAATCCAATCAAGCATCTGTGGGATATGCTGGACAAACAAGTCTGATCCATGGTGACCCCACCTCACAACTTACAGGACTTAAAGGATGTGCTACTAACATCTTGGTGCCAGAGACCACAGCACACCTTCAGTTCTGTAACCAAGATTAACCTCTACGAAAGTGATGGAAAGGCCAAAGTGTGGAGAAAGAAAGGATCTGCTCATGATCCAAAACATACAAGCTCATATGTTAAACATAGTGAAGGTAGTGTCATAGCTTAGGCTTGCATGTCTGCTTCTGGCAGAGGCTCATTAATCTTTATTGATGATGTAACTCATGATGGTATCACCAGAATGAATTCAAAAGTTTACATGAACATTTTGTCTGCCAATTTACAGAGAAATGCATACAAATGAATCAGGAGGAACTTCATCATGCAAGACAATGATCCAAAACACACTGCCAACTCAACAAAGGGATTTTCCTGGGGAAACATTGTGAAGGTTTTAGAGTAGGCAATCAATCACCAGACCTTTACCCAACTGAGCATGCATTTCACCTCCTGACCTGGAGACTGAAGGAAGAAACCCCCCAAAACAAACAACAGCTTAAAGAGGCTATGTTAAAAGCCTGGAAAAGCATCACAAAAGAAGAAACCAACAATTTTGTTATGTCAGTGAGTCACAGGCTTGATGCAGTTATTGCAAGCAAGGGATATGCAAGTAAATATTAAGTGTTATTTACTTTTACTTCAATACTTATTTGTTCCTATACTTTTGCTCACCTAACAATTGGGTGGTCTGATACAAAAGGTTCTATGTAAATACCAGGAAATGAAAGCTGAAATCCTAAACTCTCATCTCATGTCCATCTTTTGATTTCAAACCCAAATATCTTTGGTGTATAGCACAAAAAAATTGATTGGCCTTGCCATTCCAATAGTTTCAGAGGGGACTGTGTGTCAGTATAAAAAATATATATATATAAGGATTTAAAGCAATTTCAAACAAGTTTAAAGAACTGCACCAATAGATTGTCACGTTTTCCCTTCCTATGTATCCTCTTGTTTCAGAAGGGTCAACAAGCTGTCTCACCTGCAAACAGCCAGTGGAGGATGGAGAGAATAAAGTAAGCAATGCTCTATTAAAGCAAAAGAGCTCATTTTACCAGCAATTGCTCTGTTCCTCACTAGGGCTGAAATAAAAAAATAAAATAGAAGAGAGAAGAGGGGAGATAACATTTCCTTTTTTTCACTCTATAAAGCATTGTGTGGACTCAGTCAGACATGTGCAAGACTAAATAAATAAATAAATAAATATCAAAGACAGAGTAGGGAGAAAAAGTGTGGCACTCATGTAGGTATATCTGGCCTATTTAAGGAAATGCTGAAAAAAAAACCAGAAACAAGTTTATCCCGGCAGAATAAATTAGGAGTAAGTGAGACAAATGCTCCCAAGCATTCATACTAGCTTATTGCAGTGAAGTGAAGGGGCAGGAGGAAATGAGAGAAAGAGAGAAATAGAAGCATCATATCAATCAGTGAAGCTGCCTGAAGAGAACCTGTTAAAATGAAGCATAGAGAACATGAACATCCCATAGCAAGTTTCCCAGTCTTCCAGGCAGCCATGGAACATGTTCAAATCTTTTTTTCTTCTCATAAACAAACCCCAAATCTTGCTTAGCCACCTCCTCCATCACTTTTTTCTCTCCATCTCCTATCCACATTGCTCTGCATAACTACTTTTTTCCAGAAACTCAATCTTCTTTTTTCAAAACTGTCTCGCAACACTAGTCTCCAATCAATTTGGCTGCTTTTGTTCAGTTGTCTGAGTTGTTCGCCCAGCTTTTCTTTTTTTTTTACACTATGGCTTGCTGCAGGAGAGGACCACATCATTGTTATTCTGCAAGAATTTGTGTTGAGCATAAGACATAGGGGGATTGTTTACCACACTGACAGAGGAAGGAGGAGAGGAAGCCTTCTTTTGAACACCTTTACAGTGTGTTCTAGTTCCCTGGTGTCCACACAAATCAAACATGACAACAGGCTGTGATGTGAAAAGAGAACTCAATTCAAATCATATTTTATTTGTATAGCACTTTTAACAGCAGACATTGTCACAAAGCAGCTTTAAAGAAATCCGGAAATAAAATGTATCCCTATTGAGCAAGTTAGAGGTGACTGTGGCAAGGAAAAACTCCCTGAAGCAACAAGAGGAAGAAACCAGAAGACTGTGATGAGACATGTCCACTGCATACGTTTTAATTTCAATAAAAGTTCAAATTAAAAATTTTTTTAAAAGAGTCGAATGGCCCAACACTTTACTAAGGTACTTTATGGTCTGTTTTTGCTGGACTACCTGGCGGGCCAACCTAGAAGAGACATTTTTACTCATTGACTGACTGATAGACTGACTGGCATACTGAGTCCCATTGTTGAAAAGTCAATGCATGAGGAGTCAAGCTACACTACACAAAAAAAGGAATATCTGGTCAGTCAGATTTAACAGAACATATTAAATATAGTTTACAAAAAAAAAAATTCCGTTTCTCATCAAAACATGATTTCATCGCTTACACAATTTAATTTAAATAAATTTCTATTTACTAGTTTAAATTATGTAGAGTGAGTTGATCAATTCATGTAGTATTAACATGATCCAATTACATTATAAAATTTTCTATGTTAGCATTGACGGGAAGAAATAACTATAGTATTAAACTAACATAATTAAAACCTGTGCATTACAATAGTGAAGTGGTAATCATCGCTGCAGTGAGCTGGGTTTGATCCCGCGTAGGGGTGAGTAATTTTATACAGGGCTTTGAAAATACACAAATGTTGGATTCACAAAAAACAAATTGCAACAGAATTAATTTACATAAAACCTATATATGCAATCAAATTAAGAAAATTCAATTAACTTTTTTGCCTGACAGATTCCCATTGTTGAAATGCACATGTACAAGGAGACTAGCTAGCCGAATTTCACTCTTTCTACCCTTAGCTAGTAAGCAGTGAGTGATACCAGGGACATTCTGTGTTATACATGCATTTGCTGACACTTGTGTGACAAATGCTATGCAGCTGATGGCTGTCCAATAAAACTAGGCTAGGTTTCTAGGTTTATTTATTTATTAACTAGGTTTACTTATTTATTGTCTCAAATGCTGATTTGCACAATATGAAAAATAAACAGGAAAAACAAATTAGAAATGATCAGAGATGTGCTCCAATCACCTGCACTCTCGCCCGCAGAGAGACTTCACCACAACTCTCCTTTAGTGTGTTAAAATAATTTTATGAAAATATTTAAGATTTCACAGTGACAAACAGGTTTCCTACAGTTTTCTGAGATGAACGCTGTTCAACATCTCATGTGATATCTTAAATGAGGTCTGTGTGTGTGTGTAATTAGTGGGAAGGAGGAAAAAGGATTGTTTACCTCTAGACTTGGATGAGAAAGTGAGACAGAGTTGGGCAAATAGGTCCGGGTTCTCAAATTTCCCCTCTTTGACTTTAATCCAAAAGCAATTCTCTGCCATCTCCTGAGGCACTACCTGCAAGAAAAGAAAAACTACATTGGAACTGTACTGCAAAAGAGACAAAGATATACAGACAAGATCTCTTCCTGGGCACTCAAATAGTAACAATCATCACCTCATTCTCAACCAATACGATGTTGCACAATTTGGAATCACAATGGGCTACTTGCAGTCAGAGGCCTGTTTCATGAAGCGAGTTGAACAAACTCAGAGTTGCAGAGTAAGTTTTGAGTTGACAAAACCAAAAAAATTCAACCCGGGTTAATTAAGGTTAACAGTTTTCATGACGCTGGTTATCAAGTTTCTCAGTCAACCCAGGTTTTAACCCTGAATCAAGGTTTACTTAGCGTGAAGAATTTAAACCTACACTAACCACAAAAAGCAACAGCATTTTGGCTGCCAAAGCTCAGGAAAATTGCTGTGTGTAAATGCCTAAGCTTACTTTTAATAATAAATGTAATTTTTTTAAATAAAATATATTTGAAATAAATATAAATTTGTGAAAATATATTAGGACAGGAATAATGCCACCGCATGATATGTAGCACTCGCAAAGAACCACAAAGCAACACATACAGTTTGCGGTACAGTAAGAGCTTCTGCGTGTCAGATTTTTAATGTGTGGCTGAAGAAGCCAGCAGAGATAAACTATACCATCTGCCCAAAATTGATATCTTTCATACAGATGGTCATCAGGAAAAGCCAGCACAAACACTAAAGGGTTAACTTTGATGCGTCAGATTTATATCACTTTGCTCACAGCTGATTGGTCCAAGTTGGGTTTGAGTTTTCTTACTGCCCCGGAGCAGGTTAGCCATGTAGCGTAAGTTACCATGGCGATGAAACCCGCTAAAAACCAATCCACCTTGTTGAGACCGAAAAATCAGAGTATGTTCAAACTAAACTCAAACTTACCTGGATAGCCACCGAAACTGGATTCATGCAACAAGCCTCAGGGGTATGATACATTTTGCTATTGCGTTTTGTGAGGTTTTTTTTCCAATTTGCCAGTACTGTTTGTCCTTTGTAATGTGATCAAAATAAGTGTCCACTATAAGGTATTTAAAACTGTATATTTTGAAAGACGAATGAACCAATATCATGAGCACTGCTAGATACCTATGTGTGTTGTTTCATAAGAGTGTGTGACCATGCTTGAAATATTATTGTAGCAAGTAACTTCTATATATTGAAGAGGTGTGAGGATGTACTGTGCCATTAATGCTTTTGTAGCTACATACTGGCCAAAATGCCCCTGTGCACAAAGTGAGGTCCATGAAGACATGGTTTGCCAGGTTGGAGTGAAAGAACTCGAGTGGCCTGCACAGATCCCTAACCTCAACCCCACTGAATACCTTTGCAATGAACTGGAATGCCGACAGCGCTCCAGGCCTTTTTGCCTGACGTCAGTGCATGACCTCACTAATGCTCTTGGGCAAATCCCCACAGCTATGCTCCAAACTATAGTTGAAAGCCTTGCCAGAAGAGTGGAGGTTATTATAACAGCAAAGGGGAGACTAAATCTGGAATGGGATGTTCAAAAAGCATATACAAGTGTTATGGTCAGAGGTCCACAAACTTTTGGCCATATAGTGTATCATTAATGTACTTAGGGCCCAGCTAGGACAGCGGTCAATTAAGCCATAGAGTTTGTGAGAGAGAAACTGAAATCATAATAGGAATCAACTTTATTTCATGAAACATTACAGCTGTGAACTCTGGGCTATGCTTGAATGATGAAACGGGTTACCGAGGAGATGCTTAATGAGATAGACAAACATAGCATTGTAGCCTGTTTATTCATTGTTTATTCATCTAAAGTCATACACCGAATGCTAAAGGTCAGCATTGCATGTTTGTTGTTATCCCATAGATGGACTATTAAATTTAGGTACTTTAATGAGATGTTCTTCTGTTAAAGAGAAATGTGGTTTGAGAGGAATTAATAGTTTCAAAGTGTTGGTTGAAATTCAGGTGGGTTAGGTAAGATAAGCTGTACTATGAGGTATGTGGACTGGAAGTACTAGCAGCCTTGTATGTAGAGGCCACCACAAGGTTAGGTGGATTTGTTGTTTTGCTGGGGGGGGGGGGGGGGGTTTCTTGGTGTCTTTCTGTGTGTGTGTGTGTGTGTGTGTGTGTGTGTGTGTGTGTGTGTGTGTGTGTGTGTGTGTGTGTGTGTGCGCCCTCTTCCCTGCAATGGTCAGGGATCCAATGTTGTTGTACATTTAACAATATAAATTACTCATAACGGGCATGAACTGCCATGGCCTTAACCATCCAATTGTAAGAAGCAAGATATTCTCCCATATCTCCAAACAGAAAGCATCTATATTTATCTGCAAGACACACACTTGCTTCCCAAAGACCACAGTAGGCTGAATAGGGGAGGTTTTTCCAAAATCTACCACTCAAAATTTACTGCAAAGAGCAGGGGTATGGCCATTCTGATGCACAGAGATGTTGCTTTTGAAGAGTCAAAGGTAATAACAGATAAAGACAGACACTTTGTAATTGACCAAGGAAAGTTGTTCAGTCAGCCAGTTCTGTTGATCAACTCATATGCCCCTAATTAGGACATTATTAAATTATTTAACTTTTTGACCTTATAGTCCTATAGACCTTATAGAATCTATAGTCACCAGCTAATAATAGGATGAGACTGTAACTGTGTATTAGACCTAGTGTTGGTCCAGGTCAACATCTCAGTCAGGGGCACTGAGCAAATCAGCTCATTGTGTAAATTATTTCCTACAGACTTATGGAATGATGGATGCATGGAAATACAGGAATCCTGCATCTAGGCAATATTTATTTTTCTCTTCTACACACCAAAATGATTTCATTTTCATAGATAAGAGAATGCTTCCTCTACTGAGGACATGTGAGTTATTTCTGACACACAGACAGTTATTTCTGACCGGAGTCCCCTCTCAAAGACTCTGCTTTCCAGACAACAAACCATTAAGAGGCACAGTCATGTGAATAAACATTTGATCCTCTTTGAAACAGTGCCTATTGATAAAGTTAATACTCTCTCTCAAATTACATTTTGTAGTCATTTACACAATGTAAATTAACAAAAAACAGATCAATCACATGGAAAAAGTAAGTACACCCCTACATTTATCACACCTTCAAAACAATAAAATTAGAATCAGGTGTTCAAGATCGGGTGCCAGTAATTAGAACCTGTTAGGGAGTGCCAGTGCAACCTGTCTTATTTATAACCCTCTCAGATCTAGTGTCTGGTGTTCCCTTTGCTATTGATGTGTGTGGTGTCATCATGCCAAGATCTAAAGAGTTCTATAAGGCCTTCAGAAAAAAAGGTTATGGATGCCTATGAGTCTGGCAAGGGATTTAAAAAGATCTCCAAATTATTTGAAATACATCATTCCACTGTAACAAAAATAATCTATAAATGGTGCAGAATTCAAACGACTGCCAATTTGTCCAGGACCGGCCGTCCCAGCAAATTCAGCCCAAGAGCAGACCGTCTGATGCAAAAAGAAGTGTCCACGAACCCCAAAATTTCATCACAGGATCTGCTAGTAAGTCCTGCAACTGTTGGTGTCAGAGTGCATACGTCTACAATCAGAAAGAGATTGCACAAATTTAACTTGCATGGGAGGCATGCCAGGACAAAGCCTTTGCAAGAATACAGTTTGCCAATGAGCATACAGGCAAAGACCAGGCCTTTTGGAGTAATGTGTTCTGGACAGACGAATCAAAGATAGAGTTGTTTGGCCACAGTAACAGCAGACATGTTTGTTGCAGAAAAAGGATAGCTTTTCAGGAGAAGCATAACCCTCAACCATCTTGCAACTGTGATCAAAAATTCCAGCAAGCCTGGTGGATAATTATGCAAAACACCTACAAGAAGTTATTTCTGCTCAAGGGGGCAATACTAGCTTCTGAGGCCAAGGGTGTACTTACTTTTTCCACATAAGAATGTCACATCTATTGATATTTCTGTTGAATAAATGACTGAAAAAGATAATTTTCCTTGATTTTGTTCAAGTATATTACTTCGTTAATAATAAAACACTGTTTCAAAGATGATCAAATGTTTGCTTGTCCAAATATGTCAAAAAAGGCAACAATTTCCATGGGGTGTACTTATTTTTTCACATGAATGTATATGGAGACTCAAGTCTAGGCTGTTGAACATCTCAATCAGATTATTTCAAGAATAAACACTATAGATCAAGAAAACTCAAAATCACTCTATATAAAAAAGTGGGAAAACACAGGATCTAATGGGTTGCCCTATTTCATTCTTTAAAAAAATTTCAGAAAAATTGGATCCTATTTTAGAAGTACTCAAAGGAAGTGTGACTCATAATGACCTGTTAGTTTACTCTCGAATGATGCTAAGATTATAACAAAGGTTATGCATCAAGACTTTACTCTGCCATGCACTCTACAGTACAATACAACTGGACCAGACTGGATTCATCACTGGATGACAACTCTCTGGTAATCTCCATAGGTTATTTAACATACTCTACTCACCAGCTGCATCACAGGATAAAATTATCTTTATTATCTTTAGATCCCCATAAAGCATTTGACCGCACTGAATATCATTATTTATTTTCAGTATTAAATAGGTTTACTGTTGGGCCTTCTTTTTGCTCCTGAATTCTACACGCCTACCTTAAGGCTTGTATTAGAACTAACAAGATTATCTCAGATTATTACCCCCTAATCTGTTTGATATAAATATAGAGAGCATTGGTAGTGAAGTGTCACTACTTCCAGGATAGCCATAAGGGAGGAGGTAAACTTGTGGACATACCCACAAATGATCACTGTATGCAGATGATGTTATTCTTTATATCTCGAACCATAGCCAAATACTGGGTTACAAGATCAAACAATCCAAAAGCATATTATTCCCAGTCCATGATCAGACAAGGAAGTTAAGTTTTGACATTTCCATTTAAAGTAGTCTGAGACAATTTCATTTACCTAGGTATCTCTGTGACAAGCAAATATAAAGACTTATTTAAATGCAATATAACCCCAGCATTAGGGAAAGCTAATCAGAGCCTAAACAAATGGTGTCTACTTCCTATTTCACTAGCTGGTAGAATAAATTCGATGATGAATTCGGTGATGATAATTTTACACAGATTTCTGTTCTTGTTTCAAACTTTACGTGTTATTCCAAAATATTTTAGGGACCTAAATAAATACACCTCTTCTTTAATATGTACAGTCATGGGGGGAAAAAGTACACCCTCCTTCAATTCTATGTTTTTATTTGGTCTTTGCCAACTTCTATAAACAAACAAATAACCTCAGGTAACAACAACAACAACAAAAAAATCAACAAATTGCAATATGTAGATATTTTTCGGGGGCATGGTGGCTTAGTGGTTAGCATATTTGCCTCGCACCTGCAGAGTTGGGGGTTCGAATTCCACCTCCACCCTGTGCGCATGGAGCTTGTATGTTCTCCCTGTACCTTGGGGGTTTCCTCCAGGTACTCCAGTTTCCTCCCCAAGTCCAAAGACATGCATGTGCTTCTTCTTGAGCCACTCCTTTGTTGCCTTGGCTGTGTGTTTTGGGTCATTTTCATGCTGGAATACCCATCCACAACCCATTTTCAATGCCCTGGCTGAGGGAAGGAGGTTCTCACCCAAGATTTGGCCCCGTCCATCGTCCCTTTGATGCAGTGCAGTTGTCCTGTCCCCTTAGCAGAAAAACACCCCCAATAATGTTTCCACCTCCATGTTTGACGGTGGGGATGGTGTCCGAGGGAGACTGACAGTTATTTTGTGTTTCTTCCATTTGCGAATAGTTGCACCAACCTTCTCACCAAGCTGCTTGGCAATGGTCTTGTAGCCCATTCCAGCCTTGTGTAGGTCTACAATCTTGTCCCTGACATCCTTGGACAACTCTTTGGTCTTGGCCATGGTGGAGAGTTTGGAATCTGATTGATTGATTGATTGATTGCTTCTGTGGACAGGTGTCTTCTATACAGGTAACAAGCTGAGATTATGAGCACGCTCATTACCTGTGTAAAAGACACCTGGGAGCCAAAAATCTTGCTGATTGATAGGGGATCAAATACTTATTTCACTCATTAAAAAGCAAATCAATTTATAACCATTTTGAAAAGCGTTTTTCTGGATTTTTTTGTTGTTATTCTGTCTCTCACTGTTAAAATACACCTACCATAAAAATTATAGACTGATCATTTCTTTGTCAGTGGGCAAACATACAAGAGACCCTCATCTAGAGTGGCATATAAATCCATATTCCTAGCATTTCCTCAGTTGAGAGGTCACCATGTGTTAGTTGTGACAGACAATACAGCATTGGTCTCATATATCAACCACCAGGGAGGGTTCCGTTCATGCCCCCTGTTCAGGCAGGCGCAATTAATACTTCTCTGGGTGGAAGGAAAGTTTTTGTCAGTTAATGCAATGTACATTATGGGCAACCAGAATGTGGGGGCAGACATCCTGTTGACGCAGGGGCTGAGGCCCAGGGATTGGAGGCTCCATCCACAAGTGGTAGAGTCCATATGGCGGAGGTTTGGCCAAGCAGAGCTGGATGTGTTCGCCTCCGAGGAGATGACACACCGCCTGCTGTGGTTCACCCTCACTCATCCCGCACCATTAGGGCTAGACGCCATGATACACATGTGGCCGAGCTCACGTCTGTTTGCCTTTCCCTCGATTGCTCTGCTCTGCTCTCACAGGCTCTAGCGAGAGTTCGCCAAGATTGTGCTACGTCTGCTCCTAGTAGCACCGGATTGGCCAACTTGAATTTGGTTCTTGGGAGATATCTCTGCTGGATGGCACTCCCTGGGAGATTCCCGTTCGCAGGGATCTATTGTCTCAAGCCAGAGGGTTGATTTATCACCCTCGGCCGGAACTATGGATACTGTGGTCTGGCCTCTGAGGGGCACCAGCTCATAGATTCTGGTCTCTCAACCGAGGTTGTTGAGAGACCATGTTAAATTCTAGAGTACCATCCATGAGAAAATTGCATTCATTCAAGTGGCAACTTTTTTTTTCATGGTGTGAGGAAGACCAGTTAGACCCAGTAAACTGCGCAATAGCTACAGCCCTGGAGTTCATACAGGAACGTTTCTCAGCAAGGTTGGCTCCTTCTACAATTAGGGTCTACGTGGCCGCCATTTCAGCCAGCCACGTACCTACTGATGGAGCCTCTGTGACAGGCCATACTCTCAGTATGACGGAGTGGGTATACTCGTTCCCACAGTGTGAAGCTCACGCAACGTTGAGTTCTCTTAGAAAGGGAATGTCTGGGTTACACACGTAACCCTGTTCCCTGAGAAGGTAACGAGACGTTGCGTAGCTTTGTCATACTGGGGCTTGCCTGTGAATTGTGTCTTCGTTCAGATAATAGAGGCTGACAGCGTGGTTCACAGGCGCCATTTTTATATCATGTGACGCGCTTAATTGCCATGTCACCTGACCATGGCAGGCCGATAAATAGGCGTGATTTTACACAGACTTCAGATACCGGTCGTGCACGGAGGCACTTCCCACAGCGTGAAGCTCACGCAACATCTCGTTCCCTTCTCAGGGAACAGGGTTACATATGTAACTCAGACATTTTATAAGGAAATTAGCTGGTAAGTTTTATTGAACATCTTACAGAACCAGCCACAGTTCTTCTGGAGACTTTGACTTTCGCACTTGCTTCTTATTTTTGCAGCAAAACCCAGCAGCCTTCATTGTGTTTTTTTGTCTAAAGAGTGGTCTTTTACGTAATACGCTGCTTTCTTTAATGACATACAAACATTTTTCTGTAACATTTAATTTTGTGCTAGAAAACTAATGTTTGGGAATCTAAAATGTTTTTTTGTACTGACTTGATAATGTAGAAGTCAAAAAATTAAAAATCTATAAAAAGTTTGTACTAAAAATAATAGGGTGCCTAAAACTTTTGCACAGTACTGTATGTGTGTGTGGGAACAGTCCTACAGTCATTAACCTTTGACATGTACCTGTGAAATAATTATGATTGATGATTACTGATGACCTTTGACCTAGACCTGTCAAATCCAATTAGTTAAATGAAACATACAAACCACCTCTCTCTCATCATAAACACTTTGTGGCAGCAGGGGCATGCTCAAGTGCCAGTTTGTGTATGGAAGGTGGATTATGCAAAACTTAATTTATTATATTATAAATATATTATATATTATTATAAATAATTATATATTATATATATAAATATTTTCTTTTAGCATTGCCTACAAGACCACACTAAATGTATGACGCTGACACAAAACGTACGCATCTTTATTTTTATACCGTCTAATATTTGAACTGTACACATTCACTGTACACACACTTCAACTGAGTGATTGCAACACATTTGCAAAACAAAGCTGTTAATGGTGCTGGAGAGGGAGGGGTCAGCTTATGTGGGGAGTAAGAGGAGGGGCTCCTCGTTTGAGGGGTATGAGGATTCTCGCACGTTTCTAGGGATTCCATTCACATTCCATAACCCATTCACTTAACATTTTTATTATTATTTTATTTTATAATAATATTCTTCTTCTTCATCTTCTTCCTCTTCTTCTTATTATTATTATGATATGATGTCTAAACCTTATTTCATCCACCAATTTGATGAACTGGTCACTCAACAAGCCCGTGACAGGTAACTCAGGAGCTGTTTTTTTTGACACAGCAGCTTGGGTTTTATTTCGGACAGACTGAGGTAGGGGGAGGGCACATTGTTTCTAATGTTTGTCACAAAGCCACCAACTCAGTGAAGTTGGCACCCCATGAAATTAAATAAATCACTAAAACTATGCCATTCGTTTGTGCTACGTTTGTGCTGATTTTTGCCGCAAAAATTAATGTCTGTGCTGGTTTGGTGTTTGAGTTATTAAACACTGTTTGATAACTGTGTTTGGCTGTGTGACGTCACTCTCTATCCCATGTTGCTCAAATCGCTCCAAATCAGCGCAGTTCATTAGCGCTCAGTTTGCACCATTAAAACAAACACTGTAACTATTTCCCTTCCTTAGATATAACAAGAATATTTTCGGGAGCGGTGACATCACTCTCCATCCCATTTCGTCTAAATCGCACAAAACTGGTGCCGTTCATTTGTGCCAATTTGTGCCATTAAAATGAACATTGTACAGTGCTGTGAAAAAGTATTCTTCAGTTATTGTGTATATTACTGCCTGATTACTGCAAACCCTGTTCAATCAAATCAAAATTTAAATAGAAATTTTTCAACAGCATGAAGTTGGTTAAAAGGTCTTACTCCAAAGTTGAAAGAAATTCCAGAAATGATGAGGAAGAAGGTGATTGAAATACATCAGTCTGAGAAGGGTTACAAAGCTATTTCAAAGGCTCTGGGACTCCAAAGAACCACAGTGCGAGCCATTATCTCCAAACGGAAATACTCGGCAGAGTAGTGAACCTTTTACAGAAGTGGCCACCTTCCAAAATTCCTCCAAGAGCACAGCAATGACTCATCCAACAAGTCACAAAAGAGCCAAGAACAACATTAAAGGACCTACAGGCCTCTCTTGCATCAATAAAGGTCACTGTTCATGACTCCACTATCAGAAAGACACTGGGCAAAAATGGCATCCATGGAAGTGAGGCGAGGCGAAAACCACTGCTAACCCAGAAGAACATTTTGATCTTCAAACCTTTTTTTGAGAATGTTCTGTAGACTGATGAGTCAAAAGTGGAACTATTTGGGAGACAGGTGTCCCGTTACATCTGGTGAAAACCAAACATCGAATTCCACAAAGCCTGGGCAACTTGCAATAATTGAGGGAAACATGAATTCTACAAAATCCTAAAGAAGAATGTCTGGTCTTTGTAAGTTGAAACTCCAGAGCAACTGGATTATGCAGCAAGACAATGATCCAACGCGTAAGAGTAAGTCCTAGTCCTAGAAGTGAGTGAAAGTCCTTCCAGTTATCGGAAGCGTTTGGTTGCAGTTATTGCTGCTAAAGGTGGCACAACCAGATTTTAAGTTTAAGGGGGCAGTTAGTTTTTCACATGAGTGATAAGTGTTGGATAACTTTTTTTGCTTGTAGTGTGTGTTTACTCAGGTTGCCTTTGTTTTATGTTGTATTTCATTTGAAGATATAAAACTATTTAGTATGAGATATACACAAAAACAGAAGACATCAGCAAATACTTTTTCACAGCACTTTCCCTTTAAAGTATTTGCTGATGTTTCTGTTTTTGTGTATATCTCACACTAATTTGAAAAATAACAAATATAATTGGGGCAGTGATGTCACTCTCCACCCCATGCCGTCCAATTCGGCGCCGTTTGTTTGTCAGTTGGAAGGTAAACATTCTTCCCATTGACAATTTTCCTCAAGAATTTGATAGTATTTTGCCCCATCCATTTTCCTTCTATCGTTATAAGTGCTCCAGTCCCTGCTGCAGAGAAACACCCCCATAACAGGATATTACCACCTCCATGCTTTACTGTAGGAATGGTGTTATTTGGATGGTGAGCTGTATTGGATTTCCGCCAGACATATGGTTTGGTGTTGAGG